>VZRI01007444.1:178945-191404 GCA_013397515.1 Upupa epops | reverse complement strand
AGGGAGTGGAGGGGGGAAGAGTCAGGGGGGAAAGAGGAAAAAGAAGGATAAAAATAGGAGAGAGCCCGGCGCTTCCTCATTCCATGGCTGGTTCCTGCAGAGGCCCGGGCTCAGGTGCTGGGGTCTGGGGCTCCCTGCGGGGGGGGGCTGTGGGGCCAGGAACCACNCCAGGAACCACTGTCTTGGCACAGGGGCTGCAGCTGATGGCCGCTCTTCGCCCTCCCCTTTCACGCAGGGTGGAGGGGAAGGGAGGCAGCGGCGCTGATGCCAGCCCGGAGGACCAGACCGAGGAGCCCGAGTCCCCCCTGAGGGACCCTGGGGGCTGGTTCCTCCCTCGTGGGGAGCAGAGGGAGCTCTCACCTCAGCAGCCCTGAAGCCCTCACTCAAGGTGCCCGCGTTGCCCCCAGCCCAGCCCGGGAGGAGGGGGTGTCGGGGCGGCAGCAGCTCGGCACGTCCTGCAATTCTCCCCGAGGCTGGGCCACCCTTCCTGCGCCCGCAGATCCTATCTGCCCCTTGTGCTGCAGCAGAACAGCTCCCAGAGCCAAAAGGGAGGGGGACTGTGCCAAGGTGCCAGCAAGTCCCCACCCCACCCGCCACCGCAGCCGCTCGGGGAGCACTGGTGAGATGCTGCCACCCTCTCTGGGCACCCAGAGCCCCCTCCTGGGTGCTTGTGCAGGCTCTGGATGTGCAGAGGAGGGGGCTGCCAGCATCTCCCCACTGGCAGGGGGGGTGAAAAGCTGCCAGGAGAGAGGATGCCAGCGTGGGAACGGCCACACAGCAGCGCCCTGAGCCACAGCACCCCTGCCCCAGGGGCCAGCTCAAGGGCTCAGATCCAAGGCCCGGCAGCAGGGAGCTCCCGTTAGGGGGAGCAGGGCGGCTGCACCCAAAGCCCTTGCTCTGTGCGTAGGGCTGGGCCAACGGGACCCTCCCCAGGTTTCAGAGGCCAGAGGGAAGGACGGGGCTGGGGGAGCTGGGCTGCCCAGATTCCAGGCTGCCCTCGTCCCCCCTGCCCGTCAGGCTCACAGAGGGTGGCACTGCTTAGCTTGGCAGGGCCCTTTGGAGACCACCGAGCCCGGCAGAGCTCTCGGGGAGCTCCCCCTCCTCTCGGTTACAGCAGCACCTGGGGCAGACTCCGTGAAGGCTCCTTCCAACCCAGGTCCTCCCGGCTCACCGGCTCTCCCTTCAGGAGCCCAGCGGGGTGCCCGAGCACCCTGGTCACCATCGCCCAGCCCCAGCCTCTGCCCCACAGCCCCGTCCAAGCAACCGACCCAGCCAGGTGGGAACCACGCAGGGCAAACCCCGAAGGGCTACCCAGGGGGTGCCCAGCGGGCATCGCCATCCCAGCCCCACACAGCTCTCACAGCCCCTACACAACCCTCCCAGACAGAGGCAGAGAGCGAGGGGGCAGAGATCAAAACGCCCTGGGCTGCTCTCTGCATCCAAGCCGAGAGCGGGGACAATAGCCCCCTCCTGCCAGACGCGCAGGGCCGCTTTCCTGCCAGACCTGGCCCGTCCTCTCCCCTCGGGTCGAGCTCTTCCGCCCGCCCTGCCTTCGCACGTCCATGAATGGGACGGTTTCCTCCGCCGTGCCCGGCCGGGGTGGCCGGGATGGCCCCGGCTGAGGGAAGTTCACGGCGCTGCCAGCCCTCCCCAGGGATGCAGAGGGGCTCTTCCTTCCACAGGGTGGGCAGGGCTGGCCAGAGGGGAAAGGGAGCAGGAGGGGTAAGAGCCTGCTCCTGTCAGGAGTCAGTCCTACACCCAGAGGGCACGGGGATGCTGAGCTTCACCCCCAGAAACCAGGGACTCATTGAATCACAGGACGGGGTGGGCTGGCAGGGCCCTCCCCAGGGCACCCAGTCCAACCCCCTGCACCCGGCAGGGCCAGCACTCCCCAGCCCAGGGTGCCCAGAGCCCCAGCCAGCCTGAGCTTGGATGACTCCAGGGATGGAGCAGCCTGGTCCAGGGCTCCCCCAGCCTCAGCTCCCAGCCCTTGCTCCTCCTGCCCAGCCTCCCTCTGCCCTTCTCCAGCTCCAGCCCAGGACCCCTCACCCTGTAGCTCCCTGCCCTTGGGAGCAGCCCTCCCCAGCCCCCTGACAGCCCCTCTCAGGGAGCTGTTGCCCCCTCAGGCTCACAGCTCCCCATGGGGCAGCATCACAGGCTGGGACCCACTCTGCTGTCCCAGAAACCAGGGCACTGCAGCCATGGACCCCCCCTCCTCGTGTCTGCTGCATCCTCAAAGCTGCTTTCTCAACATCTTCTTACCTGACACCCAACCGCAGCCTCCCTCTGCCCCGGAGAGCTCGCGGGGCCGGAAAAGCTGCAAACTCACCAGCGAGAGGGGAGAGGGGAGAGCTTCGGGGGGTTGGGGAGGGTGATGCCCCACAGGGGCACAGAGGCAGCGGGGGGTCTCCAGCGAGCGCAGGCCTGGGCAGCAGGGTGATGCTAGGGCGATGCCCACGCGAGCTGCTGTGGCCCAACGGCTGCTTCAGCATCCCAGAGAGAGAGCTCGGGCACAGCACCCCGGGGAGACTCGGGGATCCATGGGGAGACCCCCGAGATTTCCTGCTGGCCCCTCCAAACGGCCTTTGTCCGACCCCCAGCCCCCTGACAGCGGTTCCTCTCCCCAAGGAGGACAACAGCGTCTAGAAAGCTCTCAGGGGGGTCAGGGCGCTGCGGTGGCTGCGGTGAGAGCGCTGGCATCACGGAAATTCCCCCGAACAGCAGCGCAGGAAGGAGCAGAGGGGTCACCCATCTGCTCATCCCACCCTGACCACCCCCACCGTCACCCCAGGTCCCCTCTCCAAGCAGAGGTGGGACCTCGCAGCAGGGACATCTCCCCTCGGAAGAGTTCCTCAGCCGTGCCCCAGCTCTCTGCTCTGGTGGGGAGAGCATCAGTCCTAGAGGCCTCCCAACCCCTGTCAGGGGGCTGGGGAGGGCTGCTCCCCAGGGCAGGGAGCGACAGGACCAGGGGTCCTGGGTTGGAGCTGGAGAAGGGCAGAGGGAGGCTGGGCAGGAGGAGCAAGGGCTGGGAGCTGAGGCTGGGGGAGCCCTGGACCAGGCTGCTCCATCCCTGGAGCCACTCAAGCTCAGGCTGGCTGGGGCTCTGGGCACCGGGAGGTCCCAGCTCCACGTGGCACCGGGGCTGCAGCAGTCTGAGCCCTCAGAGACTCAGAGTTTGCTGGGACAACCCCAGTCACCCAGTGCCAGCTGAGCCCCTCAGGATGCCCTGGCTCACAGGGCCTGGCTGCGCTGGCAGAACGGGGACGAGCAGGATGCTCTGGGTGGGAGTGGGGAGACCACCCTCCCGTGACAGTGATGAGCTAGAGCCCGTGCCTGCGGGTGCCAGAGTCCCCCGGGGTTGGACTGGGCCCCGTCCCAGCCTCCCACTGCCCCTGTTACCAGCGGTTTCCAGTCAGCGGTGACGCAGGTTTCCCAGCGCTGCTGGCAGGGGGTTATCACCTTGCTCTGGTTTCTAGTGAGATGCTGGCAAGAGACCTCACTGCAAACCCCCTTCCGTCTGCCTGCACAGCCTGACTCAGCCCCCTGCCCACGCAGCACCCCCAGCACCAGGCCTTGCTAGAACCCCTGCTCCCCACCACCCACAGGATGGATGGGGGCCACATCCCGGCCCCAGCACTGGGCTGTCAGCAGGACAGGGGGCTTCCTCCTCATTCCCACTGGATAAAATCATTACCACCCCAAATCCCCAGCAACAAAGACCTCCCTCCCAACCCCATCTCAGGTCCCTGGGGCTCCCAGCACCGGCACCGGCAGCCTCTTCCATTCCCCCAGTTTACCCAACCGGCACCAAAAGCTCCGAAATGGGAGAGAAAGCCCCCCCTCAGAGGGGATGGGGACCCAGCCCAGTCCCGGACACCAACTGCAGGGCCACCGGGCTTGGGAAAGCCCCTCGAGCCCGACGACAGATCGGGACAGGTCGGCCAGCCCGACGGGACGGGATCGGATGGGACCGGGCAGCTCTTCCCCAGCCCTCCTCCCCTGCTCCGTGAGGGCCCAGGGGTAACTCTGCACAGCCCCCTGCATTCCGCAGTGTCCATCACCCCGACCCCGCTGAGCTCCTCTCTAACACCCTGGTTTTCCCCAGGGCTTGGGGGGCTCCCACTCACGGGGGGGCAAACCCCAGGCACCGGCAGGGGCACCGGCAGGGTGCTCAGTGCCAGCCCCGGCGCCTCCCACACAGCCCAAGCACTGATGCTCACGGGGTCACACTGACCCCCAGGGTGCCCCGCACCCTGCAGCACCCCAAAACCCTCCGGCATCCCTTGGCCGGATCCCCAGCTGCCTTCTGCTGGGACAGGGGGGGCAGAGGCTCCACAGAGCCACCTCACCCGCTCCAGCTGCTGCCCAAACTGCAGCCAGGGGAGCCCCAGCAGCTGGGGCTGCGCAGCCCCTCAGCAAGAGCTTCCTCTGGATTCTGCTGAGAGGCCATCACCAACCTCCCCCTGACCCAACGGCAGCCTGAAGAGGGGGTGCCGGGTGCCACCATCCACCCCAAAGCATCACAGCCCTGACCCCATGGCACCGCAGCTCAGGGGAGCCTGGCCGGTGGGGTCTGGGTGACCATCCCCATGGGAAGTGCTGCCAGCCTGGCTTCCCCCCTTGTTAGGGTGACCCGCAGTCCCTCTGCTCCCGGTAGCCCTGGTGGGGAGTGGGGTTTGGGGCTCAGGAGGCAGCTCATCCCCTCAGCAGCAGGATCTATGGGGCTCATAAGCGGCATCGCCTGGGCCAGTGCCCAGCGGGCAGGGCCCACATCTGTGGGACAGAAGCTTCAGGAGGCAGCAGGGCTCTGCTCCGGGCCATTCCCCGAGCTCTGGGAGGGGTGGGGGACAGCCCAGTACCCCACACTGCTCCAGCACCCAAGGGAACCGCGACGGCCCCGCACGGCTGCGTTCTCACCTCAGCCCTCCTCTCCCTTCAGAGCAGGGAAAGCTGAGGGGATCCGGCCAGGCAGCAGCTCCTGGAAGGACTCCTCTCCTCCACGGTGGCGACAGAGGCATCAGCACAAGCCCCTACTGTCCCTGCACAGCAGGAACAGCGCAGACAGGCTGCCAGCCCCCGCAGTGACACCAACAGCCCAACCTGTTGGCAGCGGGGTATCCAACCCCCCAGCCGGCCCGGGGCTCGCTGGCCCACGGCACACACCACGGCACAAGGGGCTCCTTGCACCCAGAGGCACCTGTGCCCCCTTCCCCGCATCCCGATGTCCCCTGAGCTGCATCCAGCCATGGGCTTTGGCAGCTCCTGCATCCACGTGCGGCCCCCCAAGAGCTCCCAGGGCCGGCTGAGGGGGCTGGGGCTGGCACAGCTGCTCTGCCCCTTGGTGCCAGGGACTGGGGTCGTGGGGAGGGTGACGGGGACTGGGGGGTTTGTGCCACCCTGGTGAGGTCACACGTGGCCACCAGAGCCAGCAGCTGCAGGGCTGAGGATGCTGGAACTGGGCAGCCCTGCTTTGCCCCCGAAATGGGAAGAGGAGAAGGGCTCTGGGGGACCGAGAGGCTGTGGTTTGCAGCTCCTAGCACCTGCAGGGCTCCTGGCCTGCGCTCCCCTGCGACACTTACTCCAGTTACACCAGTTACACCAGTCACTCCAGCACCCGGCCCCCAGTACCGGCTTTGCTGCAAAACACTGGCAAAGCTGTGGGCTTCCCAGGCTGGAGCCAGAGACGCCAGGTAACGGGGCCCGGGAAGCCCAGGCTCTGCAGGGTCCCAGCCCCAGAGCCTCCGGGAAGGCCAGATGCTGCCCTGCCCCTGCCCATCCTGCAGCCAGCAAAGGGAGCAGCAGGTTCCGATGGCTCCTGTTGGCCCCTCCAGCCAGCCCTGGGGACCTCCTTCGGATTAACCCTGCAGCTCCTGAATTCCCGGTGTCCTGGCAAGGAAAACGAGCAGGAAAGGTCCTGCAGCCGCCTCTCCTGCCCTCAAGGACTCACCTGCAGAGGTGCCCATGGGCAGCAGCACAGACTGGCACAGATGGCCCTGCCAGCCCAGCCCACAGCCCCCCTCCTGCAGCCGGGCTCACTGCCGTGCTGGGCTCTGTCTGCCCCAGGGGACTGGCTTTCCGGCTGGGCGTGCAAGGTAGAACAATAGGGCCAAGCCCTCTATTGTTCCAGACAAAAGATAAGCCGGGCTCTGGCATTCCCCTGCATTCCCCTCCGCCCTCCTGGGCAGGGAGCAGGGGGCAGGGAGCAGGCAGGGCTGCCACCCTGGGCCAGGGCGGATGGTTTTCTCTGCCCTTCCCACATCCCTTGGAGCAGGTGAGCAAAGGGGCTGCGCTGGGGTGACCCTCCCGCCCTGCTCCCAGCTTGCACCCCCGTGAACACCCCCCAGACCAGTTCACCCTGCCCTACAGGCCTGGCCCAGCGGTGTGGTGCCCAGTTCCTCCTGCAATGGGTTCAGGGACCCGCGTGTCCCCAGAGTCAGAACACCCAGCGCCCGCCCAGGCCCTTCACAGGTCCCAGTCCTGTCCCTGAGCACCTTCTCCTCGCTGCATCCCTCGGGGACGCTGGGGACAGGGCATCCTGCCAGCCACGGGGTGATGGCAGGAGGGACGTGGTGAGTTGCCCAGCACCAGGGACTGGGTGCCTGGTGGCCTCTCCAGCCAGCAGAGCAGCCCAGGGCCGGGGGCTCTGCCCCTCACCCAGCTCAGTTTGTTAAACCCAGGGTTTCTAGGCTGCAGACCAGAGAGTTTCAGTTCCTGGCTCTTGCTGGTGACATCGTTGGCCACAAGAGCAGCGCACGGCACCAGCTCGTGTGGCCCTACCTGCTTCGACATCTTCTCTTCCTTCTCCTGGAGGACTCGAGCTCACGATAACCCCCTTTCAGCCGGGCAGAGAGGCAAAACCCCCCTGGGCTCCCTGCTGCTCCCTGCTCTGTTCATTCCCTTTGCTGGGTTCAATTTACAGTCCCCCTCCCAACACGGAGTGGCCTTCAGCAGCAGAGCTCAGGCACAGCTGGCCAGCAGATTTTGGCCAGGGCTAGTGGGTGCTCGGGGGTTCCCCCAAGCAGCTTCAGGGAGGAGTCACAGTGCCCTGAAAGACCCCCGCAGGGGTGGGTGTGGGGAGGCTGCCAACCCCTGCAGCCACCACTCTACCCCTTTCACTCTGCTCTCTGGGTGCTAACAGCGCCTTAACGGATGGACAACCTCCCACCCACCACCCTCCCCATCTGCATTGGCCACCCAAGGGCAGCAGTGGGCCAGGGCAGCCCAGGAGGGAGCTCCCCTCCAGTACAGAATCCCCAGGAGTAGATTTTCCCTTAAAAAACCAGAGGTTTGAGCTAAAAGCTGCTGCAGAGCCCTTCGGGCGCCAGGGTGCAGGTGGGTGCTCAGGGAAGGGCACAGGGCTGTCTCAGCAGGGTCCAGTGGCCCCAGCACCATCCCCTGCTGCAACCAGCTGCTTCAGAGCAGCCTCAGCCACTGCAGCCCCTACCTGGAACTTGTTCCTGACCCACTCAAGGGGTTCCTGACCCCCCCAGGACCTGGCCGGCCGTGCCCCTCGCGCCTCCCCAGCCTCCCCCCTGCCAGCGCCAAGCTGGGGGGACCGGGCAGACCAAGGGCCCTTGTTTGGGGCTGGAGAGCTTCCAGCCTGGGACATGTGGTCCTGGAGCAGGTGGACACGGGGTGGGAGGCTGGGAGGGAGCCGGGCAGCAGGAGAGCTTTCCAAACGCGATGCCTGCTCGCTGCCAAGGGTCCTGCTGCCGGAGGAGCCCACGCACTTCTCAGCGCAGCGCAGGCGGCCCCTGGCCGCGTGGAGCCGCGGGGATGCGTGCGGGCTCTGCCGAGGGAGCCGGCTGCTCTGCCGCGGCTGCTCCCCCAGAAGCGCAGGACGGGGGGAGGGCTCCCCAGCCGCTTCCCAGCAGAGCTGTCGCAAGCGGAGCGGATTGACTGCCCTGTTGCGTGTCCCTCCAGGGGGCTGACCCAGCCTGGGCAAAACTTCGGAGAGACCCAAACGGCCCTCCCCGCAGAGCAGCGAGACCCGACGGCCAGCAGGGCTGCGGAGCAGGGAGCGGCAGAGCCCGGCACGGCCCAGCCCCGGCTGCTCAGGGGTGGCCGCGATGCCGCAAGGGACCCCCAGCCGGGGAACGCCCGACCCCGCGGCTGCTGCCCTGTCCTTTCGGGCTCTGCCTCCCGCCGAGCGGCAGCCCAGCCCCGCTGCCAGCCCGGGCTGCTGTCGCACGCAGAGGCAGAGAGGCAGCCTCGACCCGCGAGGGGGAAACCCTTCACCCCAGAGCCCGGTCTGTGGCTGCGCTCCTGCGGCCGTGGGAGAGAACAAAAGAGCAGGGGCTCCCTCCGTGGCTGCAGGTCCCCCCCGCCCCGGACCACTGCTCTGGGAACGAAAGGGTTCTCTCGGTACCATCCTGTAAGGGGAAGGAGCCGGGGGTGCCCGAGCCGCTCTGCCGCGGCTCCCAGGGCAGAGAGGGGCTCCCTCCGAGCCCCGCGGCTGCCGCCTGGGGTCAAGGTTGTTGCTCCGGCAGGGAAAGGTTTCTCTCCTCTCTGCAGTGACAGCAGAGCCTGCCCCACACAGAACCTCGCGGCTGTTTACACTGGGATCAAGCTGGAGCGAGCAGACAAAGCGGGGGCTCGTGTGGGCTGTCAGGCAACCACGAACTCCCCTGATCCATGGGGTCTGCAGAGAGGGACCCCCGAAATCAGAGCTCCCAGTCCCCCAAGACGCTTCCAAGTTGGGTTCTGTCACACAGGGGAGGACGGGCTGGATCCCCCGAGAGGCCGCAGCGGGGCTGGGGACAGCAGGAGGTGACCCAGCTTCCCGGGCAGAGAGCGGAGCATCCCGCAGGGATTCACCCCACCTGCTCACCAGTAAACTCCCAGTGCCGGCAGGACCAGCCCGCTGCCGACCCAGGCACCCTCCACCCACGGGCAGCTCAGACCAGCAACCCTGGGGGAGCAACAGGCACCAGCCCCCCATCAGCTGCCCCCAAAGCAGCTCTAAACCCGGGCTGAACTCACCTGGCAGAGCAGAGCAGAGCAGCAGCTGAGGGGTCCCAGAGCCACCCTTCACCCCAGTCCCCCAAACCGCAGCAGCTCCGCGGAGCCTCGGAGCAGGGCAGAAGGGCGTCGGGCTGGGACAGCCCAGCGGCACAGAACGAGTGCAAAATAAACCCTCTGAAGGATCAGATCGACTGGGCTCCTGCACCCCCCGCGCCCAGAGAACAGCCCTTCCCGGGGAAGCCCCCGCAGCACAGAAGGAGCTGCCGACGGGCTCCAGCTCCCCCGTCCCGGGGCACTGCTCCCCCCCAGCCCCCTGCGGAATGGACCTTTCGGCAGGGAGACAAAAAGCCCAGCTATTCCACCCCCCGGGCAGCCTGTCCCCTGGCTGCAGCAACCTTGGAGGGGAGGGAGGGGTGGTCTGGGGGCTGCGAGGGGCAAAAAAAGCAACAGGGCAGGAGGTAGCGGCCCCGACGGGCTCCGCGTCCGGATAAGCTGGGCTTTTGGCTGCTTGGGATGTCTGCCCCTGCCCAGCGACTCTGCCCCTGCCTGAGCTGCGGGGTCGGTGCCGAGGGCGAGACCCCCTCCCCAGCAACACAAACACCCGGGCAGGGGGGGCGACGCCGGTTAATAAATGAATGGATGAAGGACCGGGGGGGGGACTGCCCTCAGGTCTGAGGGGTTTTAACACAAAGNCCGGGCTGAACTCACCTGGCAGAGCAGAGCAGAGCAGCAGCTGAGGGGTCCCAGAGCCACCCTTCACCCCAGTCCCCCAAACCGCAGCAGCTCCGCGGAGCCTCGGAGCAGGGCAGAAGGGCGTCGGGCTGGGACAGCCCAGCGGCACAGAACGAGTGCAAAATAAACCCTCTGAAGGATCAGATCGACTGGGCTCCTGCACCCCCCGCGCCCAGAGAACAGCCCTTCCCGGGGAAGCCCCCGCAGCACAGAAGGAGCTGCCGACGGGCTCCAGCTCCCCCGTCCCGGGGCACTGCTCCCCCCCAGCCCCCTGCGGAATGGACCTTTCGGCAGGGAGACAAAAAGCCCAGCTATTCCACCCCCCGGGCAGCCTGTCCCCTGGCTGCAGCAACCTTGGAGGGGAGGGAGGGGTGGTCTGGGGGCTGCGAGGGGCAAAAAAAGCAACAGGGCAGGAGGTAGCGGCCCCGACGGGCTCCGCGTCCGGATAAGCTGGGCTTTTGGCTGCTTGGGATGTCTGCCCCTGCCCAGCGACTCTCCAGAAGCTCTGCCTCAGTGTCAGCGGGACGGATCCTGCCCCGAACTGAATTAGCGGCAGGAGTCAGCGGCTCCAACAGCCGAGGATGCTCCCAGCTCCGTGCGGCCAGGAAATCGCGTTAGCTGGGCTAATGGTCCCTTTCCACCCCCCAGATCTGTTACCCCAGCCTTCGCGCTGCAGCCAAGTGTTTCCCACGCGGAAGGTACCTGGCCGGGCGCTAACGGCGACCCCAGCCCCGCTCGGTAACCCCTCCCGAGCACCGAACCCTGCGAGGGCTGCTGGAAATCCCTAGGAGGGGAGGAGGCGGCACCGCTGGGGGTTATTTGCACTTTTCACTCCAGATCCTCCCTCCCTGCGGTGGCTCCCGGGGCCATGCGTCCCCGCATTTGCCTCCGGCACCACTAACCGTGCTGGTGGCGAGCTGCGGGGGTCCAGCTCCATCACCACCTTGCTGCTGCCTGAGCTGGTGTTTAGCAGCCACTAGCGAGCTCAGATCCCCTCTTGGCTGCACCCACAGCCCCGTGGGGGCCCTCTGTGCAGCACCCTTGGGCCCCCAAGACCCCACTGCCCAGGACGGGTCGGAACAGCACAGGCAGGAGCCCAAGATGCGCCCTCAGTGGCGGGGGTCACCTGCTCTTAGACCCCAGCTTGGTGCTGGAGGCAGTCCCAGACCCGGGCTCCGGCCATGCGCTATCAGGGTGCTGTTGCCATGGGGTGCAAGGACAACCCCAACCCCTCTTGGGCAGAGGGGCAGCCCCTGCCTGGCACCCACGGCCGCCCTTCCTGCCCAGAGCTCTGCGGGGCTGGCAGGAGCGATGCTGTCACGGCAGACAAATCCCATCTCCCCCTCACCGATTGAGCCCCAAGGGGTGGTGGGGGGTGAGGGATGTGGAACAAGGGATAGGGACCCCACCGTCTGAGCACCACAGGGACAGAGACACGGACACGCACAAACCGCCCCAAACCCCGCGGCCCCCCGCGTGTGCGGGCCCTCTGTCCGTGTGCCCATGTGGGAGCCCCTGGGTGCCCTCTCCGGAGGGGCTGCCACTCCGTACCCCCTGCTCCACCCTGGCCCCGACCGGGGAAGGGGGGGTTGGATCCCCCCGGGGACCAGCGGCAAGAGGCGAGAAAAATCCCCGGGCTGGGTGGGACAGGGGTCGGGGGCTTCAGTGGGGCGACCCTTGGTAGCCAGGTCAGGGGTCAGGGAGGGGGTGGGGGACAGGATGTTGGCCATCGGGTTAACCTCTTAACCGCCGGCCCCGTGCCCCCGGCGGGCACTCGAGGCTTAACCGTTTGCCTGCCGGGCTCCCCCCGCGGGTGCGCGGGTGCTCCCGGAGGAGAGTTTGCAGCCCCTAACTTTGCAGCGGGGAAGGGGCTCTGCGAGGGGTCCTGCACCCCCCTTCCCCTTTTTCCTGCCGTCTGAGCAAAACCCGGGGGGGCGGGGGGGTACGGCGGATCTCACCCCCCCAGCCCCAGCCCCGCTTAGCCCNCTGTTTTCCCCACCAACCCCCCCCGAGCCCTGGATTTCCAGCCCCGGTCCCACCGGGCAACCTCCACCCCAGGTCAGGGGAGCCTCAGCGGGACTCAGCCCCGCTGCTTGGGTGCTCTGCCTGCCTCTCCCTGCCAGGAGGGTGGAGAGAGGAGGAGGAGGAGGAGGGAGGAGGGGGAGGAGGAGGGAAGAGGAGGAGGCGGGGGAGGAGGGACACTGGTCCAGCCAGCCAGCAGCCGGCTCCGGGGCGGCCCCTCTACTCCGTCCCTCCCTTTGGGACCCTCTGCCCAGCCGGGGGCAACCACGCATGACACCGCCGGGAGCCCCCGGACCGATCCCAGCCCTGGCCTGGAGTTTGTTGGGGCCGAGACACCCTCAAAGACTCAGCAGGCACCCGGGACCCCCTGGCACCCCCCTGCGACCGACAGCCGTGCGGGGATCTACTCCCGCGAGGGGCTGCAGCGAAGCCGGACGCGCAGAGAGCGGGGTCGGGGGGAGGAGGGCAGGTGGGGTCCCAAACCCCTGTCACAACAGGGCACAGACCCCAACACCCGGCTTCTAGCCGCTCCTGCCCACATCGCCCCCCGTCCCTCCCCACACGCCCAGCCCAGAGCCACAGGGGCCGGCAGGGAGCGGAGCGGGCAGGCAGCCACCCCCAGCCGGGCAGACTGTCCCCGCACAGGGGCCGGGGGACCACAGAACCCTGCTGGGAGCCTGGGGGGATCAACCAGGAGACCCCTCGGCCGCTGAGGAGCTCAGCCCGCACCCCGCATCTCCT
>VZRI01007444.1:145958-156109 GCA_013397515.1 Upupa epops | reverse complement strand
GGCACACACAGCCCCCTGGCACACACAGCCCCCCGGGGAAGGCACATTTATCGCCCAGTGATCACCTGTCTCCGTGCTGGTTTGTTCCAAGGGCAATCCCAGCCTCTCCTTCAGAGTCTTGGGGACTTGAACTGAAAAACAGAACAAAGAGAATTAGGGAGACTGCATCACCCGCAGTCTGAGTTCCCGCTGCACAGTGAGACAGGAGATCACTTCTCTGGGGTTCAGAGTCGCCTCGAGCCCCCAGCCACCCACAAAAAGAACCACCAGGACAGAGACCCCAAACACAGCACTGCTCCTGGGACCGAGTCTGCCTGGGAGCTCTACCTTTCTTTGGTGCTCTGTCAGCGTGGTCCAGAACCTCGATCTTCTTCCCCAGCCTTTCAGTGAGGCTGCGCTTCAGGGGGGGGGCACTTTTATCAGCTTCAGAGAGACAGAGAGGACAAGAAACCCTTTAAGAGCTCCCCGGCGGAGGAGGTCAGAACAGTCAGCCACCAACCCCGCCTCCTGCAGGTGTTTTTTCTTACGGTTGTCTTTTGACAACAAACTCTGCCGTTCCTGTGCTCATCACAGTCTTCACAAAGCGCCTTCTCCTCCCCCACGGAGCAGAAATACTCCCAGACATTGCCACGCTCAGAGGAAGCCCCCCCTGCAACAGCTCCTGGGAGGCTCTTACCCATGGAGGCCTTCCGCTTTCCCAGCTTCTCAGCGATGTTCAGCTGGATCACGGGCTCCTCCCCTGAAACAGAGCAATCTCTTCACTGCCCAGAAACCCGAGGCCCCTAAAGGCATCAGCTCCCACCCAGACAAAGATGCTGCCCAGTAGCTGTGCACCATAACCCAGCGACTGCTTCCAGCAGCAGTTCCACACGGCCTTTGCCTTCCACGGGAACCTGTGCAGACCCACCCACCCTTCCAACACCGGTGGGGCCTTCGAGCATAAAGCCAGGGGCTTCCTCGGGAAAGGCAGCACCAGCAGCCCTCACACATCTGAATGATCTTAATTAGCCCTTGACACCTGCTCTGGGAGCCAGCAGATGGCTACGGCAGCTCTTACCCTGCTTTGGGGACAGAGTCACGGTCCGCACCACTGTGCGGACGTTCTCCTTCTCTGGCACAGGAACGGGCCGGGCCAGGGGTGGATGAGCGGGCACTCCCGAAGGGCCTTCTGGTCACAGCAAGCACAACATAAGGATGCTTAGAGAGAAGACACTCCCGAAGAAGGCAGAGCAGAGGAAGAACCCTCTCAAAGGCCACAGGAACTGCTCACAGCCGTCAAAGGCGCAGGGAGCAGCCACTTCCCTCTGCAGGGTCCTTGCACTGTTTAAGGGAACAGCCTGAACGTGGAAGCCTGGCCCTCAGGCTGCACCCTCCCGCAACCAGCTCCCAGCCCGAACCCAGCAGGGCAAACCCCTCTCCTCTCTTTGCCAAGAGCTCTACTCACTACTGCAGGAGCAGCCAGCCAGCTAAGAGCCGGAGGGTAGGGAACTCGGAGGGTGAAGGGGAGCAGAGGGTCAGTGAGGCGCGGGGCACCAACTCACCGCCTTGTTTTTTGGGCTTTTCCTTCAGTTTCTTCAGTTTGATCTCCTCCAGTGTCTTGATTCCAAAATTCAGGTTGTCGTCTGCAAGCACAAAGGGGCCGATGAGACTCAAGCGAAAGCCAGGAGCTGAAGAGCACAGGTCCTCCAGCTGCTTCCAGCTCACCACCCTTGCCAGGTGCTCCCGGTAAACCCCGTCACCCCCCGTCCCCCCCGGGTAGAAAAGCTACACTCTTCATGATTTGCATCAACGCTGTGACACCAGACTGCCCTGTCCCTGCACAGGGCCGAACGGGCGCGTCTGCAGGCAGCTGCACCTCGCTCCGTGCCCCTCTTCTCCCGGCAAGGAGGACTTTACCTGTCTGACCTGCAAGACAGACAACACGAGAGAGCAGCGAGCTCCTGGAACTGCCTGCCTGCACTCAGCTACTCCCCAGCTGCATTTGGAGAGCATCTTCCTCTTTGCTGTCCAGCCCTGCGCCCAACCCGCCCGGCGCCAGCCCCTACGGCACCTTGCTTCGCGTTGCTGGTGGCTTTCCTGGTGGAAATGATCCGCAAGCCATTATGGGTTTCTGGCACCGGCTGCTGGACAGGTGCTTTGGCTTCATCTCCTTCTTCAGAGAGCTGGTCTGAAAGGCACAAAGAAGCCACGCAGCTAAGGAGAGACGGCTCCACCAGCTCTGTGGAGTCCGCCGCTCGCATTCTGCTCCCGTGCTTAGCTACAAGCTACTCTACCGAGCTGCCCAGCTCAGTGAAGGGAGAGCCGCGGTGGGGCAAGGCCTCCAGACCCCTGTCTGTAGCTCTACCCACGGCACGACGCAGGCATTCACTTGAGTAAGGAAGAAACCCCTCACCATCGTCATCTTCGTCGTCATCTGCAGCATTGATGACGACGGGCGGATGGGTTGGGCTCGGGACGTTTTCAGAGCTCTCCACTTTCATCACCCCCCGGAGCTGCGGGGAAGGGTTTGACTGCACAGACAGTTTGTTCTGCTGCAGAGCCATCTGAGCCATCTTCACATCGTCTTCTGCGGTCTCGGGTGGACTTGGAAGCGTAGCTGGGGGAAGAGGAGGAGCGCCTGTAATGTGGCCACCTCCAACTCTGACCCCAGCGCCACACTCCCTGTGCCAGTACAGCAGGCGAGGGCAGAGCCCACCCCACTGCCCCCACCCGTTACACTACGAGCAGCAGCTTCAAATCCCACACCCTACCCCCCAGAAAGGACCAAATGAGGGGAAGGCAACCTGGAAGGCACAGACCAAGCACAGAGAAGGAGCCAAGGATGGAACCAAAGAGCCCCCGAACGACCCGACAGCCGGTGCCCTTTGTGCTGCTGTACCCACTCACACGTGGCAGTGGCCATCGGGAACTCACTTTTGCTGGGTGGCAAGAAGAGCCCGTCCACGTAGCGCCCCTTCGTGTGGTGGAAAGCGCAGTTGGATTTCTGGCAGCCCACGGGCTGATTCTCCCAGTAGCAAGGAATCTCACTGCGTTTCTTCTGCAGACAGACAGACAGACAGACAAGCTCATGGCATCGCTCTCCTGACAGCCGCGAGGGCAGCCTCACATCCTGCAGGGACACCAGTGCTGAACCACCCCTGCAAAGGTCAGCTCGGCAGGCCAAGAGTCCCAGGGCACACAGACAAAGCTCCTACACGCTGCAACGCCTGCACAGGACCCAGCCTCCCCAGCAGCCCTGTGAAAAGATGTGACTCTCACACGCCAGGCCAGGGCAGCTTCACGAACACAGCCCAGGGCCACGCCTGCACTGAGTCTATCTCAGCGGAGCACTCCTAGCTCCTTCCCGTCTGCTCTCCCCATCCTGTGCTGCCCCAAGGATGCAACCTGAAGAAATCCAGGACCCAAGAGAAGAGGCTCAGGCGCAGTCCTTGGGAGACTGCTGCTGGCCTCTACACCCGCCCTGCTGCAGCACACTTCAGCAGCTTGAGCCTCTGCTAAGGAAATCTCCTCAGCACCCGATACAGAAATTAACCCCAGATCTTCCTCAGAAACAGATTTTCTTGCCCCCACTTCCTCCCAAGCCACAGAAAGCAGCACAAATCAAACGTGTCAAGGCACCTCCTGAGCACCCACTGCAACAAAACCCACTCCCAGGGATTCACTAGGAGAAGAACGTCTCCAGGCAAGCACTCACGTCGATCTCCATGTGTCTGAACCTGCAGATGTTCCTGAAGCAGCGGCCCTCCTGCCACAGCGTGCAGACTGTTTCATTTCCTAGAGCAGCTTCGCAGTGTCGGAAGGAACAGCTGTCTCCCTGTGACAGAACAGCGAGAGCGCGGCCTAAAAACCAAGTCTGTGACGAGAGAACTGGCAGCAGGATCAACCTCCTTGCGAAGTTAACAGAAACCTGTGTCTCGGCCCGCTCTTCCCCCTCTCCTCTCACCAGCTGAGGAGGAAAACCCCAAGGCACAAAGCAGAAGACGCCCAGAGGTACCTTGTTACACGTGGAGTAGAAGTAGAAGTAGCAGTCATCTCCCTGGTTAGACATAACGGACCAGGTCTTAGAACCAGCCCAGGCTCTAAGGGTTCACTCAACAGGACTTCCTCCAGTCTTGGCGAGAGCTGGCCTGTGCCTTCTCAAACTGAAAGTCTTCTATTGGCTTGGGCAGTGAAATCTTCTTTGTTAAATGACCCTGCAGAAAGGCATCGACGGCGAAGAACTGAGCAAGAAGCGTCTGCACAGCCGCCTTCTGTTCGTCGCATCGCTGCCCCGAGTGGGGCAGGCGAGGGCTGCTCACAAACCCAGCCCAAACTGCCCCGCGCAGTCAGCCAACGCTCTCCCGCACCCTCAGCGACGGCCCCGGGGCTGGGAGCAGCACTGGAGCGACCCCTGGGCCACAGCCCCCACCCAAGAGCCGCCCCGTGAAAGCTCGGTCGCAGTCAGGCACTAGGAGCCGCAGCCGCGGTTCCTACGACCCAACCCTGCGTTGCAGACGCTGACGCCGTTCAGCCCCACCGCGCTGGCATACCTGGGCAACTTCCGCAAGGGCGCTGATCCTCCAAGGCTCCCAGTTAACTTCTCCTGTAGGCCGAACCAACACTCAATCCGTGAATTGATAATAAAGGGGTTGAAAGCATTCTCCTCCTCACATTGCCAAGGGAACCTCTCATCCACAATTCACACACGGCAGGCGCCTTTACACATCTTACTACTAACGGAGGAAGCAAGTCCATGTGAACACTGCCAGACTGGAGACAGCCAGGGCTGGTCAGCTCTTCAAAAAGACCAAAAACCAACAAAAAAGGAACAAAAAAAAACCACCCCAGCAGCTACAGACGAGCGCGGGGTTCACAGCGGCTGCAAAAATGAGGCTCCATCTTCCACAGCCGGAGCAGGGCAATCTGGTTTGGTTTGAATTTAGAATTCAGTGAGCTGCCATTGCTGGTCTTCAAGATCTCTTCACCTATTGAGAAAACACAAAAATCTTCCCCCGTCTTTAATCTCCTGCCCAGCAAAAACCCCCGCTCGTGTGCACCCAGACACAGCGCCGTGCGTTCGTACACACACCACGGCGCCCAGAGACCCTGCCGGCGGCAGCACCCCGGGGCTCTCTCTCACACGCGGTCTCTCCCAGTGTGAGGAGACCGGCAAAAATAGGGAGTATCTACAGGATGTCTGGACGAGCGGGGCTTCGCCCTAGGAGGGAGCAGGGGCCGGCCCCGAGATGCACATGGACAGGCACACGTGCGGGCCAGGCACCCCTCTGCTACTGGGGACCACGCAGCCCTCAGCAGAGAGCTGCGCGCAAGGAGCAGCGGGCAGACAGCGACCAAGGGCACAGGGAGCGTGCAGAGCCTGCGAGCGGCGTGGATGCACGCCCCTGACAATTTGGAATTGGTTGGAATGGTTGGGTTTCCAGGAAGAAATTGGTTTCATGACAAGTTTGCCGTGTCTGCTCTTCCCTGATCCATGCATCCAGCATCACCCCTGTGAGAGAGCACAGCAGTGTGGCACAGGTGGCTGGGGCCAGCCCGCAGCTGATGTTCCAGGGCCACGGAGTTTGTTCTGCAAGGCCAGGTCAGACCCTCCGACCGTTTGGGTTTGGTTTTGAAAGCCCCGGTGATCAGAACCAGCCCCGATTGGAAGTTTAAGCCCCGGTGATTCTGCCCTCCTCACTCCAACAGCGCACACTCCTGTGCACAGGGCTGCTGACTCCGGGATGGAACCAGGTGAGGTCATTCTTATGCCCTAAGGATCCCGGGCTGGATCCTGTCACCCTAAGAATCCCAGGTTGGATCCTGTCACCCTAGGGATCCCGGGTTGGATCCTGTGACCCCAGGGATCCCGGGCTGGATCCTGTCACCCTAGGGATCCCAGGCTGGATCCTGTCACCCTAGGGATCTCAGGTTGGATCCTGTGACCCCAGGGATCCCAGGTTGGATCCTGTGACCCCAGGGATCCCGGGCTGGATCCTGTGACCCCAGGGATCCCGGGCTGGATCCTGTCACTCGCGCAGACTGGGGAATTTCCCGGGATATGGGGTTTTTTGGCAGGGAATGTTCCCAAATCTAGAATAAAGAGAGGAGAGGCCGGGCTCTCCTATGAGCTGCTGATCTTCCGATTGCTTGACAAAGGCAATCAAAGCAGCAGTTACGCTGGGCACTTCCTTCCCCCCTCCTGGGCTGCTGGGACTGTTCCCTTCCCACCTTCCAGCACCTGGCATCAGACTCCTGCCATTGACTCCTCACAAGTACCGGTGCTTCCCTGCGCACAGGTCTGCCAAGACACAGCTTTCCGAAGGCACCACTGATCCCACAGGAGGTTGCACTGATGTCGGGGGGGTTGTTCAGCCGGCAGGCCCAGGCCTGGCTCGGTGAGTGCCCGGGTAGCTCAGCGTTACGCTGAGGCCTGAGCAGACTTCAAGAATGGAAGGGAGAAGGTGTAAAACGTGGAACCAAACCAGAAACACAACCCTCAGCCTCAACGACTTCCACTTCCTACAACCTTTTCTTCTCAGAAAGGGTCACCTGAAGAGCTCTCCCAGCTGCTGTGGGTCAACAGGGCAACCCGAGTGCCCCCAGAAACCAAGGGAACTGACCCTGGCGGCCCCAGTGCAGAGTGACTCCGGCGCACTCAGCAGCGCTCTGGTGGCAAGGTAAGAATCTGAAACACCCTGCTTTTCCCCTCCAGAACAGCAAAGCCTTCTGGTTTTCCACCAAGATATTCTGAACTCATTTGGAAACAAAATTCAAATCATCACAGATGGTCAGGGAAGGGAAGGGAAAAGCGTCCCAGCAGGGGCCATGAACCTGAACCCCGGCTACAGGGAGAGGGACAGAGAAATTCTGCCTGGTTAGCTGCACCAGCCGCTCTGCCCGGGACTGTGCTGCTCCCTGACTGATGGGTCCCAGCCCACTGACTTGCCCTGTCCTCGGCTGAAGAGCAGGAAGCAACAGAATTCATGCTGTACCCCAAGAACGGGATGAGAGGAAGATGGCTGTGCCTGCCTGCGGGTGCTTTTCGCCTGTAAAGCAGCCTCTCCTGATTTGCTCTGCGCCCTCAGTGTCTCAGAAAGATACCAAAGATGCTGATGATGCCTGGTTGTTAGGACAGGCCGATGACGTGGAAGGAAGAGCACCAGGAATTCTCGGTTCTAGCCCCCCCTTTCCATCAGCCAGTGTTACCCGAGATGATTATTCAGGCAATCCCAGCTGCTACACGCTGACTCAACCTGGACAGGGGGTGTTCTGAGCCTGCGGGTTACATTCCTCCCAGAGCAATGACTGGTAGGTTGCCAGCCAAGGCAGCAAAGGTTAAAGCAGATCATCCGACCACTTCCTCTGCCACTGAGTCAGGGTCACCTTTCATACTGATCCTGGAGAGGCAGAGCTGCGAGCTCCCCCAGCCATGAGGAACAGCTGGCCCTCACTGGCTGGAGCAGTGACACTGCAAGGACCTGAACCAGGACTTCAGGAGAGGCCAACCAATCTGCTCCTCAAAGGGCTGGCAGGCCTAGCGTCTCTGCAACCATCAAAGAATCGCCCTGAACTCAAGCACCTCTCAGATCAGACACTGCCTCAGTACACATCTGTCTTTAGCTTCACGCTTCAAGAGGCGGGAGAAGGAATTCTGCAGAGCAGTGCTGACAGCAGGGTTCCAGTGAAGTGGCCAAGACAAAGCGATCACATCTGAGAGCACCACTCCACAACACCAGCTTCAAGTCCAAGGTGTCTCCCAGTCCAAGAGCAACTTCTGATCTGAAAGCCTCTCCAGGCGCTCTGCAAAGCCAGAAGGACGGGACCGATGGCAGCATCTGACCGAGATCAGAAGTCCCCCAGTGGCCTCCACCTGCAGACCAAGAATCTCGCACCCATCAGACATCTGGGACCACTGGAAAGAGCTGAGAACAGCCTCCTTCTTCCCTCATCCGGCTGAAGGCTGCTGCTCCACTCCCTGCTGTTTTACAGTGCCTTTGGCATACAAAAGGAACAGAGAGGTTAAGAGCAGCTACTTCCTGCTGCAAGCGATTTGAATGCGGCAGCTGCTGAGGAGTTTGATGGGCCTGGCCGCAGGAGCAAGCAAATCCCCTAAGCACCCGCTAACCTGCGCTCAGAGCCCCCAAGCAAACACCTTCCTAAACCGGGAGGTGGAAAGCCTGGGGTGTGGATTAAGGGAAAGCCACGCCTTCAGAGCCAAGCTGGTGGTGCCAGGACTCTTCCTACCGCGGGAGACTGGACAAAGGCAGCGGGAGGCAGCTGTGTCTCCTAACCCACGGCTTGGGGTGGTGCAGAGTAGCAGATACCCTTGGGCTGTGGTGGTCAGGGAGTCCTCAGGGGGTGCAGAGTCCACGTTACCAACAGGCAAATCAATATCTGCGTGTAGTGAAAGCCACAAAGATGTCTCTTCTTCAGCGCTGCAGGATTCACCTTGTTGTTGCTGGGAACTGCCCAGTGCCACCATCTGCCTGGGCCCCGGGAAGAAGAGTCCTGGCTAATCCATCTTACAGAATCCCTGCTGTTCAAGTGCATTTTCCCACCCGAGTTCCTTCACAGCACTGTGCAGCACAGTCCATGGTTAAGGTTCACAGCCTTCCTCCTCCCAGCTCAGCGGGCACAGATGGAACCCCAACGCCAAGGCTGGAGGTGTAAAGCGGCTCCGGTTCTGTCTCTGTGAGGACAGGGCTCAACACGCGGCCTTCGCGGGGCAAAAACCCACACGGAAGAGCAGAACCATCCAGAAGCGCTTCCCAGGCGTCCGTTACCAACTGAGCCATCACACTGGGGGTCTGGCCCAGCAAGCACTGCTGCGTCCCATCCACACCGAGGTGGGGCTCTGCCCTGCCATGCTTTCCAAGCACAGCGAGCGCACCCAGCACGCCGGGGTCAACCCAGACCTCCCAGACAGCAGATGCATCTGTCCCAGTTTCTGGCACCACAAGGCTTTTTGGCAGCACTGCTTCTGCAAAGGAAACTCCCGCTGTCTTCTTCAGATGCTCCAGAACTGCTGTAGCTGCACCAGCATGACCCAAAGCCGTGGCAGATCTCTCTGACAGCTCTCCTTTACCTGGGCATTTCACAGACTGCTCCTCCTCCCCCTCCAGCTGATAAACCAGCCCGCTGGCTCTGCTTCTTGGCAGCACCAACCTCTAATGTAATGTAGTGGCTTTCCCTTAATGCATAACCCCGTGTGTCGGGTGGTTTGAGTGAGTGGCTCTCCCTTTATCATTCCCTCTGTCCACCAGCTTTTCCTCTTCGGCGTGCAAATCTGCACGTCAGGAATCAGCTCCAAGGGAAGGGGACTGCTAAAGGTGCTAATCTACTCTGTTTAAGCAATCTGTCTCACCTCAAAGGAAGACACTTGTTCTTTTTCTGTTCCCCAAACAGAAAAGCTGGGGCCTGGCAGCAATTCATCTCCCTCACTGAAATGTTTTATTAGATCTCAGAAAGCCAATTTCCCCTGGAAGCAGCCACTTGAAGTGGTGCCACTCGAGATGAGAAGGACCAGCAGGAGGAAGTTTAAACCAGCTTTCCACCTGGCCACCCAGCAGCGAACCCAGCCTACGCGCTCGGCCTGGCAGGTGCCATGTGTGTGCAGTTCAGCCACCAATTCAACAGCGGCGGTTCCCTTACAATTTACGGAGTCCCTACTCCCCGTGAGATCTCCGTCTGCACAGCTGCAGTGTTCTGTGCTGAAAGCGTGGCCCACAGCTCAACCTCTGTGTGCAGCGTGCACCCCAAAGCACCAGTTGTGGGGGCAATCTGTAGGCTCCACCAACTGCTCCCTGCAACAGCAAAAAATCACTGCTGCATCTGAAACGTCAACTGGAGGCGAACCCAGAAACCTCCTCCATCCAATTCTTAAGGAACAAAAACAAGCGTCACCCAGCTGGGGTTCTCCTAAACAACCTACAGGAGGAATTAAGATGACAAGCAGGTGCATCCAGGGTTAGTCAGATCCTGAAGGCAGTTCCTCGGGGGAACGGAGGAGCGGGTGACTACCTTACAGCACGCCCCTTGTACGCGCTGCTACAACAGGAAGGCACAAAGTTTTAACTGGAAATAGCAGACACTTACAAAGCACCGGCTCCGAGAGCTTCCAACCGCCCAGCCCGGCCCCTCCAGACCCTGCTCCGGTTCCCCTAGAGACCACG
>VZRI01007444.1:129281-140022 GCA_013397515.1 Upupa epops | reverse complement strand
TCCACCGCGTTGTTGTTTCTGTTGAGGGACAGGCTCCCCCCACCTCGCTTGGCGAGTCCGTCGGTCTCGGGGTCGTCTTCGGCGCCGTCAAGGAATGGTGTTCGAGGCTCGTCTTCCTCCAGGATGAACTCCGGGTGAGTCATGAAGTTATGGATGGAGCTTCTGGATTCGGGTTTCTCGAGGCCTTCGTACAGGGAGCTACGGAACGCGTTCACCACTTTGATCTGCCGCAGGCGGGGAGCGTGGGGGGCAAACAAAAGAGCGGTTAGCAGAGGCTCCGAGAGGCCAGAGCTCCCGGGAGGAAGTGAAAGTCAATGATGAGGACACCATGAAACAAACAGCACAACAAGAGGAGTCACCACCACTGCACAGACAGCTACGGCAATGGGACATCTACGGTGAGCTAGGAGGGCCAACACGGACCACACTCAGGCACTAGGAGGGTGACGGGGAACCGACCGACTACGGGGCGACCTCAGAAGCTGCAAGAAAAGACAGGGGAAGGGACTCAGCCCCCCGATGGCCTCGGGCGGACGGAAGCCAGGGCGCGTTAGTTGTCGCTACGCGTGCGCCCGCGGCACCGGCGTGTACGAACGAGGACAGGTGGAACTACAACTCGAGAGAGAGGTGGGTTAGGCAAACAGCGGGCTCGACTCTAGCGCGGGGGCCAGCAGCGTGTCTGCCCTAGCTGGGGCTGGGACCTGGAGGAGGCAGCGGGCCTGGAACCGGCCTCGCAGGAGGTTCGAGGGGATGGATGGTGCTGTGACCAGTAAAACCAGACCCAGCTGGGCATGCAGGATGGAAGCCGGCTCCACACAGCTGCCATCGGGATCCCGGGCTGCAGCCCCGAATCCTTCCCCACACCGGCATGCTGCAGACCCAGCGGCTCCCGAGGCCTCTACCCTGCGATGCCCCGCACGTGAGACCGTCCCAAGCTCTGCTAGAAGGCCTGGCCCAGGCTGTGAGCACCGCCAAAAGCCAGGCTCGACGCGCTGCAGGAGACCCAGAGCCTGGACAGCCAGGACGTGGCTCTGCCTCCTCCCCGGAAGGGAGAGCTGTGGGCACAAGGCTGCGTGGCGGTGAGCAGCAGGCTCCAGCGCCTCTGGAGAGGCAGCCTCGAGCTCTTCCTCCAGCTCTCGTCCTCCCTCGCGGCCCAGCCACTGCCGCTCGGTTGGGTGGGTGACAGACGTCAGGTCGAGCCCGCAAAGGGGGCTGCAGCAGGACCCCCACCCCAGCACAGGCGCTGGCACGTGTGAGACAGCTGCACCTGCAGCTCCCTCCAGCTCCTAGGGGTTTCGCTGGGCTCTGAGCGCTCAAGAGGCACAGAGCTGGAGGAGAGGCTGTGGCTTTGGAAGCAGCAAACTGAGCAGATGGGGGTCTCCCAGGACCTCCAGGACCAGGTGAAGTCACACGCAAAGCCAAGAGCTACCCCTCACTCGGTGCCCTCCAAACCCTCCCTGGGCTGCTCTGCTGCCGCACACCCCGAGCTCTCCCTGCTGACTCCTCCAGGCCAGAAACACCAGGTCACATCTCTCCAGAGGGGCCCCCATCCAGCACCCTCCCAGACAGCTGGCAGCCTCCTCCCTTTGTGGAGGAGGAAGCTGGAGGCAAGAGGAGGCTCCTGCACAATCCCCTGTGTGCCTCATGGAAGCAGTTTCTCTGGGTCCTGACCTCCTCAGCCTCCCTCTGTGCCCCTGCCCCACAGAAGCACCACCACTGCTGCCAAGCGCCTGCTCCACACCCCATGCACTCTGTCCTCAGCCACGTCCCCCCGCCTGCTCTCCTCGTGTCCCTGCAGACCGAGAACAGAGCACAACAGGGAGAGGATCCACAGATCCCACAGAGGAGGGGCCCCTGCGCAGCAGCTCTGTGCTACAGCCCGAGTGCTGCCCTCGCTCAGCCGCTGGCCGAGGAGAAGGTGCAGAGTGCTGGGGGAGGACGCAGGGGTCCCCTCTGGCTGGCGAGACACGGGGAGGCACAGATGTGTGCTCTGCCACCGTCTGCCGCCCGGCCGTGGCGCTGGTGACCGAGCGGAGGTGGCACAGCTCCTCCTGGGGAGCCCAGCCACCTCGGCTGCTACAGGGGCAGCCTGGGGGGAAGTCACCATCCAGCACGGGCAGCCGGAGCCTCCTGGGGGTCTCTGGGCTGAGCACAAAGACCTCTGACCAAAGCAGACCGGAGAAGCTGCTCAGGCATCTCGTGCCTGGCACCCTGGAGATTTCCCCTGCAGGCTGCTCCGGGGATGCCCTCTCCACCTGGGCACAGGGGCAGCAACGCAGGACTGGCACAGGCTCAGCCCGTCCTGGCTAGAGAGAAGCAGGCAGCTCCTGCACACACACACACACACACGAGCAGACAACAGGCACCCACGAGATCCGTGCGGCCAGGCACCCCCCAATGGTGCCAGGGCACCAGCCACCCGCACAGCGGGGCGGCTCAGGTAGATGGGAGCGGGGATTCCGAGCCCTCTGTGGCACCAACCACCACAGGAAGACCCTGGGCCAGCTCAGCGTTGAGCGGGAGCACACAGACCCCCAGGGCCGACCCCCTCTGCTGTCACCATGCCTCTGACCAGGGCAGAGCCCGGGGAGCGAAGGAGTCAGTTACCCAGGGACGACACCCGCTCCGTCCCCAACGACTCACAGCCTGGCACGGCCCTCAGACAGATCCTGCTCGCGGGCTCCCGAGCTCACAGGGACCGGAGGAGCGGCCCACCGTGCCAGAGAGGGCTCTGCTCTGCTCTGCAGCCCCACAGCCAGAGCCAGCACCCCGCTCTGCCCCTGGCACTCAGCAGGGCCAGCTTTGCCATCTCTGTTTGCACACAGAGAGCAGCGGGTGTCTCTGTGCCAGAGCGGGCACAACCTGCTGGGCATCAGCCACCTGGCTGTGACAGGGAGCAGCAGAGCCCTGGGCTGGCCCTGCGGAGCTCTGGGCTACAAGGGCAGGGCAGCTGCCCGCTCGCATCCGGCTCTGAAGCAGCAGCTTCAGCTGCAGGCGGGTG
Source organism: Upupa epops (assembly GCA_013397515.1). Lineage (NCBI taxonomy): Eukaryota > Metazoa > Chordata > Aves > Bucerotiformes > Upupidae > Upupa > Upupa epops. The sequence goes on along the minus strand of VZRI01007444.1, from coordinate 137,021 downwards.
ACTCTGAGCAGCTCCGATGGGTCCCCGGTGGCCAGCTGAGCCACCGTGAGCCGCCGCTCCTCTGCCCCACGCAGCCTGCCCACCGAGGCAGGAGCAAACCCCTCCGGCATGCGGGCACGAGGCAGAGGGCACAGAGGCAGCCTGGCAGCACCACGGCTCAGCCCATCCCGGCGGCGCAGGGAAGGGGCCGAGCGCTCGCCCTGTCCCCAGACAGACTCTCGAGCAACCCCTCTGCCCACCTCAGGGCACCCCGGGGCTGGGCAGAGCTGCACAGGGGACGACCGGCAGCTCCGGGGCCGCGTGCCCTCGGCACAGCAGCGCTCGCGGCCGCCCGTGCCCACCACGCCTGAGCCCCCAGTTCTCGCCCCCCTCAGGAGGGTGAACTCACACATCAGTCCTGCAACGGAGGAGAAGGGGTGAGAATGGAAGCAGCGACAGGGACGGGGGTGGCAGAGGGGGTGGGGGAAGGACCAGAAGGTATCGCCAGCTCCTCAGCAGCTGCCACAGCAAAACAACCCCCCCTTCTCTCCGCGTTCCTGGCTCAGAGGGCTCTCCCACCCCATCCTCGGCTTTGGAAATCAGCGCGTGAGCGTCGAGGGGCGCAGGGACAGAGAGCAGGCGGGTTAGGTCGGTGCAGGTGCTCTCTGTGGGTGTTAGAAGTCATGCATTGTAATAGACCATCACTCACTGCCCGCAGGAGGAGATGCAGCAGCAGCAGCAACAGCAGAAGTGGTGGGAGTGGAATTGACGGAGGAAAGAGCTACATGGGTTGGGCTAGAAACATGTTTTACATCGTGGTGCTGGCTCACGATGGAAGGCTGTCTCCTGAGGGCTCCCTGCAAAGAGGAGGCGCCGGTCTGGAATGTGTAAACTACGTCCATCTGCAAAGAACCAGAGAGTGAGATAGCGTCGCCCCGGAGGAGACGGGGAGAGGGGTCGGGGTGGAGGGGAGCAGGGGAGGGGGGAAGGCACACACGGACAGGAAGGAAGAAGGAGGACGGAGAGGTGGGGAGGAGGGAGGAGAGAGAGAGACCCCCCCACCACCACCGCCCATCAACCCACTCCGGGTTCGGGGGGTGATTCGGGGAGCAGAGGAGCAGTCAGCACCTGCCCGGCTCACGCAGGGGTGAGAGGGGTAGGGTTCGTCCCACCGCCAGGAGAGAGGCTGGCTGGGTGGGGGGCAGCGAGAGAGGAGACACCTTGGGTTACCCCAGCAGTCTGCAGAGGAGCAGAGCAAGAGAGGGCGGGCAGAGGAGAGAGCGGGCAGCCAGTGGTCGGGAAACTGCACTGGGAACGGGCTCTGGACCCTCAGCCCACGGGGTGCTCAGCCCCGCAGCTGGGGGGCTAAATGCTGGGCCACCAGGCCACCGCTCCCGCAGCCACTGGCCTTGCAGGAGGGCGTCTCAGCCTCTTCCCCAGGCTCAGGGCTCTGCTCAGGACTCTCAGCAGAGCCGCAGGGGCAGGCAGGGACGCAGAGGGGGAGCGGCGTGGGTGGTGGGCACCGGCCCCCAGTGCAGGAATCGAGGAGCACCCAGGTGCCCCTGTGGCCACCCAGACCCTTTGCTCCTGCTCCAGGGGCGCCGCAGCCCCAGGTCGCCCCGCAGGCACTGCCCTGCTGCACCCCTTCCCCCGTTTCCAGAGGGGAGCCCTCGCCCCCCGTGCAGCAGGTTGGCCTGAGAGGAAGAGCCCCGCGCTCTCTCGAGGCACCGAGGGGGCACAGAAGCTCCAAGACGCCCAGGCTGGACCCGCAGGCTGCTCTGCTCGAGGCACAGGGCAGCAGTAGCCTAAGGAGCCCCAGTGGTGCTCCTTGCCTTCCAGGCCGGGGTCCAGGAAGGCTCCTCTCCTTGCCAGGGCTCATTTCAGTCTGTGGCCACCAATTTCAGTCCGTGGCCACCGCAGCTGCAGGGAGGTGCCTGGGAGGCTCTGGGCTCAGCCCCAGAGCCACTCACACCCACCAGGCCTCCGTCACACATCTGGACCACATCTGGAAGCAGCCCAGTGCTTCCAGCACAGCTTTCACGTGAAGGAGCCAGAAGGAGCTGGCAGCTGAGCCCCCGGCGCTGCGCGGAGCTCCCAGCAGAGCCCGGCCACCTCAGCGCGGGCAGGGGATGAGGGCTGGACCTCGCCCTGGGCAGGGTCTCCCAGAGCAGCGGAGCTGCCGTGGCCCTGCAGCCGGGCCAGCTGGGTTTCTCCATCCCTCAGAGGGGCCGGGGCAGAGGAACACCCAGTCCAGGGGCCACTGGGCACCTCCAGCTCCCCCGCGCGGGGCAGCAGCAATGCCCAAGCCTTGAGGACAGACGAGGGGCAGTGCCCTCGCTGCAGGGAGCGCTCCCTGCTCTGCCCCACCAGCACAGGGGGGCAAACACCGGGACAAGCTCGGCCAGGGAGCTGTGAGAATCCCCCTCAGCAGACCCGTTCTGCACTGCAGGGGCCAAGAGCTTCAGGGGAGGAGTGTGGAGAGCTGGCAGGGAGGGCTGGCAAGAGCCGTGGGCCACAGGGCCACGGGGAAGAACAAAGAGCAGCAGAGACTGAGACCAAGGAGGGTCTCATGGGGGCAGATCCCTCCCGGGCACCTTCCCCACTGGGAGCAGCATCCCAGCAGCAACCAGGAGCAGCATCTACTGCACAGCTCAGCGAGAGCCAGGGGGGCTCCTGCGGCCACCCTGCAGCCCCCAACACCCTTCCTGTGCTGCCCGAGGTGCCTGCATACCCAGCCTCGGGCTGCAGGACCCCCGTGAGCTGCAGCGGAGCAGCCCAGTGCCTCCCCCCGCCCCGAGCTGTCCCAAAGGCCAGGCTGCCCGGGGTTCCCCCGCCAGGGCAGCCCCCAGGCACAGGGGGTGGCAGGAGCCCATCGCCCAGGAGGGGATGGCATCCTCTGAGCAACAGCTGTCACCTCCTTCCAGACAGAGCCCCTGGAGAAAGAGAAAGAGGGAGAAAGGAAGAGCCCCGCAGCGCCCGCCGCCCCACGGTACCTGCGTCTGTATCCTGTTGAGACCCCTGAACCACAGGATCTGCCCGCGCCGCAGCTCCATCTCGGCGTGGTCGATCTCATCCACGTCTTCAGGCAGCTCCTCCTCCGGGATCTCCTCCTTGGTGATGCCGTGCCCAGCTTCCTTCAGGAACTTCAGCTGGCTGGTCGGGACAGTGCAGATCAGCTGGGGAGAGGCAGGGGGAGAGCAGCTCCTGAGGCCGCAGGCCGGGGCAGCGCGGAGCCCCCCACCCGCAGCGGCCAGGGGAGAGCAGGGAGCTGCCCGGAGGAAGCACTGGGACATCAGGGTGTCCCAGGCGCTGAAGGAGTCCCAGGGCAGACACCCCGAGAGCGAGGAGCAGGCGGGCAACCTCCTGTCCTCACGGAGGGTGCAGTGCTGGGACGGAGCAGCCCCCCTCATGAGCGGTGGGGACGGTGAGGGCAGGGAGGCAGCGGGAGAGGCCAGGTTGTGAGCAGCCCCCCCCGTGGCACAGACACCTCCCGCCTGGCTCTCACCTGGCCCCAGAGGAGCTCCCCCACCCCGATGAAAATGCACCAGAACCACTGGCTGAGCGTGAGCCCGGAGCAGCTGAACGGCTTCCCCCCGAACTCCACGATGATGATCTGGGGAGGAGAGGACAACCGGTCACACCCCGAGGGGCAGGGAGGTCATCTCCAGCCACACTCGTGGGTCTGTGCAGCCTTGAGAGGGCTCGGGGGGGGGGACCCATCCCCAGGGCACGGAGGGTGGCTGCCAAGACCACGCAGTAGCTCGGTGACTCCCTTCCACAAGGACCCCCGTGGAAAAGACGGGGGGAGACGGCCCCGAGCTGCTCCCACTGCTCTAGAGGAAGGCTCTTCCCCGTCAGGGCAGCCAGGCCCTGGAGTGGTCTCCAGTTCCAGACGGGTCTGAGGCTCAGCCTGACCCGGGGTGCTGGGCCAGCTCATTCGGACGGGGTTTCCCCAGCTCAAAGGGTTGGACTGGGTGCTCCTGGGGTCCCCGCCAGCTGCTCTGCTGGGGCACCGTGCGCGACCCTGCCCGCCTGGCCTGGGGCCGTGAGAGCAGCAGGGACCTCACGCCCGGGCTAGTGACTCGCCAGGACAGCGGAGATGAGCCCCCCCACCCCGTCCTGCGGCCCCCCCAGCATCACCTGGGCCGCGAAGGTGCCCAGCACCACGGTGCAGAAGATGGGGTTGCGGTAGATGGACTCGAAGACGTTCCTCTCGCCGTGGATCTTGCGGGCGTTGATCTCGTTGAACAGCTGCATCATGACGAAGGTGTTGAAGACGATGGTGTAGTGCTCGGTGGGCGGCGAGTGCAGCGGGGCGTTCCGGCCGCTGTCGATGTCGAAGAACTTCTCCCCTGAGCAGAGCCAGGGGGTGGGGAGGGCAGGGAAGAGAGGAGGAGGAATGAGCCCCCACCCCTGCCTCGTGCTGCTCGGCACCGCCGGGGTGGGATCAGCATCCCGGGCTGCTGCCCGAGGTCCCCTGACCCAGCTGGTGCCCCCGGGTTTGTCCCGCCGAGCCCTCAATCCCCTGGCTGCAGCTGCCTGCCCCCAGCGGCCCCCAGGCAGGGGCAACCCTTCCCTCTGCTGCTCGGAAAGCGGCTCCCACCCCGGCCGACCCAGGGCCACCAAGCGGTCCCTGGCTCTGATGGCAAAGGCAGAGGGGGCTCTCCATCCCATCCCTTCCCGTCCCGTCCCCCGCGCCGCGTGCCGGGCCCTCAGAGCTCACCCGCAAAGAGCAGCGTGAAGATGATGGTGAGCTGGTACACCGCGTGGCCCAGGATGTTCTTCATCATGGTGCGCGAGATGAGCGGCTTGTTGCGGCCGTAGGGCTTGCGCAGCAGCAGGGACTCGGAGGGGGGCTCGGTGGCCAGGGCTAAGGAGGCGAAGGTGTCCATGATCAGGTTCACCCACAGCATCTGCACAGCCTTCAGCGGGGAGTCCTGCGGAGGGGGAGAGGGAGGGAGCCGTGGAGAGCACGTCACGCCACGCCACGCCACGTCACGTCACGCCACCAAACCCACCCTCCTCGCTCCGGTTCTCGGGACCCCCGGCCCCCTCCCGCCCGGCCCCCCCACCTGCGTGATGCAGGCGCCCGTGAAGGCCACGATGACGGCCACGACGTTGACGGTCAGCTGGAACTGCAGGAACTTGGAGATGCTGTCGTAGACGTTGCGCCCCCACATCACCGCCTTGACGATGCTGGTGAAGTTGTCGTCGGTCAGGATGATGTCCGAAGCCTCCTTGGCCACGTCGGTGCCCGCGATACCCTTGAGGGCCGGGCAGAAAGCTCGGGGTGACTCACAGGTCGAGCTCCTCCCGGCTCTGCTGCTCCCCCACAAACAGCCCCCCCAGGAGGAAGCCCCCCTGGAGCTTGAGGCGCCGGTCCCAGCCCTGCGTTTGACAGCAGCTGCAGGCAGCGCCTGGAGCACAGAGCCCGCTCAGCTCCAGGGTGGGGAGCAGAGTCCATTCAGCTCCTCAGCCCCCCGCTGCGAGTGCCCCACACAGGGCACAGGTGAGGGCACAGCACGGGCATCTCTGCTGGAAGCGTGCTGGGAGCCCCGAGATCCCCCAGCCCGACCCAGTAACCCAGCTCTGCCGAGGTCCCCCCCAGCCCAGAGCTCTCAGCACCACAGCTGAAGGGTCTGTAAACCCCTCTGGGATGGAGACTCAGCCCCCTCTGGGGATGGGGCCTCAGCCCCCTCCCTGGGCAGCGACCCCTCTCCCCAGCCCAGGGTGCCCACAGCCCCAGCCAACCTGGCCCTGGGCACTGCCAGGGATGGAGCAGCCACAGCCTCCCTGGGCACCCTGTGCCAGGGCCTCAGCCCCCTCACAGGGAGGGGTCTCTGCCTCAGCTCTCAGCTCAGCCTCCCCTCTTGGAGCCTGAAGCCGCTTCCCTCATCCTGTGACCCAGAGCTGCTCAGTGCTCCGAGCCTGGGCAGCCAGGGCCAGGCAGAGCCCCCAGTCCCACCAGTCCCACCAGTCCCGAGCACGGCTGCCCCCCAGGCTTCAGCTGACGGCCTGGAGAGCCAAACCAGAGCCAGGGGACGGGGAGGGGGGTTCTACGCCAGCAGGAGAGCTCCGCTGGTCCGTGCTGGAAACAACCACCTGCTGCTGAGCCCCGAGCGCAGAGGCCCCCCCGGGGACCCCCCTGCCCGCCCGTACCATGGCAAACCCGACGTCAGCCTTCTTCAGAGCCGGGCCGTCGTTGGTGCCGTCCCCCGTCACGGCCACCACCTGCCTCTGCTCGCCCACCGTGCTGTCGATGATGCCTGCAACCGAGTCGGGAGTTGGGAGAGAGGAAGGCTCGGGGGCAGGAGCCCTGCGGGGAGGGTGCTGGGGCAGGAGCCGGGGGGGACCCCGGCGGGGGGCGGCAGCTCGGGAGGCCCTCACCTTTCACCAGCGTGTGCTTATCTGTCGGCGAGGAGCGGGCCAGCACCCGCAGCTTGGGCCAGATCTTGTCCAGCTGCTCCTGCTCCACCTGCGGGACAGGGCACCCGTGGGAGAGCGAAGGGACCCCCAAACCCTCTGCCCCGCTGCAGAGCCAACCCCAGCTGGGACCAGACAGCGCCAGGACGACCCCCCTGGCTGCCCTGGCAAGGACTGACCCCCTCTGGCTGCCCTGGCAAGGACCGGCTGTGTTTGCCCAAGGAGAGGGATGCAGCTCCTGCNCCTGCCGCTGGGGCTGTTGGAGGCATCACCCACCCCCTGCCCTGCAGAGCGGGACCGGGGCTGCCCCCCCACCTCTCCCTTCTCGTTGCGGATGAGCCGGTTGAACTCCTTCCCCTCCAGGCACAGGAAGTCCTCTCCGGGCAGCAGGATGCCACACTTGGTGGCGATGGCACGGGCGGTGTTGATGTTGTCCCCTGTCACCATCCGGACGGTGATCCCCGCACGCTGGCACTTCAGGATGGCGTCTGGCACCTGGGGGACGGGGACGGAGTGGGCAGGGTGCTGGGGTCTGGCACTGGGCGTCCCAGGAGCCAGGGGGCTCCTCTCCCTTCCTCCCCACAACCGGGAGCCAGCAGCCACCCACAGCCCCGCTCAGCGCCCACACTGGGGATGAGACCCCTCCTGCGAGGGCAGCCGGGACGCCGATCAGAGGTGGGGAGAGGCCTCCAGGACCGCGACGCCCAGCGGTCAGCCCAGGGCCACTGGGCTGGGGAAGCCACGAGGGCCGGCAGAGGACAGCAGCCCCTGCTCGCTGCCACGGCCAGCAGCTCGGGCACCGCCGGCTCAGCCAGACCCAGCCGGTGGGAGCAGCTCCTCCGGCACAGACAGCGCGGGCTCGTCCGGGCCCTGTGCCGGGGCAAAGGCACCCTCACGGCTCCCCCAGCACTGGGCACCAGGGAGGGGGGCCATCCTGCCCACCGCAGCGGGGCACCGAGGGGTTGACTGCCTCTCGGGGAGCAGTGGGAGAAGAGGAGGTTGGAGAGCAACGAGCAAATGGAGTCGCAGCCTCCAGAGCCCTTCCCAGACCCTTCAAGCTCTAAGCAGGGCAGGGGCAGGGGGCCAGCCCCAGGAGGCAGTCCCAGGCCGGCAGGACAGGGTTCACTGCACTCGCCCAGCGCCCACCCAGCACCCTGCAGCAGGGGCACAGCGGGCGGTGGCCGAGGAAGCAGCTGGATCGGCCTGGAGCCCCCCAGCACTCCTGGAGCCCTGGCGTCTCCGCGCGCTCCCCAGGGCACACGGAGCCGGTCTCGGTTTGCACACAGAGCCCTGGCAGCAGCTGGGGGGGGTCTGGGGAGAGAGGCCCTGGCACCAGCT
>VZRI01007444.1:84241-103368 GCA_013397515.1 Upupa epops | reverse complement strand
CACTCACCGGCTGAGCCCCTTCGGTACCCGGGTGGCGGGGGAGCCCCCTCGGCTGGCCATGGAGCGGGGGGTCGGCAGGAGGGCAGGAGCAGTCCCGGAGCTAGCGGGAGAAAATGCTCGTCATGGCAACCCGTGCCGAGCCGAGCCGAGCCGGGAGGGAGGAGGGAGGGAGCGCCCCAGCCCGCCGGGGAGGGGCTCTCTTAAGGTGGCGGCCCGCCCCGTCGGCTGCTTAAGGGGGACGCGAGCGGACGCGAGGGCTCTGACACCCCGCCCACGGCAAGGCCGTGTGTGCACCCCCAGATAGCGTGGAGGACCCCCTCCGGGCAGCGTGGGACCCCCCCTTCCTCGTGTGTCTGTCAGCCAGAGTGGGATCCACCCCGTGGCACTGTGCCCCCTGTGGGCAGCCAGGCACCACCCCACGGCAGAGAGCTGCGTGCACCCCCCTCAAATAGCAGGGACCACCTCCCCCCCCGCCCAGGGCGGTGCGGTACCCCCAGAAATGGGGGGCTCCTCACGCACCAAGTCCTCCCTGCTCCCGGTGCGGGGAAGGCAGCTCTCTCTCCAGGGCACCGTGAACCAGGGGGCTCCCGTGGGTATCACGGCTTTGGGGTTTCTCATGGGCACCGTGGCTGATCACAGCGTGCCCATCGGCCGTGCCCAGCCCTGCAATCCGTGGGGCACAGTCTGATGCCCCCGATGAGTGTCCCTTCGGGGTGCAGAGTGCCTCGGGGCGAGCACACACCACCATCGGGAGGTGCCCGGACAGTGTGAAAGCCCGCGGGGGCACCGGGAGCTCAGCGTGGCACCGGCACAGCGATGCTGGGTGTGGGCAACCTTAAAGCAGCGCCAACCCCGTCCCTACCCCCAGGTTGGGGCACGCAGCAGGGTTCAAGTCAAACCAGTGGAACCTCTGTGCAGGCACCGGCCCCCACGGCTGCTCCCAGCCCTCGGTTGCGTTTCCCCCCCTCCAGGCCCGGCACCTCCACAGGGTTTGCATTGCTGAGCGGTCCCGGCGCTGCGGGGGCTGCGGGTTCCACCGGGCGAGCGAGCCGGGCCCTGCCCGGAGATCCCAGCGGAGGCTTCGGGCCCTTCACCTGCTGCTTCCCTGGAAACCTCCCCGCGGGCGTGCGGAGCCGCTATCCCCGTCCTGCGCCGGGCGGATGGGGCTGGCGCTGGGCTCCCGGGCAGGGCAGCTGGTCACGGGCGGCTTTGGTGCCCACATGGCCCTGAGCTAGTGTTTGCTCATCTTCACTGGTGGGGTCCTTGGCATTTTTCTGGGGTGCTGCCCTGGGCCCTGGGTGGTGCCGGAGCTCCCATCCTACAGCTCAGGGCTGCTTTGCTGGCTCCGTCTCCCTCCTGTGCTGGGTGCAGGCTTGGGGAGTGCTGTGTGTGCCCCCAGCTGAGCAGCATGAGGACACCCCAGGCACTCGTCTTGAACAGCCCAGCATCCAAGGGCAGGTTGGCTGGGGCTCTGGGCATCCTGATCTGGTGAGAGGTGTCAGTGCCCATGGCAGGAGGTTGGCACTGGGTGATCTCTAAGGTCCCTTCCAACCCAACTCAGTCTGGGATTCTCCAGGGATGGCACAGCCTCACGTGCCTCGATGGCAGGAGCATGAGGGGTGCTGCGGCTCCTTCTGCACATAAAAGGCTCCGGGGCTGGAGGTTCTCATGGCAAGAGCAAACCTGGATCTCAGACAGCAAGGGCGGGCGGCTCCTGGCTCCTGGGCTCTGTCACTGCAGAAGCTGGGAACAAGCACCTGGCTCTGAGCTGGTGCCCAGCTGCCCCTCCACCTCGACAAGAAGCAGATGGCCCTGACCATCGGGTCTAGGCGATGGGCCTCAGAAAATAGACGCTGGTGCAGCCGGTGGGCTGGGACGCAGAGCTGCCAGTGAGACAGGATGGCCTTTACACAGGGTTTTCTGAGCTTGGAAGGAATCTGGGACCATCTGGATTTGGACTCCAGAAAGGAAATCAGCCTTCCTGCCTGGGGGGACCTGTTGTTAACAGGGCAATTTGAGTCCTCAGAAAGGAGAATCTGCAGCCTCCTCGGGCCTGGGGAGAGGCAGATTTCACAGCCCAGGCACCCAACCCAAAGGGAAGGAGCCAAGACCCGTTGGAAATCTGCACTTCCCATCCAGTGGCAGCCTGCAATTACGAGCTGGTGCTCAGCAGCTCCTGCCTGGTGCCTCTGCCTCACAGCCAGAGCAGCCGTAAACACGGAGCCTGCAGGCCCTGCCGTTCCTCAGCTGAGGACAAGCACGGGGAGGGAGAGTCAAGTCTGGCTGGAGCAGGAGCCGGGGCCAGAGCATCGCCCCTGGGCGAGCAGCCAGACCCCGACCCCTCCCCACACGCTGCAGCCCCCAAGCGAAAGCTCCCCTCGTGGAGTTCTGGGGTCGTGCCTGACCATCGGTCTAATCCTGCCCCGGAGGATCTAGTACTCCAGTTCCATCCTGATGGGTCACAGGGTCCCTCGTTCTCCTGCTCTTGGGGGTTGTGAGGCTTTGCCATCCCTGGAGAGGTGACTGGGAGCCCCTGCACTGCTCAGCCAAGGGCTCTGGCCGCGCTTGTGCCTCCAGCCTCCTCATTCACCTTGGGTGAGGCTGGAGACTCATTTGTTCCCCTGTGTTCAGCCAGAATGAGCTCCAGCCACTCGAGCTCCCCCACAGCGGGGCCAACTCCACAGCACATCGGCTCTCACACCCTGGAGAGGTCCTGTGGGCTCCCAGCTCTGTCTGCAGGAGGGATGCAGGGACCTCTACCCTCTTGGCTGAAACTCAGCACAGACAGGGTGGTGCCTCGACGGGGAGGGCTGCGGCCGCGGGGCCGGGCAGCGGGGCCGGGGATGGGACCCGCAGGGCTTCTGATGGAAACACTGACTGAATCCAGCAGCCGGCCGGCCCGGCGCCGGCGAAATCTCTGCCCATTCAAGGGTGGGCGATAAACAACCCCCCCGGCACAGGCTCTGCTGGCAGTGCCATGGGGCTGGCCGGGGATCCCCCTGCTCCGGGGGTCCCTTCGCTCGGGGAGGCTGAGATGCTCCCGGGGGCCGCTGCAGAAGGGGTCTGGGGATCATCTTCTGGGTCTCTTTCCTCTGACTCCAGCGCCCACAGACTTTTGCTTGCGAAGCCCAGAGCAGGGGCACCCCGGGTGCTGCCGGTGGGGAGGGTCCCATCACGGCCCCACCATCGCCCTCGCTGGCTCTGGGCTCTGCCTGTGCTCCGGGGCAGCTCCCCATAGCTGCAGCCACGGGACTGCTCATCAGCCCCTAGCTGGGCTCCTGCTAATAAAGCTCTGGTCGCCCGGCTCCGCCCTCAATCACCCTGTTAATTTCTAATTAAGCAGCTACTTCACTGGGGAGAAAAGGTGAAACAGGAGAGGAGGGGCTCGGGCTGGTTCTGTGGCTGCCACCACAGACAAAGGCGTTTGCCCACCTGAGGGAGTCGCCGCTTCCCCTTCCCCAGCCCTCCCCATCCGGAGATGGAGCCACCACGGCCTCTGAATCTCTTGTTAAACCCCTAACACTGGCGAGAGCCGAGGAGCAGCCCCCCAGCTGCCTCCCCTCCAGCCTCTTTGGGCAGGATGAGGGGCAACGTGGTGGAACCTCATCGGGGCTGCTGCAGACGGGGCAGACAGACCCTTCATTCTCCCCACCAGAACCCCCTGCGCTTGGGGCAGTGCCCGCGCTCCTCCTGGACCTCTGGGGGTCCCCCGGTCTCCTCCCGAGGGAGTCAGAGGCCAATAGTGAGGTAATCGAATCACAGAACAGAATGGGATGGGATGGAAGGGACTCAGAGTCACCCAGTGCCAACCCCCTGCCACGGGCAGCGACACCTCGCCCCAGGCCGGGCTGCTCCAGGCGCCAGGAGCCTCCGCTCCGTCTCAAAATGAGCACTTCCCCTCGGGTTCTGACCCCCTTTCGCTCCTCACATCAAGGAGGAACCCTGCACCCGGTGTCTGCATCGCGGTAACAGCTCCGGGACCTTCGCGGGCCCGAGGGAAGTCCCTGCTGCCGGGAGTGAGAAGGCGGTGGGTAGTGCTGAAAGGGAGGGGAGAGAGTGACGGCGGCGAGAAGCTCTCCCGTCGCGGCAAGCTGTCGCCCCGAGCTGGGGGGGCGGAGGAGCACCCGAGCCCTACTTTGGTTCTTCACTTCCAGGGATGGAGGGGCGAAGCCAGGCTGCTGCTGGGGTTGGTCCCCCGGTGCTGGAGATGCTGGCGGTGCCAGCCCGGGCACTGGGTACCCCCCATGGTGATGCTGCAGCAGGGGCCCGGGCACAGGGGCAGCACAGCGAGGGCAGGGTTCACCCAACCCAGCGAGGCCCCTGTCGGGACAGAGGGGTTGGTGTTTGTGTCATCTTGCTGCCCCTCCAGGGAGTCTGGAGCAGCCCCCCAGAGGAAGGTGATCTCTCCAGCCCAGTTCACCCAGAAAGCTGCTTGCGGAGACCAAAGCACCAGGACTCGGTGCCACAGGTCACTGTGCCAGGCAGGACTGGCACCGCCCAGGAAACCCACCCTGAGCCTGAGACCTCAGCTCCCCCGCTCCCACATGCTTCAGGGCTCAAAGTCAGGCCCCGGAGAAGGTGAAGCCTCCCCTAACCCGAGGCAGAGCCGCTCAGAGGGTCCCCGGGCCCTGACATTGGGGGGCACCACCCGCACTTTGCTGGGTGCTGGTGAGCTCTGCCCAGGTGAGCACCCACTTTGAGGGGGGAGACCTCTTGCAGCGATGGAGGAAGGGGGACAAAGCCATGAGGGTGCCAAGAGACCCCCCAGGAGAAGACGGAGAGGTTGCCCTTGGATGCCACCAGTCGCTGGAGCAGGGCTATGGAGCTGCGGGTGACGGCGACTGAGAGCAAAGCGCTGCCCTCCCTGGGCCAGGGCCGAGCTCTTCCTCACAGCTCCTCCTCTCTCACGGGGTTGCAGGAGATGAAGCAACTCCTGGGGCTCAGCAGAGCTGGGGAGCCCGGGTGGAAGGCATGAAAAAGGGGGGGGAAGGCGAGGAGAAAGAAGCAGGGCCCTGGTGTAGGGGGCTATAAATATTTTGCAGCCGAGGAGGAGTGGGGAGCCACGGATATAGATGGGATTGGGGGCGGCTGAGGTGGGAGGAGGGAATTAATCACAGAAACAGAGGAGAAGCTTCTCCCCGGGAGCTGGTGCCCACAGCTATGGCCAGAACGGCTCCGGAGGGCCCTGGCACTGGGGGTGGGTGGCTCGGGGTTGGCTTGGAGGCTGTGAACGTGTCCTGGTGCCGATGTCCTCTGCGGGGGGGCACGGGCAGCGTGAGGGGTCCGGGCACCCTCAGCTCCTCGGGAAACCCAGAGTGCCGATGTTTATGGGGAAAACGACCCCACACCCCTCCAGCGGGGCTGCCAGTGCTGCCAGGGCCAGCGCCAGGGCCGCACAGCTCCAGTGCAGGGTCCCTCCCGCCGTGGCCTCAGGACGGCAGGAACATGTGCACGGGTGCTCCGCGGCGGGGGCTGCCCCAGCTGCTCGGGCACAGCGCCGGGGCTGTGGGTGACCCACGGGCAGTTGAGTCACGCTGCACCCCAGCACCTCACAGCTGTTAGCAGGCAGGGGGGCCCGGGCACAGGGGCAGCATGCAGGGTAGCACCCAGCACCCTGGCTGGGTGTCACCCTGGTGACAGGGCCAGCACGCAGAGCAAACACCAGCTGGCAGCTCCCACCGCTGCCCAAGCAGCTGCTCCGCTATCCACAGCGGAGCCCACAGGTGCTGGGCTCGCACACCTCACCCCTGCCTCACCTCTGCCCCTCGATGCCCCGTGGTGAGGGAGCAGGGAGCCAGCCCTTGGCACCTCCCGCGGGCACAGCAAACCCACGGTGCCCCTGGCAGAGAGCAAACCCCTGCCCCCGCACCCTCCTCTCCTCCCCGAGAGCGCCCGCAGAGCTGCAGTGAGGTCAAGGCCGCCGGTGCAGCTGCAGCCGCTCCCCAGCCTCCACAACCTGCCCCAGCCCTGGAGCTGCCCCAGGGCCACGGGGGAGGCTGCGGCTCATCCCAGGCTGAGGCAGGGCCAGCGGAACCCTCCCAAGGCCAGCGGGTTTCCTCCTGCCCTCACAGCTTCCCAGCCATCCCGGGCACTTGGCAGCGCGGGGACATCCCCGTCCTCTCTGCCTCCTTCCCCCATGGACACCCCCGCCAGGCAGAGGGGGGCCCCTGTGTCTCCGTCCACCTTCCGTCTGCCTCAGCGTGGTCCTGGGAGCCAGCCGAGTGCCGGTCAGGGGTGCTGGCCCCAGGCGGCTCTGCTCCCGTTCCCCGTCCCCACGGACTGGGACGGCTCAGTGGGACCTGCTGGGAGGCTCCGAGGGATGGAGGGCTGGGCAGGTGAGGAAACCTCAGCCCCCAGCGGGGCCTCTTTAAAAATTAAAGCCTCAGCGAGAGCGAAATGAGTCATGAGAGGGAGAGAAGCTGCTCCCGGCGTCTGCAAAGGGCAGACGGAAGGAGAAGCCAGCAGCAGGGCTGGGGCTGGCGGGGGCCAGGGCTCTCTGTGATGAAGCAGGTGCAAGGATGAAGTGGGAGGCAGCCAAGGCACAGGACACCGCCTGGGGTCTGCTGGGGGGCTGAGGGCACCTTCCCTCGCCCTGGCTTGTGCGTCCCTGCCCAGCTGAGAGCAGGTGGCTTCTCCGCAGCCCTGGCTCCGCATCCAGACCCATCAGACCTGGAGAGACAGACGACAGGGACCTCCCACCCGACGGGCACTGCCCCAGCACATGGCACTGAGGATGGCCTGGCCCCAAATGCCTCTCCCGGATCCTGGCCAGCCACCCTCACCCCTCGGAGCTCCATCCCCAGGCACCCCAGTGAGACAGCAGTGTTCTTGGGGCGACCCCCCCAAAGCTGTGAGGACACCCGAGGCTCTGCTCCCCCCCTACCAGTCCCCACCTCCTGGCGGCCAACGCTTCCCCCTGAGACCCCACCATGGCCCCGGGACAGAGGGCAGCGGGCTCACCCCAAGTCCTGGCTGCCACAAACCCAACTCCAGGGTGCCTGACGGGAGCGCAGGGGCTGCAGGAGCCTGTGCTGCAGACAGGGCCCGGATGCCTCCCTCCTGCCAGCCCTGCCTGCGTCTCCCACCGGCGGTGACGCCAGCACTTGTTCCCCCCTGGCTGCTGAGACGGCGGCTCCGCTCCTGCGCTCTGACGCGCGAGCCTGCCCTTCACTTCCAGGGGCACCGACCACAAATCCTCCTTCCCCTCCTTCCCCTCCACAGCCCCAGTTGGCTCCACGTAGGACGTGACCGGCTGTGCCGAAGCGCCCGCAGATGCCGCCGCAGCCCCGGGTCCCAAGGAGCAGTCAGCTAACGGAGGCCATGGGCTGAGCTGGCCTCGGCAGCCCGCGGCATCGCTGCCACTCACGGCGAAGCCAGGTCAGGCGTGGACCATCCCACCCAGAGGATGAGTCCCTGTGAGCTGGAGCGGAGCTCCCTGCCTCTAAAAGGCAGAGCACTCACTGCAGGGAGGGAGGCAGAGGGTCAGTGGGCACCTCCCCCTGCCCCCAGCTGGGGGGCAGGACAGGGGATGCAGCCACAGGCACCTCCGCAGCACTGGGGTGCTGGTGCTNCCCATTCATGGGGTCACCCCTCTTCTCCAGCTGAACAGCCCCAGCTCCCTCACCTACTAACCACCCCCTTCTAACCCAGCCCAGCAGCCCACGGGCCTTCTTGGCCACGAGGGCCGTTGCTGGCTCCTGCTGTCTGCCCATACTCCTGGGCCCCTTTTCCCCCCACTGCTCGGCAGCAGTCAGTCCCCCTCCTGCACTGGTACCTGGCTGCTTAGGGGTGCTGGTGTTCCTGCTTGAGGACGGCTCTCTGCAGAGCAGGTGTCCAGAGGCAGGGACAGTTGGCTCCACCCAGGATGCTGGTGAGCTGGGCTGTCCTGCTGGGGCTGTGTGCTGCGGCTGGCAGCTCTGTGGGGCTGTTTGCCCACCCTTTGTAGAGGAAGACTGAGCCCAGCGCCCGTGACTGCCCGCGCAGGAGCGGAACCTTTGAGGAGAGGAGCCTGTGAGCCTCTTCGTGGAGCTCAACAGGAATTATTCTGCTCTGCCGAGCTGGAAATTGGCTGCAGATACCATCAGCCAGGCACCGGCTCTGCGGAGCAGACTCTCTCTCCTTTCAGTCATTAGCTGTGGGCAGCGCCGTGAGCAGGCAGGGAGGAGGAGAAGGACTGACGTGGTCCCTTGGGTCCAGCACGGCAGCAGCGTGGGCTCAACTCAGACCCAGGAGCGGGAGGGAACAAGGCAGGGAGATGTCTGCTGCAGGGAGAGGAGCCAAGGATGCCCGTGTGCCACCAAGGAGGGGCTGGGCTGGCTCCAGCCCTTCATCCCCATCACTTGCCCTTTATCCCGGTCCCTCTCTGACTGCCAAACACCCTTCCTCCCCCCAACCCCTGCCCTCCTGCTTCCATCCCTGGGCAAGGACTGGGAATGTGGCTTCCAACCCCAACCCTCTGGAGCAGCCAAAGCAGCCGCAGGACCAAGACGACTCCTGGGGCAGGGCAGGAGCTCTGTCGGGCAGGCTGGACGCCGTTAGTCCCTGGGCAGCAGCTGACAAGCGGCACCGGGGCCGGGAGCAGCCCAGCCCGGCCGGCAGCGACGTCCAGGCAATGCCTTTAAAGGGAAAGGGCTCTGCGGCGGCGGGAGAGGCCCTGGAGCCGCTCTATCTGCCCACGATGACTAACTCGCTCCCTCACACACCCTCCGCTCCGCTGCTGCGGCAGCAACCGCTATCAGAAAGCAGAAGCTGGCTCCTTCCCTCTTGCTCCCCACTAAGATTTTCCAGCCAGCCATCGCCCTGCAGCCGGGGGAAACTCACCCGGTCTGCAGCAGCTTCTGCTCCCCTGGCACCGGCAGAGCTGAGGACCCGGGGGGCTCCAGATACGCAGCGCGAGGGCAGCCAGAGCCAGGGAGGGGATGGGTGCAGCAAAACCCCCTGCCCTGGGATGTGTTAGGGTGGGCTGCCGCCCGTGGGGAGGGACTCGGGCTCCAGCACACCAGCACGAAGCACCGGCAGATCTGTGACCCCCCCAGCTACCAGCCTGCTAAGGCGGTGGGAAGTTCAGGTGCTTGAGAGCTCTTGGGAGCCTGAAAGCAGCTGGCAAGAGCCTCACAGCCCTGGCTCCAGCACGGCAGCTCGACCGGGCAGCCCAGGGCAACCAGTACCTTCACACCTTCTCTGGCACCAAAAGCCCAGGATGCTGGTGAGCTGGCAGCCAGCGCCACCAGCACCAACCTCAACAGCACCGGCAGCTCCAGGGCTCAGGCAGCCCCCTCCTCTCCTCACTACCCCAGCCCTGAGCAGCTGCTCAGGGGTGAACGAACAGCCCCCCCGGCCCGCAGTCTGCAGCCCTCTCTCAGCCCGAGGCAACCGACTGCCCGAGAGCCCCGGCAGCCGCGTCCCCTCCGTCTGCTCCCCGTTACGGGGGGGCTCAGCCCTGCGGTGGGCTGGTCGGTACCGCAGAGCGAGGGCTTGGAGGAGCAGCTGGGGGGGTGGGAGCCGACCGGGAGCGGAGGCAGAGCCCCGGAGCTGCCCTGGCGCTGCAGGGGCTGGAGCTTCCCAGCTGGAACCCCCGGGGGTTGGGGTTTGCTTGCTGCTCAGGAGGCTGCCAGCCCCAGGGGCTGCGCCCGGCTCCTGCCCCGGCTCAGCCCGGTGCCCCCGGCAGCGAGACCGAGCTCCGAGGGCAGCCGGGGCTGAGAGCAGCCTCGCTGAGCTGCCGGTCTGTTAACAGCCCCGGGGAGAGCAGGGCCGGTGCCAGGGCAGGAAGGAGCCGTCTCCCGGGATTCCCAGCGGACCCGGGACTTCCCCTGGGAAATGAGCAGGGTCAGCTCGCACGGTCCCACCTCGGGGAGGAACGGGGGATGCCCTCCTCCTCGAGTGCCATCACCGCGGGATGACACAGACAGGGTGCAAGGAGAGGGCAAACCCTTTCCTAAGCCCCCTTCAAACTCAGTTAAGGCCTTCCGTGCCTCAGTTTCCCCAGGTCCCCCCCTCTCCTGCACCGCAGGGTGAGGGAAGCCTCTTGGCTGCAGCCACCACCGAGGGCATCGGGCACTATTCTTAGCTTTAAGGGAAGTGAGAGCCTTTCTGTGCCTCAGCAGTTCATCTTCCCTCCTATGGAAACAAGTTCACCTCCCAGCACCCAGACCCTCCCAGGGCACCACCCTCCTGCGGCGGCCACTGGCCAGGGCTGGGAGCCCGGGGCACCCGGCAGGCCGAGGCTGTGGTGCCAGCTGGCCTTTGTAACCCCAAATCACTGTTTCGGGGGTGCATGAGCTCCCTGCTCCCCCCACCAGTGCCGGCCAGGGAGGGACGGGGGCTCTGGGTGTCTGGGAACTGCTTTGGCAGCAGAGGGGAAAGAAGCAGAGGAGGGGGGAGCTGGGCTGCTCCCTGGGCTGGGGGCTGCTGAAAGCACAGGGCAAACCCTCACAGGGCACGGGATGGCAACAGCGGAGGGACCGGGACACAACCGCTAAGCGGGAAGAGCTGGCTTGTGCCCGCCAGAGGGGAAGGGAAGCTCAGGAGACTCTCATCAGGGGCAGCCAACTGGTTCCAGCTCCCCCTGGCACCAGCCACCAGTCCCTGGCGATGGGCTCCAGGACAAGGACCCGGTGGCTCTTGGCCCTGCTGGCAGAGGGGACACGATCCCACAAACCCATCGTCCCCAGCATCCAGCGGCCTTGGGGCCAACAAGTGGGGCTGAACCCATCGCCTGGGGGCAGATGGGCTCTACAGCCCTCCCCTAAGTGCTCCAAGAGCCACACGGGGGGGTTATTTGCTGCTCAGGTCTGGCAGCTGAGGACAGAGAGGAGACCCCGGAGAGCACTCAGGGGGGTCGCAGTGTCCCCGAACCATCCCCCGAGCCCCGAGCCTGGGAGGGCAGACAAGGTGGGTACACAGATGCTGTGAGGACCAGGATGAACCACGCAGACAGTTGGGCACCAGGCAGAGCGATGGACACGGAGGGACAGAGACGAGAGCACGGCCACACAGATGGCTGCGAAGGCAACAGGACACGGGCTCCCTGCGGGTGGAGGGGAGAAGGATGGGCAGAGGCACCATGCCAGTGCAGCTGTACTCCTGCTGCCTCCACAAGAGCTACCTGATGAATAATGACAACGAATTAGGGTAATGAATCTGTGCTCAGGCTCAGCTCTACCTCTGTGCCGGGCTGGTAGGGTCTGCTGCAGCCCCGCGTGCCTGCTGCTTCCCTGGCCCTGTGCCCCAGCCAGCCCCGGGGCCACCAGGACATTAACCTGCTTTTCCACCAGCAGCCACTGGCCACGTCAGCCAGTTCTTAATGAGACCCCACGCTGGTGAGCATCCCCCCAGCCCGCCCTGGGAGGTCTGTCGGCGGGCAGTGCCCGGAGCCTGCACCCGCAGGACTGGGGCAGCTCGGTGCCGCCTCTCCAGCAGAGCTCCGCACCCCTCCTGCTGCCCCTTGGGCACCCCAAAGCCTGCCCCCTCCCCTCCCAGCGGGCACCCTCCCACATCTGCTGCCTTCCCAGCGCTTCGGAGTGCTTGCTGTTCCCCCTGCTCTGGGTTGGGACGGTGCCACCAGCTGCGCGAGGAGCCAAGCTGTGAGGAAATCTGGAGTCTCCCAAAACGCTCCCGGAGCCCTGTGATTACAGGGATCTCTCCTTCCTTCCCTCCACTTTAATTTGCAGCCCCTGCGGTTGCAGCGCCGGGCTCCTCCCTGGGCGAAGGGGGGAGGCACCCACCCTGGCAGAGCCGGGTGATCCCGAGCACCCACCCGTCCTCACCCCCTTCAGCTGTTTTCCGTGCCACAGGGTCACCCGTGCCCAGGCTCCAGTGCCTTTTGGGGGAACTTGGCAGCAGGTACCTGCTCCTCACCGACTAATCCTGCTGCTGCCGCGGGCCAAGGGCTGACAGGAATAAACACATCCCCAGCCCGCGCACGACATGCCTTTCCATAAGGGGAATCGACCTGCGGCACCGCGGCGGGCGGAGGTGGCTCCCGGCGCCGGTCCAGCCCCGCGGGTCACCGGGGGGCAGCGGGTGCTTCTGCAGAGCCCAAAGCCCGGGCATCCCTCATGGGTGCCCAGGGTGAGAGGCCACCCCCTGCCCCCATCGTCCCAAACCACCCTCCTGGCAGGGCATCGCTTCCAACCCCTGAGCCCACTGGGGTCACAGCTCTGCGTGAGCTGCAGGCAGAGGCCATTAAATAGAGCGATTAATGAGAGTGTTAATTAGCGATGAGGAGGCTCTGGGGCAGGGGGGAGCAGGTGGGAGGGAGAGGAGCTGCCTGACCTGTGCACCGCCGGCAGAAGGGCAGCCCTGCCTGGGGAAACCCCTCGTGGGCTGCTCTCGCAGTGGTGGGGACTCAACAGGGGGTGGCTGGGACCCTTGGGTGCCACGGCGGGCTCCAGCGGCCACCTCCTCCACCAACAGGGTTGCCCTGGTGAAGAGAGTGTTGAAAGCATCCCTCGCAGTACCCTGCGCCCCCATCCTGCCACAGAGACCTCCCTACACCAACCCTGCTGGGTAGGGCAGCCTTTTCTGCCTCCTGCATTCACTGCCCTCACCCCCAGAGCCACAGCGCTGCCAGGGGCGGCACCCAGCCACGGGGGGTGTCTGGGGGAGTTAACACAGCAGCGGGTCCTGGAGACCCCCGAGATGGGTTTGAGCCAGG
Organism: Upupa epops; assembly: GCA_013397515.1. Lineage (NCBI taxonomy): Eukaryota > Metazoa > Chordata > Aves > Bucerotiformes > Upupidae > Upupa > Upupa epops. The sequence goes on along the minus strand of VZRI01007444.1, from coordinate 90,713 downwards.
GCCAAGGGGTGGGGAATTGACTGGAGCAGCCAAGCTCCCAGGGCAGGGGAAGTGGCAGCAGAGCAGATGGAGGCTGTGGGCATGAGGAAGGGGCACCACCACCCTCAGGTGCCTTTTAGGCTCCCCATGCTCAGCCCAGCACTGAGGCAGCCCCCTGCCCGGAGCAGCAGCTGCCTGTGGGACCATGGCATCCCCTCATTCCTGACCCTGCAGGGCTCTCCCTGTCCATGACGGGGGCTCTGGGTGTCTGCCCCCTGTGTCTCCCTGCTGTCCCCAGCCATCGGAACTGGCAGCTTTGAGGAGGGAGAGTTCTTGACCATCCAGGTACCAAGCACTGGTGGCTGTTGCAGCAGCAAAGGGCAGGGACGGTGGCAGCAGCTCCGGCAGCAGCACCCTGGGCTCTCCCCGTGGCAGTTGAGGATGCGGTGGCTGCGTGGGACACCCAGCATCCTTGGGGATCACCCCCCCATTCCCTCCACTGCTGCACCCCACGGCCTTGGGGAGAGCTGCCGCTGCAGGGTGGGCTGCTCATTACTGCTCGGGGGTCCCTTGGGGTGCCGGTTCATGGTCCCACAGACAGCACCCACCAAGGCTCCCCCCCGCCGAGCTCGGGCACTGGCTGTCACAGGCTGCTCCTGCTCAGTGTTCGGTGGAGCTGGAACGTCCCCGGGGGAAGCAGCCAAGAGGAATAAACTCCCCGCTGAGCCTCTGCCAGGCGGAGAGGCGGCAATTAAAACAAAGTGATTAATCACAAACAACGAGCGGCTGTAAAACTCTCCAGTACCAGGAGCGAGAGGGGGCTACAAGGAGCCCAGGGGCTGGAGAGGCTGCAGCAGGGGAGCAGCACCGGGTTTCCAGCAGGGTGCCGGGGACCAGTGCTGCTCCCAGAGAGGGGGAGGATGGTCCCTGGTTGCTTCCAAAGCATCGGGTTCCCTCTTGGCTGCAGAGAGAGAGGAGCTGCTTGGCTGGAGACACCCCCCTTGGCCGGGAGACCAGGACGTCCTGGGGGCTGGACGCTCCTCACCGTGGTGCCCATGACAGTGCCATCTGCTCCTGCTGCGGGGGTTGATCTCGTCCAGCTGGGGTGAGGGGTGGGATTAGCCCTGGGGCTGGAGTCCACCCACAGCAGATGCTTGGGGTACCTTTCAGATCCCTTTGCTCCAAGCACCACGTCGGCTGCACCCAGAGCTGAACCCCAGTGCTGGGCTCCACAGCCCCCGGCGCCGGGGAAGGCAGCAGTGGGGACGGGGCTGTAGGGCCAGTAAACAACCGGCCACCACAAAGGGGAGGACTGGCCACGCGGCCCCCCCTCGGCAGGAGAGACCAGAAGCGAGGTGCTCTCCCCCTGCTCCAGATGGAGACCCAAGGATTAGCCGGGCTCTCATTGCCCTGACAACCCTAAAACGCTGCTCCGGTTCCCCGCACCTCTCGGTTCCCCACCTCTCCACGCAGGGCTGGGGACTCCCTCCTGGCTCTGGGCCGATGTCTGAAAACCCTTTGGGTGAAGGAATTCTTCCCGACACCCAGCTGGACCCTCCCCAGTCTCCTCCAGTCCCAGCCCTCCACAGGCAGCCCAAGGCGATGCTGATGCTGGGAACGCGGTGGTGAGAGGAGGAAACGCTCGGGGCATGGTCAGCGGCGGAGGTCTCAGTCTCCCCTCCCGGCAGGATGCTCCTCCTGAGCCCAAGCTGGTCACACGAGAGCCAGGCTGCTGTTCCTGTCACCCCTATAAGGCTGTCCCCACTGTCCCCACAGCTACAGGGCTGGGACCTGCTCCAGGAGGAGGGTGGCCGAGTGCCCACTGCTCCTGCCGAGCTGGGGAGCCAGTGCACAGCCCAGGGAGGCTGTGGCTGCTCCAGCCCTGGCAGTGCCCAGGGCCAGGTTGGCTGGGGCTGTGGGCACCCTGCTCTGGGGAGAGGTGTCGCTGCCCAGGGCAGGGGGTTGGGGCTGGGGGAGCTCTGGGCTCCCTCCCAGTGCAGCCCAGTCTGGGACTCTCAGCGTGCTGGCAGCACCCTGTACCCACCTCACCTCGGTCAGGGTTTCACCACAACCTCAGCTCCTGGCATCCTGAGCCTTCATGGGGACCTTCAGTCCTCCCCTGTGTCCCCCAGACCAAGCAAAGCAGGAGACCCCCTCACACCGACCAGGCAGTGAAACCCCTCGAACCCCCAGAACCTTCCGATCCCTGGTGACTCTGTGATGCTGAAGGCAGGAGAGCCAGCGGGGCCAGGACACCACCCCACGGCACAGGGGGGCTCCCAGCACCCTCACACCACTGCTCCATCCCCTGCAGCAGCCAAAGACTGGGATCCATCTCCTCATCCCTCCTGGGCTCTTCTCACCCTCCCCAGCCCCAGGAGCCTGGGCATCTGCCCCTGCTTGGAGCCGGGGTGTCCGGAGCGGGAGGTGGGGAAGAGCAGCACCGGGTCTGCCGGCCCTGGGGTTGTCCTGCAGGAGGGCTCCTCGCTTCTCCCTCTCCCTGTTCCTGCTCAGGGTGGAAAGTTTTGCTTCAGCTCGCCCTTGTGACTGGAAAAAGAGCCGGCTCAGGGCAGCGGAGCAAGGGGGCTGGTTCTTCTCTTTTCTTACTCCAGAGTCCGCGGGAGGGGGGTGGAAGTGGCTCTGGGGAAAGGTCTGGTAGTCACAGGAGAAGGAGGAAGATGCTGCTGGGATTTTTTGGGGGGAGGTGGTGGTGGTGAAGCAGGGGAGTGGAAGAGGGGCAGAACTGCGATGGAGGGGAGCAGGAGCCCCCCGGCTGTGACAGAACTGCTGCCCTCCCCACAAAACCCCCCAGCCTCGTTCATCCAGGGCTGGGACTGGGGTCCCAAGACAGGGGACTGGGCCGGTCTCTGGAGAGCAGAACCCCTACAGAATCACCCAGAGGTCCCACTGGGTGTCCGGGGAGGGGGGTTGCTCCTGCACGGACCCTCTCCTGCTGCAGGGCAGCAGAGGTGCCGGCGTTCATCCCCTGTCGCAGCAGGGGCTGCAGAGGAGCTGGAGCAGATGCTCCATCTGCTGAGACCCCCTCTGACCTTCTAACCCCGGCCCTGAGACCTCTCTCCAGGTTTCCAGGATGGTTTGGGAAGGCCAAGTGCCCTGATCTTTCTGCCTCCCCCAAGGTCCCTCCCTTCCTCCGTCCCAGGCAGAGACGAGCTCCGTGCCAGGACCAAAGGGCAGAGCTTTCAGCATCTCCCTCCGTGAGGGGAGCCTAAGGGGGGAGCCTCCTCCACCTCCCCTGAGCCCTTCAGGGCTGGGCAGGGATTTCCATGCTCAGGACACGGCCACAGCCCTTGCCCGGGCAGCGGGAGCCAGTGCCAGGGTCCTGCTGTGGGCACAGATGCTCCTGCCCGGCTGCCTGCAGGCTCAGACTGTCTGGACGGCAGGAGCTGGCGCAGGCAGCTACAGGGGGACCCGGGGGACGGTGACACCTCTGCGTCAGCAGTGACAGCGCTGAGCGGCCTCGGCATCGCTGCTCAGACCCTTCCTGCAGTCGGAAAGCACCTCGGGGGCAACCAGTGGCCACCGGAACCTGGCCCGGCTGCCGCTCGGCAAAGCAGGGGAAACAGGACAACGAGGGTTGTTGAACCCCTCCAGGGACGGTGCCTCCCCCCTCCGCATGGGAAGTCTCTCCTCAGATCCATCCTGACACCATTCCCTCTCTCCCATCGCCAGTCTCCCTGTGCTCTGCCCACCAGAGCCTCAGCCCCTCCTTCCAGCTGCACCCCAGGCCTGAGCAGCTTTGCCTCGCTGCGGGGTTCATCCTCTGACCCCAGACTCCCCTCCACATCCCCGAGGGTGAGGATGCTCAGCCCTCAAGAGCCGCAGAGCCTCTCAGCAGGGAGGCAGCCACGCTGCTGCAGCACCAGACCCCACAGCCTCCCCGAGAGGAACCTGCCAGGGCTCTGCTCGGTGAAGCAACCCCGATGCTCTGAGCAGGAAGCGTCTGTGCCCACTCCTCTGCCTCCCCCCTGCAGCCACTTCAGCGTCAAAGGGATTTCCCAGCGCGGGGCAGGGCGATGCTCGGCTCTCGTGTGGGGTGCTGCGAGCATGGCTGGCACGGCTCCCCATAAAGCATTCCTTAGCACTCGAGCTGGAGCAGCAGGAGGAAGGAGGTGGTGGTACAGGGAGCTGAAATAGCTCCTGGCTCTTCCCTGCAGCCCTCCACCCTCCTCAAACCTTCCCCAGCTGGATACCCCAGTGCCAGCCCCTTACGGGCCCTCCCACAGCAGCAGCTGTGGCCTTGTAATTGGGGGTTTCTATCTGCAAGGTGGTCATCAGAGCCAGGGCCAAAGCCACAGTGACCCCAGCACGCTGCCCTGGGTCAGCTACAAAGGGCCCAGCCCTGGCAGCAGGTCCTGAGGGGCATCCAGTGCCATCAGGCTTGGCAAAGGAGCTGATGGCCCTCGCCCAGCTCCAGGCTTTGCAGGGACCCCCTGCGCTGCTCCGGGACCGATGGGGCCGCAATTACACAGTGATTTGGGTTTCTTCGCCCTAGGCAGCTCCTTCAGAGCCGCTGCCGGCCCCCTCCTCGCCCCCAGCGCCCTCCACGCTCCATCGCTGCCAGGGTACGGATGCGCAGAGCAGGGGTGGCCCCCACCCGATAACCCGAGCCTTGAGCTTGGCTGAGCTTTGCGGCAGGGTGAGGGATTCCTTGGGCTGCTCGGAGCCCCGGTCCCCCTCCCAGCCTGGGGACCCCAGCCCCACGCCTTCCCCAGGAGCAGCCGGCGGGGCTGCAGGCTGGGGCACACGCGGGGCACCGGGGCAGCCGCGGTCGCTGCCCCTCGCGGGGACGATGCTGCGGCTGCAGCCGATCGAAGCCGTTGCTGCCGTCATCAGATTAGCGGCCCCCTCTCCCCCCACCCCGTTTGCTTCCCTCACGGAGAGGATGGCACCCACCGCGGGCTCAGCCGCCCCTGCTCATTGATTCTGACACCGCGGAGCTTTTCATCGGGGCTCTGAACATCGACGCCACCGGGTCAGCGACGGCAGCCAGGGCAGAAATGACCCCCCTGCGAGGAGGGGACTCGGCAGGGGCGCAGCCTAAAGGTGCCCGGCCCCGGCCGTGGTGCCAGGGTGGGCGGCTGGGAGCCGAGAGGCAGAGCAGGGAGCACCCCAGCGGTGGTTTCCCCCCTCGAGCTGCGCGCAGACGCAACGGCCGCCCCCAGCTCCCCCCGGCTGCAGTGAGTCACCCACCCGGAGGGTCTTATGCAATGGAGGGGAAAAGCTCTCGCTGCAGAGCTGCCAGCGGCACACGCCAGCACAGAGCTGTGCCGCTGGAGTAGAAACTGCCCCCAGCCGTGTTTACTCAGCCTGCCCCCTCTTCAAGCCCCCCCAGCCCCCATCCCAGAGCCATCGGGTGACTTCCAACACCCCCTCCCCCAATTCAAAAAGCCTCATCACTGGGTCCCTTTCATGGGAATCACCTGTTCTCTGCTCAGGGACCAAACAGAGGCTAAACCCCTTCAAACACGAATACACGGGGTGGGGGGGCTGGCGCGGACCCCCGCTGGCCCCTCCCGCTCTCCCACGGCCGGTGGTGGTGCCGCAGGGTGTGGGACAGGCAGCATCGACCGGCCGGGCCGTCATTAATTCACAAGCATCACCATCGATTTCTGCCCTCGTCCTCATGCAAGCTGGACCGGTGGGGCCACGTGAGCCCCTGCCCGGGCTGGCCACCGCCAGGCGCTGGTGGCCGGCAAAGGGCAAACCTGGCTCCAGCACCCAGGGAATCCTCCCGGCCTCTGGGCAAAGGCAACAAATGAGCTGCTGGAGGATCAGCTCTCTCTGCTTTTCCTTCTCCACCCATTGCCCGAGGAGAAGCCCCTCTGCAGCCCCGTCTGCCCAGCCGAGCTCTCCCTCTGTCCCCGGCCACCAGCACCCGTCCTGGCTCCTGCAGCCTGAACCCAGGCAGAGGGGTGACACGGATAGGGAGTTACTCGTGTTTGAGCAGACAGCAGAGCATTTGAGATGCTGAGTGGGACCCTGACCCCAGTTACCCCCATCCCTGCTCCACAGCCCCCACCACTCCCCTCCTACGGAGAACCCCGGTGCCCCCACTCTCCTCGCTGAGCCAAGGGTCACCGTAAGGATCTTCCTAGCTGGGCAAAGGCCACAGGGGGATGGGAGGACTTGTGTCCTCACCCACTGCTCGCTGAGTTTTCAGAAGATGTCCCCTTTCATCCCGTGCCTCAGTTTCCCCTCATGAGGTCTCTGGGCTGGGAGGAAGCAGCGCTGGCAGCAGCAGGTCTGCGTGTGCTCCTAGCACACTCGGGAGTCCTTTTAGGATCCAGCTCTGCCTGCGCTAACAGCAGTCCATAGGAAACGATCAACATGCTGATGGGGCCGGGAGAAAACCCTAGGGACCCCCCTCCCCGGCTCTTCCCGTGAGGGCCAGGGCTGCTCCGCTCCACGGGCCAAAGGCTTTTCCCCACACCTGGGCCTTCCAGCTGAACCCCCTGTGCCCTCACTGCCTTCG
>VZRI01007444.1:72082-84201 GCA_013397515.1 Upupa epops | reverse complement strand
CTCTGCAGGGTGACAGCCCTGCTCCTCACGGGAGGGAGCAGCCGAGCAGCCACTTGAGGCGCTGAGCCCGTGCCCGCTGTCACCAGGGTCAGGTGTTCTCCTGCCTGGCTGGCCCACGCAGTCACTGAGTCACCGGCTGTGACCCTCTGCTGGGAGCCCTGGGGGGGGAAGGGGGGAGCGCAGCCTGGCTGGGTTACCTGGATGTGCTGGTGGCCCTGGGGCAGAAGCACCCTGCTCTGCTGGAAGCCTCCTGGTGCCCCCCAGCTGGATGGCACTGGGAGGGCAGAGCTGCCATGGGGCAGCCCCGGCCGCACTGGGGAGGGGGAGAGGCACAGAAAGGTGGAGCAGCGGCACAGGCGGTCCATTCGCCATGCACATCCACTCCCGATGCGGCCGGTAGCCCCCCTGGCTCTGGGGGGAAGCATGAGGAGACGGTGCTTAGAAAAGCTGCCCACGGCCCTCTGCAGCAAAGCCTCGGTTCCCTCATCCCACGGCACAGAGCTCGGGGCCACAGGAGCGCCGGCACGGGGCTGGATGTCCCTAGCAGCCAGGGCCCTTCCAACCCCCCTCCACACGTCACCCCCACGGGGCAAATAAAGCCTCCTGGCTGCAAACAGGGGGGCTCCCCACGGCTCCCGCTGCTCAAGGGGGTGCTGCAAGGGCTGGAGACATCCTGGGGTGCAGCAACCCAACCCCCCCATCCTGCTCTGTGCAGAAAGGCCGAGCCTACCCCCAAACCACGGCAAAAGGCAGCTCAAGGGGCAGCTCCAGGGCTGGGGGGATGGCAGGAGCCCAAACCCTGGCAGCGCTGGCCCCGCTCTCGAGAGAGCCCAGCGGTGCCGCACAAAGGCTGCGGCTGTTAAGCAGCCAGGCGGGGGGGAAAGCCGAAGCCTCCCCCTGCAGCTGAAAGCACAGGGGGAGTGACAGGCAGGTAGAAATAATTACCCAAATGAGACCGTGGGGTAATTACGGCCCCTGTTCCTGCACTTTGCCCGGCGGGGGAGCCTTTTCACGGCCCCCCGACGGAGCAGATCCATCGCGGGCTGAACGCCCGGTCCCCTCCCCGTGATCCGCAGGCTCCAGCTCGGATTTCTCGGATCATAAATTAGCGACACTCGCGCTCAGAGCTGTTTCTCTCTCTTCCCCCTCTCCAGGTTTCTCCACATCCTACAGAAACGGAGGATCCAGGCTCTGCCTCCTCGTTTTAGAAGACGGCAGTCAATCAGGAGAGCCCAGCTCCTCCTCCTCCTCCTCCTCCTTCGGGGGGCCCACCCCGCTCTGGGTGCCACAGGGCGGCTGCTGCCCCACCGCACTCTTGCTCAGGGCCCATCACCCCACAACCAACGTGCGGCCACCAGCCCAGGCCTGGAAGGGTTTGGCTGCAGGGCAACCAGGAGCCCTGGGCTGGGGAACGGAGGCAGGAGATGGGGTAGTGGGTTGGGGTTGCAGGGCAGATGGCTGGATTTTATGATGAGGAAGGTCTCCTCCAACCTGGCTGGGGAACAGAGCCCTGGGGCTGGGGACCCTCGTGCCCAGCAGGACACTGTCCTCGCCCCAGCAGCCCTGGAGAAGCTGGGCTGGCAGCATGGAAGAGCCATCCTCTCCGGCCTTTGCCTCCGCTCCACCACTGCTCCCGGGCAGGGAGCTCGGCCCCTTCTGCCGCCCACGGGAGACGGTGCAGGAGCAGAGCCACCCTGGAAATGGTGCTGGAGAGGCTCCCCCTCCACAGCAAAGGCCAGGAGCGCTTGGGGAGGGGGCAGATCCAGGTGCCCCCAGGCTGGGAACAGCACAGGATGGAAGTACCCATTCTGGGGAGATCCCCCCGGTCCCAGGGGTGACACTACCCCTCCTGGCTGCAACAGGGACATCACGGGCCGGAGCACCCTCCAAGCCAACATCACCCCCCCCAGGGGAGGTTCCTCCAGCCTCCTCAGCTCCACCACCCCCATCCTTCCCCCCAGGAGAAGCAGACCCCTCTGAGCTACTCTCTGTGCAGGAACTGGGTTGGGGGGGAGGCCCTCGCAGGGGACAGGTGTCTCCCCTCACAGAGCCTCTCCCAGGCATCAGGGCTCCTGTTGACAGGACCCAACGCAGCGCTGCTAATAATAGCTCTGCCTTGGTCGCCTCTCCCACCCCGGGGGAGCTCACGGCGAGGAGTCCCGCTCGCTCTGGAGCAGGGAGGAGGAGGAGGAGAGCTGGGAAAGCCCCGAGGTGCCGCGGGCACCCCCATCCCTTTCAAACCCCACATTGTGCTGACTTTCTGCAGGTTATTTTTGCACCAAACGCTGACAATTCGGGGGGAGGGGGGTGCAAGGAGGGAAGAATCCCTTCTCTGCTCTCTTCTGCTCTGCTTTCCCTTCGTTTTCCAGTGGAAAACAGTGGAGAGGAGAAGCCCAAGCAGGTTTGGGGGGGTTAATCCCCCCTATTTCCATTGTTGAGTTCCCCTGCAGCGGCCTGGGCAGCTGTCTGCACCCCAGCAGTCACTCAGGAGGAGCCCTTTCATCTCCAGAGCCCTCACAGTTCCATCTAATGAATCCCAGGATCCCAGCGCTGGGATCCTTCGCAGGAGTGGGATGGATCTGGGAGCTGAGATGCAGCCTCCCCGGGTGGTCTCCTCGATCCCCCCAGCAGCACCAGGGATGGACGAGCGCCCAGACCCCAAGACACCCATCGGGGTTCCCCCAGGCAGGAAAGGGAGCTCCTGGCCGGAGAGGCCCGGGGTCGTCTGCCAGGGCCGGGGACAGGGCGTCAGCCACACCAAACCCACCCAGCATCCTGCCCCAAGGGGCAGTGGGAGGTCACCAGGGCTCTGAGGGGGGCTGCGAGGGATCTCCAGCCACGAGCTGCACAAACAGCCGCCCTGGAGGGCCGCACGGGGAGCCCAGAGCCAGGAGCCGGCTATAAATAAAGCTGTTATCAGCCCTGTCTCACCGGCGGGGCCGAGCGCTTCCTCCCCAGCAGCGGCTCAGGGTGATTTCTAGCCTGGAGGAGGCCAGGAGTCTGTCAGCATCCACAGCTCTGCGGCCTTTTCCATCCGGCCATCGATCGCAGTGCCGGGCCAGCAAGCCCACGGGTCGCCCGCCCCGGGCACCCCAGGGGATGGAGCTGGCAGCCGCTGAAGCTTTCGGGGTCCAGGAGGGCTAAGAGCCCCCACCCTCCTCCCGCTGCGAGGCCACAGCCCCGACCCCAGCCCCACCGGTGCTCTGCTTTGGCCTGGACCCAGCCCTACAGGAAGCTCCTTGCGCTGCCCTGAGCTGCTGCAGAAGGGCAGCAGAGGATGGCTGGAAGGGGAGGAGAGATCTCTTCCCTGGCAGAGAGCTCAGGGGTTGGAACCGGCTGCCCAGGGAGGGGGGGAGTCACCACCCTGGGGGGGTTCAACCCCCGAGTAGCTGTGGGGCTGGGGAGCAGAGCTGAGCGGGCAGGGTGGGGTGATGGTTGGACTGGGAGAGCTGGGAGGCCTCTCCCAGCCCCACTGAATCTGAAATTCTATGCAGGCAGCCCAGAGACCGGGGGCAGCAGCACAGGGGACCCTGCCAGGAGGCCACCGGCTGCCCCAGCTCCAGGCAGATGAGCCCAAGGGAAGGACCACGCTCACGCCCCCTCCCCAGGAGGCAAAGGTGGGGGAAGGCTGCTGCTCCCTGAGGCCCCAAGGCTTTCCCATCTCTGTTTTGGTGCTGGCTAATGACGCGTGGCCAGGACCGGGAGGAAGGGGAGGGCAGGATGGAAGAGGAGGGGGGCCCATATGGAGATGTTTTTCCCAGAGAGCAGCAAGATGCTGAGCTGGCGTGAGAGCAGGAGCTCACGGCGACACCGGCGGCTCGAGCCAAGCAATCAATACGTGAACATCCAGCCCAGGCGGGGAAGGTGACCTTGAGCAGCAGAGACGGAGGAGAGCCGCAGGAATTACACACCCAGACTCTCTCTGGACAGGGGAGGAGGGATGGAGGGGCACAGAAGGGAGAGGGAAGCTATCAGCCCTCTGCCCGGCTGCTGCAGAGCCTGCTGCGTGCCCAGGGGCTGGCACGTTGGTGCCTGGAGCCCGTCTGCTCCCCCAGTCCGTCCCCACACCCCCTGCACCAGGGGCACTCTGCTCCCCGCACATCCAGAGCGAGACAGCCGGGCTGAGTCCATCCCCTGCGCCTGGGGCTGCTGCCCAGTGCTCGCCCCACGTCCTTTAACGCCAGTGAAGGGGCTGCCACGTCAGAGCTCGCTTTGAAGTGCTGCAGCTCCTGCTGGCCCTCAGAAAATGCTCCTGAGATCAGAGCTTTGCCTCTCACAGCTCCTGGCACAGACCTGGAGCTCATTTCTGCCTGCGGCTGCTCTGCTCCCTGGGTGCCCACGGTGGGTCCTCTCCCCTGCCAGCCCCACTGGGCACACGTTGCTCAGTGCAGATGCACAGTCCCTCACAGCCCCGAGCACACGGGCCAAGCTGTGCCATCCCGCACAGCCTCCCCCACGGAACCAGCACAGGGCACAGGCCGGTCCCCGAGGGCCAGCAGTGACCCCGTCCCCTGGGCAGAGCTGCAGGCATCACGGGATGGAGAGGAGCCAGGGGTCCCAGCTGCACAGCCACAGCCTAAGGGGCACTGAGGGGGGGTTGGCCAGGTCTCAGACCCCCTGCCAAACCAGGCTGAGCCGGGGCAGGCCTGTCCCATCGGCAGGAGGGCTCTGGAGAGCCCCTGCAGGACCGGCTGCCATCGCCAGCCACCCGAGCCTTCACCTGGTCCAGAGCAGGATCCATCCAGCTGCTCTGGGGTGCTCAGGACAGCTTGGGGGCAGCCCAGGCCCATGAGGGGATGAAGCACTGCAGCAGGGTGGGAACAGGCCAGCAGCAGGAGGGAACTGCTCTTCCCTGCCCCACACTGCAAAGCCGGCACCCGTTGCTCCCAGAACCAGGATCTGAGCCCCAACAGCCCCCTCCCACAGGGGCCCCAGCCCAGCTGTCTCCCGGCCTTTGGGGAAGGGGAAGAGCTGCTCCTCCACCCCTCTCCTTCCTCCCAAGAGCCACACAAGACTGAACAGCACCCCTCCACCCCGGAGCTGCCTCGTCGCTCCTAGGAGAGTTCAGCCGGTGCCAGGGCAGCAGCCCCAGCTCCCCCAGAGAGCACTCACCCTCCCTACCTCCCTGTCCTCCTTCACCCAGCAAACCCTCCTCCGCCTCTGCAGCTCTTTAATCCTCCCTGGCCAACGCCGAGCACCTGGGGGGCTGCTCCCCAGCTGCGTGAGGGGAGGGGGGGAAGCCCCCAGCAGGGAGGCAGCTGCACGGAGCGGGGCTGCGGGCGCGGGCGGAGGTCGGGCAGCTGCCGGCACTCGGCTTTTGCCATCTAGCGGGGCGAAGGCGAAGGGCCGGGGCTCGCTGCGCGGAGGCGGTGGCTAGCTGCATCCCGCCGGAGCCCAGCTCCATCCCGCAGGAGCCCAGCCTGTCTGGTTGGAACCACAGAGTCACGAAGGTCGGGAGAGACCTCCACGATCTCCCAGTGCAACCGTCACCCCAACCCCCCCGCCCACCACAGCCGGGCTCCTTGTTCCTCCCCACCGGGGCGGGTCAGGTCCCTGGGGATAGAGGATGGGTCCAGAGGATGGATGGGGGTGGCCAGAGCTGGGGGCAGACAGCCAGGGCACAGGGAGCTGCAGCTGTCCCAGGGGTGAAGGGCCAGCAGGGCCAGCAGCCCCCGGCGCTGTAATGGTGGCCCGAAAGGACGGGCTGCAGTGACCACCAGTGCCCGGGTGGCTGTGGCGCTGGGGTCAGCACAGCCCCTGCCCAGGGGGGGTTATGGAGACCAGTCAAACGGCAGGAGGCAGCGAGCTGGATCCTCGTGCGGGGTGTCTCTCCACCGCCTCGGTTTGCCTCCCCGGGGCCGGGGGATGTGGGCTGAGCTCAGTGGTTTCAGCTGAGGCTCCTGGATTCTCCAGGGATGTGTCATCCCTCTCGCAGAAGGAGTGTTTGCTGCGTGAGTGTAAAAATACAGAGGGTGAATACATTACGGTGAAAATATCTCTCCACTGGGCAGCTCGGGCTGGGTGCTGAAAGCTGAGACGAGACGAGAGAATTTTTAACTCCCTCCACGAGGCTTCTGTCCCGCTGGACCCGGAGCCCTTTGGCTCCCAGGGTCCGGTGCTGCTCACGACTTCTGCAGATGAAGCAAAACCCAAACCCAGGAACAACTCTGCCTGGGCAGAGCCCACGTGGAGACCCCGACAGCTCCCGGCCCCACACGAGGTCCCTGCCGAGCAGGAGCTGTGAGGCTGCAGCAGCGGGGTGAGGTGATGGAGGACTCGGGTTGGCACCTCTCCTGGGGCCCAGGGGACAGCCCAGCTGTGGCCACAGCTCCTACCTGCGTGTGCAGCCCTCTGGACCCACCTCAGGGACCTGGGGCTGGGGACCTGGTGGTGCAGGGCACAGCTGATGTGGCCAAAGCACCGGCTCCCTGGAGCCATGCACCTCCCTGTCCCCGTCCGGGAAACCCCAAAAGCAGAGGCAGAGGGGTCTTCCCAAGGCCTTAGGGGGGGATCTGTGGGAGAAGTCGGGTACAGGGAAGCCCCTCTGTTGCAGAACAACGCTGTTCACAGAGAGCTGCCGGGCTGAGCAGGGCTTTCTCTCCTCTCACTGTTGAGAACGAGACGCTCGCTGCATTCATGAAGCCTTCATTTTATTAGGGCTGCCCGTGCCCTGCTCTGCTCGCCCCAGGGCTGAGACTACCCCTGCTCAGAGGCTCGGCTCACCCCGGGGTTAAACACTTCTGCCTTAACCCCTTCTTTCCATCGGACAGCAGGGTCCAAGGGCACCCATGGTGGCTGGGGAGATGCTCACCCTTATTCTCCAGCCTCAGGGCCAGGGGGCTCAGGAGAACCGGCCCATGGGCAGGCGGGGGAGGCAGAAATAGGCGTCGGGGAAGAGGCTGAGGTTGATGGGGTTGCCGTCGAGGCGGATGTCCTCCAGCGCTCGCCGGATCTGGCTGTGGTCCTGGCTGTCGCAGAAGGTGTCGTCGTGCATGGTCTGGATGTTGTTGTTCTGCCCAGGGCAGGCAAAATCAGGCTCAAAGGGACGGGGAGGAGGAGGAGGAGGAAGAGGAGGCAGTGGGAGCTCTGCTGGGCACAGAGGAGCCTGGCTCCAGGCTGGTCTCACCTGGAGGTGCAGGGAGCGCAGGCTCTCGGGCAGGGGAGCTGGGATAAAGTCCAGCTGGTTATCAGAGAGATGGAGAAACTGCAGTTGCTTCAGGTCCTGCGGGAAGAGGGCAGAGATGAAGCTCCCTGCTGCAGCCCCGCTCCAGCCCTTTGCAGCGTCCCAGTTACCCCTTGGCACGGCAGCTTTGGGCTGAGATCGGCCCCGGTTCACCCCCCGGGCCGGCGGGGCCAGCACCCACCCGGAAGGCCTCGGGGCGCAGGCCGGTGCTGGGGATCCTGTTGAGGCGGGCGTCCAGCCGGACGATGCTGCGGGGCAGCTCGGGCAGCGCCGTCAGCCTGTTCTCGGGCAGGATGAGCTCCTGCAGGCTGGGCAGCAGGCGGAAGGCGTCCGCGTCCGCCCAGGAGATGAAATTGCTGCTCAGGTCTATCCGCTTCAGCTTCCCTGGAGGGAGAGGAGCGGGGGGGGGGTGGAGAGGGAGCCGCACAGACCCGCGCGGTCCCCCTGTGCCCTTCCCTCGCCCCGACGTACGCAGCCCCGTGAAGTCGCCGGCCCGGACGGTGCCGATGCGGTTGAAGCGGGCGTACAGGTAGGTGGTGTCGGGCGGCAGCAGCGGGATTTGCTCCAGGTCGGCGTCGTCGCAGTAGACGGAGGTGCCGATGCACAGGCAGAGCAGGCAGCTGGGCAGGGCTGGGGGGCAGAGGCAGCCCTTGGCGCGGCTCCCGGCTCGGGCTCCCTCAAGCCCCACTTGAAGCCCCCTGGCCCACGGGGAGATGGGAGGACATGCCCACCCCTGCCCGCCCCGTGAAGAGCCCCGGCACCACCTTCACCAGCCAAACAGCCCGGGGCTTCTCACCCGGGGAAGGGGCAGCAACTCCCGGGCAGGAGAGCTGCTGCTGAAGGGCTCTGCTCGGGGCCAAGTGCCTCCCGCAAGAAGAGGAGGGGGAAGCCGTGGGGCTGCCAAGCGCAGCGGCAGTTACACCCAGGGCTCGCTTGGCCCCTTCGCTTCTTCCACAGAAGGAAAGGGAACAAAAGAGAACAGTTTGGCACCGAGTAAAAGCCTGCGTTGGCTGCGAGAGGGTCCCGGCAGGGGGGGCAGGAGGAGTACAGCCACATCCCCCTGCCGTGCACACGCTCCTGCTCCTCTTCCCCCAGCGCCCGCCGGCCCCAGCATCCGCGCGTGGGGGAGTGGGAGCAGCAAGGCTGCGATTCCCCTCCGCCTCCTGCCTTTGTCCCGGTGCAGAGCGACAGAGAATGAATGAGGATACTTATCCCTCGCTACAGGGCCTTAATTGTCACTAATCTAATTGCCGCTCTGTCCGACCGCGGCAGTGCCTCTGCTCATTAAACTGCTGCTGCTTCGCTGGAGCTCCCGTCTCCCAGCCCCGTCTCGCTGCAGCCCTGCTGCCTGCCGCGTGTGATGAGGCTCGGCCCCCCGACGCCCCGGGCAGAGCAAACGGCTGCTGCTGCCTGTTGGTGGCGAAGGGCTTCGCTCCCTTTCCCCCAGAGCTCCCAGCCCCGCCGCCCTTGGGCTGCCCCCCACGGGAACCCCTGGCTGTGCCGGCCGCTCTGCCCGCGGCTCTGCACTCACCCTGCGCGGGGCCGGGCGCCGGGCGGACGGGGCCGGCTGCCGTCGGAGGCTGCAGCTTCGGGGTCTTGGCCGCAGTGCCCAGGCTTGGGAGAGCCATGGGGTCCTTGGGGCGAGGTGCCAGGGTGCCCACCTCGATCTGCAAGCACAGCCCGGGTGTGAGGGCAGGGGGCTGAGCTAGTCCTCCCGCTCCCCTCTGGCACAGGAGGCACTGGTGAAGGGGTCAGGGGCACTGGCAAGGTCTCACTGGGAGGTCAGCTCCAGCTTAGAGAGCTCTGCTAGCTCAGGGTTTCAGACCCCCTCCTCGTTTGCCCGGGGGGATGCAGGAAGCCTCACATCCAGCTGCTGCCAATGATGCTCTGGCCAGCGCCAGGGGGCTGTCTCTGTACCCCCCAGGGGACAGCGATGCTCTGTGCCCCGCAGGGACACCAGCACAGGTCGGGGAGAGCCTTTCCTGCAACCAGGCTCCTGGGGTCTGGTTCTCCAGCTGTGCCCCATCCGTCCCTGGGACAAAGGCCCCTCTCAGGATGCTCCCAGGAAATCCTGCCCTGGCACAGGGAGCTGCCCTGTGTCCCTCTCACCTTTGGAGCCAGGTCACTGTAGTCGTAGAGCTCCTCATAGTTGCTGAGGTCAAGGATGTCCCTGTAGTTGTCCAGCGTCAGGTCGTAGTTGTCCAGGTCCAGGTTTTCATAGAGAGCGAGGTCAGCCTTTACCTTCTCCACCTTCCTCCTCTCCCTGGCTGGGACAGCCCCCGCTGCCCCCAGACACAGACTGGCAATGCCCAGCCAGGCCAGGGTCCTCATCCTGCGCCCAGCGGGGGTCACCGCTCCGAGGGCAGCGCTGGGCACGGTGGTCCTGGGGGGCATCCGACCAGGACGGGACTGGGTGTCCTGAAACAGCTGCAAAGTGAGGCTGGAAGGCAGGAGCAGCCCCGCTCCGCAGCCGCGCTGGGGACTGTGCCCAGATGGGGGGCAATCCTCCCCCCAGCCCCCGGAGCACTGTGCCGCCCCTCTTCCTTTCAGCCCATTTCACGCTCGGCTGGACGGTTGTGCAGGAGGAGAGGCCCCGCGGCCGCGCTGGGCTGCCCCTGCTCCCCCAGCCCTGAGGATGAGGGGCTCAGGGGGAGATGAGGGAATGGGGGTCCTGCTCTGGCCCCTCGAGGTGATGGGGGAAGCTGGGTGCTGGCCTGATAAACCCATTGGCCAAGGAGAAGTGACCCCGGGAGACCCGGTCCCCCCGATCCTACTCCCAGGTCCAGAGCCCAAGATGCTGTCTCTCAGCCTCCATCATCCTGGGTAACAGGACCAGGGGGACCAGAGGCCACAGGTCCTTGTGACTTGAGCCCAAGGCCAGGAGCTGCCTGCACAGGGACACCCTGGCTCTGCAGCCCCCTCCCAAACCCAGCAGGGTTCCTTCCCGAAGGGAACCGGCCCCTGTGCTGTGGCATCCCCCGCCCACCAGGAGCACCCACAGCAGGACAGGCAGAGGGCCCCAGCACCCAGCAGCTGCCCAGGAGTCCCCCCCCCCAAACCAAATGCAGAAGCAATGACCCAGCACCCAGCCCAGGGCTCTTGCACCCCAGACTGGGGATGCTGCTCCCCAACTTTTGCTGGTTTGCCACAGATCAAACTCTGAGAGTGCAGCGAGGGCCCCCCGCGTGCCAGCCCCTCAGCCCCACCAGCCCCTCAGCTCACCACAGCCTAGGGGGCTCTGCTCGGTGCCGAACGAAGACACGGACCTACCCCCTTTCCCCTCCTCCTCAGTGTGGGACAACCCCAGCCCGCTCCCACGGTTGGTGTGGCGGCCTGGAAAGGGCTGCCAGGCTTCTACTGTGTGGAGAGGAGGAGGGGTGGGATGTACAGGGGGGTCTGGCGCTGCCACTGCAGAGGGGAGAAGCAGGATGTTGCCAATCAAGCTGGCAGCGCCCCACTGGGACCTTACACTGTGCCCAGGGTTGAGCCAGCCCAGAGGTGGCTGCTCGCCAGCAGCCCAGGCCCGCGGGAGGGAATGGGATGTGTCCTGTGCTCCCTGCCCTGCGGCCCCCGTGGGCGATGGGGGGACACAGCCCCGGGCAGAGAGGGCAGAGCTGACTGCACCCCTGCTCCAGCCAGCCCCAGCCCTGGGTTCCAGCTGGGTGGGATCTTGGGGTGCGATGAGCATCCCAGCCCCGGGGAAGGGGTGTCTGTGTGTGGGGGGACTCACCACTCTCTGCACAGACCCATCCCAGCAGCCCGATGGCTGCTGAGAGCCAGCTCGCCCGCCCCCTCCCCTCGCTGGGGGCCCAGCACCGCTCGCCCCTCAGCACACAGTTGCTTTGGAAACATGGGGATGGTTTGGGAAGGGGGAGCTGCTGCAGATGGAGGGGGGAGGTAGCACCCCTCCCCTCAGCGCAGACACCCCCACCTCCCCCTGTGTGCACCCACGTGCCCTGTGATGGGGTGCTCTCGATACCCCACCGGGTAGGGCGCAGCCTGATGGATGGACCACGGCTCTGCTTCCTCCTTGGCAGGGGGCGGGACGTCACTGCCAGGGATGCATCCAGGACAGGCGGGGTGGGCACAGCAGCCCCCAGCCTCCTGGCAGCGCTGGGCAGACTGGTGCACACACACACACACACACAGAGCCACCCACGGCCGTCAAAATGTTCTTCTCCCGCAGGCAGCTCGCAGCCCACTCTCCCGCCCACCCGAGGCATCGCACCCATCTGCCACTGCTGGGCAGGCGGGGACACCCCGGCACCCCCTCCCCACCAGCTCCCAGCCCACAGCATCCCCCCTGGCAGGGCGGCCCCAGCCCTGCTCAGCACGGAGCAGAGCAAAGGGCCGCTGCTAATCTGCGTTAAGCCCCTCATTAGGCGGCTTGGCAGCCCCCAGGGATGGGGGGGCTGTGGCAGCTTAGGGGACACTGCAGTGACCCCGTGACTCTGCTTCTCCGAGGGGGGGCAGGCGCTCGGCCAGCGCTGGCTGCTGAGTCCCCCGATCCCAGGGAACAGCAGCCCAGAATGGGGGGGTCACTGCCGTGGAGTAACAGCCTGGGCTGGTGAGGGTCCCCAGGGCAGTGGGGTCTAGCTGGCAGCCCAGCAGCTGGCACCTACCCCTGTGCCCCCAGGCGGCATCACCTCACCAGCAAACGCTGCTCTGCATCACCCGAAAGGTCCCTGCAGACCCTCACTGCGGGAGGGGTCCCTGCTCAGGCACCCACGAGTGGGCTCGGAGGGAGTCATCCCTGCAGCGGGGCTCTCCCTTCCTCTGCCACCGGCTGCACCAGCACCGGGAAGACCAGCACCCATCACCCCCCCGTGCTGCCCCCTTCACCAGGAGCCTCTACCCTTCCTCACTGACCCCACAACCCCCCCAGCCAGGAGCTGATGCCCAGGTGGCACCGCCGGGGTGGCACAGCGGCTCTTTG
>VZRI01007444.1:47690-69106 GCA_013397515.1 Upupa epops | reverse complement strand
AGCCGGGGGACGCCGTCCAGGTCGGACGGGGAGAAGTCATGCAGGGACACCAGCGAGGTGGGGCAGATCTGCGTGCCGTTGATTTCTGCGGGGACGGCAGGAGGAAGGTTAGATGGGAGGCATGGGGGGCCGGCAGAGACCCCCCCTCCATCCCAAGTGGGGTCACTTTGCCACGCAGGGCGAGATTCCCCGTCTGTCCCCCCCACAAGGCGGCAGAGGGGGCGGTCTGGCTTGGCGGAGCCTCTCCGAGCCTGAGCACGGCCAGGGGTGCGGGGTCATTTCAGAGAGGAGGGGGTGACTTCCCACACGAACCTGCCCAGCCAGCCCCAGCCTTCACGAACCTCCCCCCCCCCCCCCCCCCCCCCCCCCCCCCCCCAAAGGCACCCAGGAGCCCTGCCCAGGGGGCTCTAACACCTCTGCCTCCCACGGGGAGAAGGCCGGGTCAAACAGGCAGAGAAAGAGCCGGGGCACCATGTGCACCCTGCACGGGCAGCCCCGTGAGGGATTTGTCCCTTCCCCTGGCACCCCCTCCCGTAGCACCGTTCGTGTTTGGAGACCTTTCTCATCCCCTCACAGCCAGTGCCCTGCTGGGCAGGACCTGCTCAGAGCTTCTACAGCCCCTCAGCAGCACTGGGTCGCCTGTGGGGACCAGTGTCCTGCCTGGTGGCTGATAAGTGATGCCCTGGGTGGGCTCTGCAGCCCCCCGTGCAATAGAGGAGCCCAGCACCCACTCCCCACTGCTCGTGGCAGCCAGGCACCGGCCCTCTTGTTCCCCTAGGGGTCGGTGGGTCAGCGGGGGGCTGGGTCTGCAACAGAAGAGCCACCTGAGGTTCTAGTTCTGGGCCAGGAAGGGGTGTCTGTGCTCTGTGCTGGCTGCTCTGCACAGCCCACAGCCCAGGACCCCTCCCATGGAACTGCAGCGCTCTGCCTGCAACAGGCTGCGACTGCCCCGCTCGGTCTGCCAAGCGGCCTCCCTGGCAGCCCTGTTCTCCCCGTTCCCTCCCCCGTGAGGCCCTGCCAGAGCCAGGCTGGGCTATTTCTGACTGCCTGCTTGGCACCTGCTCCTGAAACGGGCTCTTCCTTCTCAGCCTCCCTGCTCCTGAGCTCCTTCAGCAGGGAAGCAGCCTCCTGAGAGCTTCCTTAGGAAGCAGCTCTTCAGTGCCAGGGTGCAGAGACTCTGGAACTGATTGTCTGGAGAGGCTGTGACTGCCCCCTCCCTGGAGGTGCTCAGGGCTGGGTTGGATGAGCCTGGCTGGGAGGCGTCGCTGGCCCTGGCAGGGGCTGGGGAGATGAGCTCTGAGGTTCCCTCCAGCCGGGGATGCTCTAGGGTTCCAGCCCCAAAGAAGAGCTGCCCGTGACCAGGGACAGGAAAAGCCCTGCAGCACCAGGGGAATCCAGCCCTGCTGCTGGGCTACCAGCCCGGTCCTCGGGCCACCCTTCCCCACACACAGACCCCTCCTGCCTAGGGCATCACTGGCAGAGAGCTCCCAGCTCATCTCACCGCTGCATCCCCCTTCCAAGGGCCCACATCCCACCGGATGAGAAGCCACCTCTCCCAGCCCTTCAGGCACCACCCTGCCGCCCCCCCCGGCCCGTGGGACTCACTGTCGATGGAGTTGTTGTTCAGGTAGAGGTGCTCCAGCCTGGCGCTGATGAACGGGACGTTGGTGAGCTTGTTGTGGGCCAGGTGCAGCACCAGCAGGTTGGTGAGGTTGAAGGAGTTCTTGGGGAGCCCCTTGTCGGAGATCTGGTTGTAGTTGAGCCGGATGAAGGCCAGGTTGGGGAACTCCTTGAAGTAGTCGCTGGGGATGTCCTCAATGTTGTTCCTGTCCAGGAAGAGCTGGTGGATGGCGGTGGGCACCCCGGGGGGCATTTTCCTCAGGATGTTGTGGGCCAGGTTGAGCTGCATGAGGTTCTTGAGCCCCTTGAAGGTGTTTTTGTTGAAGACCCCGTCGCTCAGCTTGTTGTGGTGCAGGTCTAAGAGCACCAGGTTCTCCAGCTTGTTGAAGACCCCGGCGGGGATCTTGGAGATCTGGTTCCTGCTCAGACGCAGCTGCTCCAGGTTGGGTGGCAGGAAGGCAGGCACCTCCTTGAGCTGGTTCTTCTCCATGTAGAGGAAGATGAGGTTCTCCAGCTTCTCCAGGACCCTCCTGTCCACCTTGCGGATGCGGTTGTTGTCCAGGTTGACCCACTTCAGCCCGGTGGCGTTGCGGAAGGACTCCTCGGGGAGGTCATCGATGAAGTTGTTCTGGAGGTAGAGGTAGTGGATGCGGGACGGGATGACGGGGACCCTCCGCAGGTTACGGCTGTCGCAGTAGAGGGCAGAGGGGAAGTCCGGGGGGCAGTAGCATTCCCGGGGGCAGTCGGGGAAGACGGACGGGGGGCCCGGGGGCAGGGGTGGAGGCAGCTCTGTGGGCTCCACGGGCTCAACAAACTCGGGAGGCGGGCGAGTGGGTTTCCGGGGAGGTTTCCTCCGCTGCCCGCTCACCTCCCAGATCAGCACGAGAGCCAGAGGGAGAAGCACTCCGAAGGCCACCTTCATGGTCCAGATGTTTCCCTGAGGGAGGCGACAAGAAGAGGGGAGGTTGGGAAGCATCTGATCCCCCACCACCAACGGGCAGGAATTGATCCCCCAGCCCCACCAGTAACCCACTGGCTACTTCCGCTCCTTCGAGCTGATCTTTAGATCCAGCCCCTCTGCAGAGCAGCCACTGCTGAGGTCCCCCCTCTGGCTCAGCTTTATGCCAGGGGGACGTTTGGGGGGCAGGGGGGGTTCCATTTCATTTGG
Organism: Upupa epops; assembly: GCA_013397515.1. Lineage (NCBI taxonomy): Eukaryota > Metazoa > Chordata > Aves > Bucerotiformes > Upupidae > Upupa > Upupa epops. The sequence goes on along the minus strand of VZRI01007444.1, from coordinate 66,318 downwards.
GTTTTGCTTCACTGCCAGCACTGCCCCGCAGAGCCTGACCCCCCCTCCAGGATACCCAGCCCTGCTGTGGCCCCTTCAGCGGCCCTGATGGATTAGGCTTCATTCTGCACTCGAGCCAACAACGATCAATGATTCAGGAGCAGCAGCACCGGGAGGCCAGCGGCCGGCAGAGATGGATGGTCCTGTGCCTCGGGGACCAGGCTGCAGCCCAGGACTGCCCCTGGGACACGAAGGCCAGGCCTTGCCCCCCAAATGCCACCCATCGCCTCCAGCCCCGCTGCAGGGCGCTGGGTCGGTCATCTGGGGAGAGTCCCGATGGAAGGGGGGTTCTGCAGGGGTCAGGGGAGGTCTCTGCTCGCCCCTTGAAGAGAGCTTCCCCTGGACACCAGACCACCACCTTACAGTGCAGCTTCTCGCTCTTCTCTGGCCATCACCAAACCCCCAGGGCTGCCCTGCCCCACCTCTGCCTTCCTCACACCCTGTGGCCCCCTCTTCCCTCCCTCCTGCTGCCTGGAACAGCAGCCATGGTCCCTGCTTGCTCTCCAGCCCACGTCTTGGAGACAGAGGGACCCAGCTTGTTGCAGACGAGCTCCTCAGAAAGGCCCTGCAGAAGGTGCTTTGGCTGCTGTAGCGCTCGCCAGGGCCAGCTGGCAAGGAGCAGGCTGCGGGCCCCTGGGCAGACCCCCTCCAGGCTGTTCCCAGCAGCCTTCGACACCTCGGTGGGCGCAGAGCCGAGCTGGGCGCACGGGGAGGCAGATGGAGGAGCGGGGCAGAGTGGGAAAGAGAATCAAGTGAGATGGGACAGGGAGGGCAGGGAGGAGCCGCGGAGATGGAGCTGCTGCTGCGGGAGCCAGTGCCGCTGCCACTGGAATGTGGGGCAGACACTGCTGGTGGGCAACGGCCCCAGCCCTCACCCTGCCAGCCAGCAGCACAGCCACCTCTGCTGGGGTAGCCCCCGGCACACCAACCCCTTTTTCTGCCTGCAGCTCCCCCTAAATCCACATCCCAGCCAGTGATGCCTTCAGGGCCCCTAGGTGGGCCACTGCTCGCAGGGCTGCGCTAGCCCAGCTGCCTTTGAAGCGGTCCCACACATTCCTGGAGCTCCAAGTAACCGATTTGCTCCCAGAAAAATCCCTTCCTCATCCCCCCGCTCCCAGCCCGGGCTGTTGCTCTGCTCTCTGCCTGCGCAGCCCCATCTGGCTCTGTTTAACCCTACAAGCCTGCTGGTTTCAATCAGAGCGCTGGGGGAAGGGAGGAGCAGAGGAAGAGCCGTGGGGGCCCGGGCGCTGCCAGATTCTCAGCTCGGCAGGGCCGCGCCAGTCCCCGTTGGGGCTCGACGTGTGGGCTTCTGTGTGGCCAGAGCTCTGCTCCAGCAGCGGCTGCAGAGAACCGGCGAATCCGTGACAGGCAGCCCCCTCCCGGCCCTGCGGCATCCCGCTCCTCGCCAGCCGCGTCCCTCCCCGCACGGCTCCCCTCCTTTCCAGGGGGTTTTGCCTCTGCTCCGGAGCTCAGACCCGGGTTTTCACAGCCCCAGCGCCCGGGGGAGCAGCGAGGGCCGAGGTTCGATTTGGCCCCTTGCAGAGGGGAGGAGGCAGCACGATACCCCAGCCAGCACACGGCCACTCGGGCTCTTCCCACTCGCAGGGCGACGCTCGGCTCGGGCCACCCAGCAGCCACCCCGGGCAATGTCACCCGGAGGATGGGGGACGGGGCAGAGCTGTGGCTCTGTGGGTCTCGGGAGCTGGCTGAGCTCTCAGCCCTTCCAGGAACAGCCTGGTCCTGCAGAGCCCCTGCGTGAGGCTTTAGTGCTGCAGATGTTCAGGGACTCTGCTCGGAGCAGAGAGAGCCCGTGAGCCAGGAACTGGGGCTGGAGAGGGGCAGCATGTGTCAGCTCAGAAAGGAAGGGTCGAGGAGCAGATGCAGCCCCTTTCATCCCCTGGACCGTGTCCCCGTGGGCTCTGCCGCAGCCCCTGTGCCCCCCAGACCCAGCACTGCCACCACCTCTCTCTGCTGCTGCTACCCCCCTGCAAAGCAGCAGCTCCCCGTAGAGGCTCTGCCCACCGTCCCCCAGCCTGCTCCGGGAAAGCAGGACCCCCTTCCCAGCGCTCTGCAGGGAAGCAGCTCTCAGTCCCCACAACAACAGCCCCGCATCTGGAGCAACGGAGCTGCGAGGAGCCTGAGGCCACCACAAGCTTCTCGGTGGCCTCCAACACAGCAGAAGGTTCAAAGCCTCGGAGCAGGCTGCTCCCCATCCAGTCGGATGCAGCTGGGTTTCTGGCGTGAACACAAGGCAGCAGCTTACAACCCCCCAGCCCTGGCTCCGTGTGAGCGCCGGCCGCCAGCCCAGCTCTGCAAACATCTCCATTCAACCTTCCCCGGCGGCCGGGACGGCTCGGGCCGTGGGTGCCCACAAGGAATCTGCACAACTGGAATAAAGGTCAAGCATGAAGCAATGAGGGGCTCAGGAAACTGCCTGCCTGGCGCCGAGAGAAGGCTCCATGCACGGACCAGACTGGTTCCGACACCTCCTGAGCTGCGGGCTGGGCTCTGCAGCCTGGCCCGGGTGCGGGACCCAGACACCCGGCAGCTGCCGGCCTGGGGGTTCTCCCAGAAGGGTGCAGCTGCTGCCTCCCTCACCCCACTGCCATCGACACCGAGCTGGCGGAGCAGCTGGAAATTCCAGCCCCAGAGGCCTCTGCTCTTTGCTTTCCAAACCGTTCAGCGTGGCCCTGCAACCCGCAGCTCCCGGGCCCTGCCCCGCTGCCAAGGGCAGGCAGGAGCCGCAGCCCCCGGAGCAGCAGCCAGCTATGCAGAGGTCATGGGGGGGGTCATGGGAAGAAACCCCAGCGCTCTCCCTTGGGTGCCCCCTGCCCTCCCCATCCCCTCCTGCAGCAGTCAGGAGGAGCAGCTGGCTGGGGGCAGCTGTCACCAGTGGATCTGGGTTCCTGTAGAGGGATGGGGGGTGAAGGGGGCTTCTAACTTTGGGAAGAGAGGAGAAAGCCTGGATGGCTGGGCCATCGCCCATAACCCTGCTGGCTCCCTCCACACCGGGACCCCCAATTCCCATCATCCCTGCAAAACGCCCCCAGTGCCAGCCTGGGAACTTGTGCAGGACACGGAGAAGGAGCTAAAAATAGCCAGGAGGAGCCAGCAGAGCTCCTTCATCGGCTCCTCTGGCATCCAAGCCCCGCACCAGCCCGTTCACATCCCAGCAAGAGCCTGATGGGCTGCAACCGAGACAGGGGGCTCTTTATCCCGCGGCACTGGAGAGCTGGGAACGATGGAAAAGGGCTCAGCACAGCGCAAGCCTGTGCTCCAAGGGGAGGGCAGAGCCGCTGTCCCCCAGGGTCCCCCAGGGAGCAGAGCCCTGGTGCAACACCCTGCTCCTCTCACCCTTTCTTTCCCAGCAAGAAGAGGAGCCACAGGCAGTGAGAGATCGGCCCCTCTGCTCTCCTGAGGGGGACAACGCTGCCTCCAGAGAGGGGGTGGGTGTCTCAGCAGAGCCAGGCAGGGAGCAGCTCAGACACTCCTGGGCTCTCGAGCAGCACTTGGGGCTCAGCCCGAGGGTGGGGATGAGCTGAGGGTGTGCAAGAGGAGGGGATGACAACACGCAGCTCCTGCATCCCGTGTGTGCCAGGAGCGCTTCCCAGCTGTACCGCAGGCACCAGACCCACTGTGAAGGCTCCTCGTGTTCAGCTGCTCCTCCAGCAGCCTCCCCGGGCAGCAGGGGCTGCAGGAAGGCAGCCCTGGCAGAACCCCCCTCTCTGCTGCCTTCTCGGCGTCAGCAAGTCCTCCCTCTTCCTCCTCCCCCCTGGCTGCACGTCCCGACCCTGCCCAGGGCTGCTCCGGGCTCAGCCCACCCGCAGATCTCTGCCACCCGCGGCGGAGCTGGATGGACACAGACAAAAGCAAACGGGGGGGGGAAGGTACTGCCAAAGCGACGGCAGCACCCCCGGGTCTGCCCCCCAGCACACCCTGCTTCCCTCCAGCAGGCACCTTGATCCCCTCAGCTCTGCTCTCTCGGTGGGTGGAGAACTGCGCTGATACCTTATCAGCCCCTGCTGCCCCATCCCTCCCCTCCAGCCCCTTCCCCAGGGCAGAGGAAACCTCCCACAGCTGCGCTTTTATCCCTTCCCAGGCGAAAACAACTCAGCCCCTCGCCCACCCCTTCCCTGGGGGAGCAGGGACTCCCAGCTGCCCGCATTTCTGCGTGGCCCCAAACAGCCCGGGGGGGCTCTGTCCCTGGAGGCACCTCCGGCAGCACCACATAAGGCAGGGCGGCCAGCACAGGCTCCCAGGAGCAAATCCAAGCCCTCGTGTGCCTGTTGTGCTTTCGTTTCAGCTGCCAAGGGCACGAATCCCCACTTTCTGCCCTGCAAAGGCTTCTCCGAGAGCTCCAAGCAGACGCAGCAGACCCCCTCTCCCCAGGACAAACCTCTGCGTGAAGATGCCCCTGCTTGCTGCAGGATGGACCCGATGACCTTTGAAGGTCCCTTCCCACCCAAACTGCTCCACGGTTCTGTGACTTCGGGGAAGACCATCCCTCCCCTCCCCTTCCTCCACCATCCCCTGCCTCTTCTGGAGCAGGGGCAAAGCAGCGGCTCTGGACGGGACCCCCGACGCCGCAGGGTGTGGGGAGGGGGCTGCACACAGCCGCTCGGTGGGATCCAGGACAGAAGGGGGTTCCCAGCAGCGTTTAGGGCAGAGATCCTGACGCCCCCGAAGTATCGAGTGCTGTTTTCTGCTCTCCCACCTCACTCTCCAGGCAGCCCCTGAGACCAGTCCCCTCCACATGCTCCCTGCTCTGACACAGGGGCAAGGGGCTGCTCACAGCCCCCCTCCCTCACAAGCAGGACCCCCTCTGTCTCCCCCGGACCCGATGACCTTAGCCGGTGCTCAGCACAAGGGGTGACCCGCTGTTACCGGCAGCTCCCTGGTAGCAGTCCTGGCGCTGGAGGTGCTTGCTCCCCTCTCAGCCTTCCCCCCTCCTCACAGCTTTCCAGGGCAGGGGAAGGTCCTGGACAGGCTGGGGCTGTGGGTGTGAGAGCGGGGTGGGGGGACACAAGGGGGTCCCCGCAGAAAGCGCCTGGCAGTAGCTGCAGCAGTATCGCAGCCACAACGGGACTTTCCCCCTGACTTTACAGCCGTGACCCCCCCTCTGCCCCATCCGAGAAAAAACCCCTCTCGCCACAAGAGTAGAGGGAGAGAACAAAGGATCCGGCTGCCCAAGAGCAGGAAAATCCGAGGAGAGGAGAGGAGAGAAAACCCCAAGGAAAGGCGGAACGATGCTGCGCAGGGAAGGGAGGCTGGAGAGGGCAGGAGCGTCGTGGACCACGAGAAGGACCTGGGCGAAAGCACCTGCCCACAGCTTACCTGGGCGCTCCTCTCCCTCCTCCTGCCTCCTATTAATCCCTAGGACAAGTCTCTCTCTGGGTCTCTCCCTTCTCCTCCTCCTCCTCCTCCTCCTCTCGGCTCCGCGGCTCCGCCACGAGTGACCCCCGACGGCGGGNTCGCACTCCCGGCCGCAGGAGCTGGCGGCTGCTGGCGACTCCGTCTGCTGCGGAGGCTGCTCCCCGCCCGTGTTTCCAAACAGCCCTCGTTAACCGGGCCAATTAACTCCCTTCCTCGCCACGGCTCCCTCCCCAGCCCCGTTCACTAGGGCTGGCCCCGAGTTCTGCAGCCGTGCTAGTGAAGTGCAGGGGGGGTCCTGAGGGAGTGGGTGTCCCCCCACCCGGTCCCCCATCAGCACAGAGCGACTCCCAGTTGACTCCCAGCCCTGAGCCCGTCGAGGTCTCTGCTTCTGCCTGGCAGATGGCACCCCCCTCCAAGTGCCGAGGGCTTCGTTTGCTCCCGGGGGGAGGGAGGTTTAATTTAAAGCCTGATGGCCGTTAATAGAGACAAGAGAAGGGAGGGGCAGTGGTGCTGGGCAGCCCAGTAGGGTCTGGAGTGACCGGGGTTTGCACAGAGCCTCAGGCAGCTCCTGGGCTGGAAAAGCTCTGTGCACTGAGAGGAGGTGACCTCCTGTGTTTGTGGGTGCTCAGAGGGGGCACTCCTGCTCCAAGGAGCTCAGAGGCAGCCTGGGACCCGTTGCATGTTCCCAGGTCTCAGACGCAGCCCAGGAGCTACAAGGAGTCCCAGAGAGGTCCCTCCTGCAGGCATCTCCTTCCTGGGTGTCCCCAGAATGCGGGGTTCGGGGGGTCCTGCCCTCCCTACAGTCCATCAACTCCCCAGCCAAGTGGATCTGCAGCAGGGTCAGGGAAACCCGAGCTGCTCTGCCTCTTTGAAAACCCCGTTCAAACCCTGCCACGGGCTGGCTGCCCTCAGAAGGGCCCATTCCTGCGGCCCTGGGCTACCAACAGTGGGTTCAAACAGCCAGAATCCTCCTCCCCCAAAGCTCTCCCCCACCACCTCATGCCGGTCTCCCCTTCAATCTCTGTGTGCCCCGTACTGCGCCCTTCCCTGTCCCCAACACCAGAGCATTGCTGGTGGGGGCTGGGGTGGTCCTGGGGCACAGCCCCTGCCCTGCAGAACCCAGCAGGTATCCTGAGCACAAGCCAGAAGGGCTGTAGAGCAACCGCATCGCTGTCTCACGGCCTCAAAGGAAGGGCTGGGGCGCAGAGGCCTGTTTGCCAGCTGCAGGAGGATCAGGATCCATAGGGAAGGGAAAGCTGGCTGGACACTCTGCCAGTTGCTTCACAAACCTCTCCAAGTGCTCAACCCCAGGGGATGCGCTAGGTGTTTGTTTCTTCCCCTGCTAACGGATGCTCAATGGGCAATGCAAGTGGGGAAACTGAGGCAGCAAACAGGCGCTCTCAGCCCCAGCCTGTAGAGCTGTCCTCTCCCAGACCTTCTCCGCCCTGGCCATCCTGCGCAGCTGCTAACAGCTCCCGTTGCTGGGAAGCAGCAAAACCTTTGGTGAATCCAGGGAGTGTGGATTTTCTCTCAGCCAAGGGCCTCTGTTTGTTGAATTCCCTCCTGCAGGAATTTCTCCCAGCGTCCAAGCTCCCAGTCCCCCTTCACAGCCGCCCTTTTGACTCTTTAAACTCACCAGGGCTGCAGCCTCGACCGTGGCGCTGGGTCTCTCCTGCCTCTGGAGCAAACCCTGGCCCTGCTCTCCCAGGCAGAAAGGGTGACGGGGGGAGGACACGGGGCGAACTTGCCCTGGTGGCTTTTGTTGGCTGGGGAGACCCCAGCTGGAGTGGCCCTGCTGTGGGCAAGCAGCGTCCTGCTCGTGGAACCCTAGGATGTCTTGGGCTGGAAGGGCCCTCCCCAGGGCACCCAGTCCAACCCCCTGCACCCGGCAGGGCCAGCACTGCCCAGCCCAGGGTGCCCAGAGCCCCAGACAGCCTGAGCCTGAGTGGCTCCAGGGATGGAGCAGCCTGGTCCAGGGGTCCCCCAGCCTCTTGCCTGATCCCTTTGGTTCATCCCTTCCCCTGTTGTGACAGGAAGGCTGCTCTGGTCTGGATGGGGTAGGACAGGACCTGGCTGAGGGGAAAAGCACCAGAAGGCAGAGCCAGAGCCTGGCTCCTCCACGGACAGCAAGAGGGACAGCGGTGGAGCAGGCTAACACAGAGGAACGTGGTCCCTGGTGAGCCCAGAGGCTGTGTCCCACCAGCTCAGGGGGCACTGAACTCGTGGGCCACGCTGAGGATGCTGACAGCATCCACAGAGACACCGCAAGGAAGCAACGTGAGCACGGGCAGCACAGAGGTTTGAGGGGAGGACACGAGCAGAAGAAACCTCATTGGGACCGGTGGCTCCGGCCAGGAGGTGTCAGAAACAGCGAGCACCTGCACCCCTCACCCTGCACCCCCCACCCACCCTGCCCGGCTCCTCACGCACCACACTGCCTGCAGGTTTTCGGGACCTCAACTCCCCCTTTCCCTGGCAGAAGGTTCCACCCTGAGCCCCATCCATCCCATTCGTTTCCAGCAGCTCAGGCCACGCAGCTCCACTCCCCCCCACCTGGGGACAATTCCTGGGGGATCCCCTCCTGGGGGTTCACGAAGGGGGATTTGCAGAGCAAAGCAGCACAGGAGGCTCCCCAAACCCAGCTGAGCAAAGGGCTGTCCTCACAGCAGGCTCACAGCCTGGGCTCCCCCGGGAGGCTGGGGAGGGGGAGATGCCCGTTCTTCACGCTACCCCTTGCCAGCTGCCCCCTCGAACCGAGCCCCCGCGGTGCTGGATGCTGCGCAAAGGCGGGCGATTTGCGGTGCTGCGGCTCTTGCCTAGAAGTCCCTTTGGAGAGTTAAAGAATCCAACTCGAGACAGAGGGTCAAAACAAACACGGAGCAGCAGCAGGAAACCGGAGCCGCTGCTGCGGTCGCTCGGCCGGAGCCGCGAGTGCTCCACGCGAAGCCGCAGCTCTCGGGTGTCCGGCTGCCAGGGCTCCTGAGCCAGCCCCCTGGCCATCATCGCGGGAAGGGGACACTGAGCAGGGACGAGGTGACCCCGCTGGGTGCCCCAGGACGGTGCCCGGTGGTCTGGGACGGTCCCACTCTCCCGGGACCGTGGGGGGCGGCTGCCGCCCTCTCCCGAGGCTCCGCACTCCTCCCCCGTCACCGGGAGCTGCAGCTGCTGCTGGGTGGCCACCAGCACGGAAAATGCAGCTCAGCTTCCCCCAAAAGCTCAGTGGGAGCTGGGGAAGGCTCCTGCCCACCCCGGCCCCCTCCACCCCGCTCCCGCAGCAGCCTCCACGCGCAGGAGCCAGAGGGCTGGGGAGCGTCCCCGGGAGCTGGGGAGCGACAGTTGGCTCTGAGCAGAGCTCTGGCAGGGGAAATGAGTGAAGGGGAAAAGTATGTTCCCTCGTAGCGCAGGCATCAGGGACCCGGGGTCCAGCTCTCACGATGCCGAGATGCTGCCTAAGGTGCTTCCAGCACTGCGCCCCCGCTTCCCCATCCTGCAACCTTCTGGAGACCCCCGGCAGCGCTCCCTAAGGAGGGCTGCTCAGGGGATGCAGAGAAGGTGCCTGAAGACTCCACTGAGCAAAGCAGCCCCCAGCCCCAAACATTCCAGAGGGGCAAACGTGCTGGGCCACGGAGGGGGTGTTGGTGTCACTGTGGTCACACCAGTACGGGGATCCCAGCACACAGAGAGGGGATGGGTGGGGAGAGGAGGAGGCGGCGGTGGCAGCCTGCATCCCTTCCCTGTTCATCCTAAACACCTGCCTCTTCCTCCCAGGTGAGACCTGGCCTCTCCTCCCGTCCCTCACACTGCTCCAGCCAGGCAGCACCGACCCCGGCGGCCCAGGACCCAGCCTCACCAGCACAGATGGGCTGAGACAGGGCCAGGGCAGAGCAGCCTGTGCTGGCTGCTGAGAGAGCCGCTGCTCAGGAAGGCAGCCGACTTCTGCCCCGGGCAGGTGTTCGGGGGAGAAGAGGGACAACAGGACCTGACCCCGCTCTGAGCGCAGCTGCTGCTTCGGCCCTTAACCCGTGGACCTGGAGAGGATCCTCACAGCCCGCCGGGTGCCCGAGCCCAGGCGCTGTGGCAGCCAGAGGAGGGTTAGGGAATGGCAAGGCCTGTGAGCTGCTCACAGGCACTGGCTCGGGGTGACCCCCCAATCCCCCAGCCTCTCCGTACTCCTCCCCCCAGGTTCTGCCCTGTTCTCGTGGCTGCTTTAAGCGCAGGGAGGGGAAGCAGCCTTCACCAGGCCCCGCATTTCTCGGGGATGAAATCATCCGCTCATTTCTCACAGGGACAAAACTCCAAACCCTTTCTCGCTGGGGTTTGTTCCCTCCCTGCGAGGCTGAGCAGCCGCTTCCGAGCTCTTGGCAGGGGCCAGGGGCCGCGAGCACACCGGCTCACGGGGGAAGCAGCACCGCGGGGCCCTGGGAACCACCTCCTGCGCCCTGTGCCAGCACGGACACCCCCAGCCTCAGAGGCAGCAGAGCCCCGTGAGCCCCAAATCGGTCTCTTGCCCCATGTAGCCCTGCAGAGTTGAACAGCCCCTGCAACCCCGAGCTGAGGCAGCTCCAGGCACAGCTCTGAGCTGCTGTGAGGAGTCCCCTCTCCCTGCTCCTGCAGTACTAGGGCTGACATTTTAAATGAGCAGGGGCCAAGTGACCCAGGCTCCCCAGGGAGGCTCCCAGGGCTCCTGTTTCATCACAGGGCTCTCTCCTCAAAGCCAGGACATGGCTGTGCCATCACATCCCATCTGCTCATCCCAAAGCTGCCCCCAGCATCCTGCTGCCTGCTTCGCAGAGGGAAGACCCAACGCAGAGGCACAGGGAACTGCTCTGGGGGTGAGAGGGGAGCCTCCTGCGCCCACCCTCCCGTTAGGAACGCAGCAGCACTCCAGCACCTCCAGCTCTGTGCTCCAGCCCTTGGAAAGAGGCGACATCCTCGCTCTGCTCCTCATGAGCTCCAGCAGCCCCAGCCATCACTGACCCGCTGCTGTTGGCACTGGGTTCCCACTGCCCTGGGAACAACGGTCTGGTGCTGGGCGAAGGAGCCTCCCAGGCTGGCGCTTTCCTGTGCCCCAGCACAAAGCAGTAGCAGGAGCACTGCCTTGTCCCAGTGAACCAGGGGAGGGGGCAACCCCTGCCAGGCCCCCCCAGCAGCTTGGGAGAGGATCCCAGCCAGGGCTGCAGCCAGAGCAGGGCTGCGATTGCCTTTCCCACCCCCTTTTGTCCCAGCCCCAGCTCCCTGACCCCCAGGGGAGCAGCTTTCCCCGGGGATCATTAAAGGCCTGGCAGATGTGGAGCTCAGGGACAGGGTTCAGCAGTGGCCCTGGTCCCGTCAGGGACCTTAAAGGTCTTCCCCAACCTACGCGACTGTGGTCGGTGCCCACCAAGGGAATCAGCACTGCACCCCCCTCCCTGTTCTCAGGGCACCGAGGGTGCCAGCAGCCAGGTGTCCTTCCCCCTTCAGCTTTCCCCTCGCTCAGGACGGGAGGCAGCTGCAGCCCTCAGCACATCCACCCACCCAGGCGTCAGCCAAAGGCTCCCTCCAGCCACAGCACTGGCAGTGCCCTCGGTGTCTGCCCAGAGCTGCCAGGACTGGCTGCAGTGAGCACAAGGACGAGGGGTTTGTGGGGTTCTGAACAAAGACAGCCCCACAGACAGGAGGACTGCTGGACACTGGGGCACTGGAGTGACAGGAGCCCACAGGGGCAAAGCCTGGGGCAAAAGGCATCGAGGATGAGAAGGAAGGGAGGCACCAGGCTGCTGGGGGACCCGTGTGCATCCCTGCTGGCCAGGGCTCACCGGGCCCTAGGGGAGCCCCTGCGGGCTGGCAGCATGGTGTCTCCACCAGGCAGGGGTGCCCTGAGCCCCGGTCTTCCGTCACCGCCCTGGCGCTGCCTGGGCCTCGCTCTTCGCAATGGAAACACCGGCGCTGTCTCATCCTCCCCTGGGTTTGGCCTTCGGCCTCGCCTCCTCCTCCTTGTCCAGTGTTTTTCCTCTCCAACGGCTGGAGCCAGCCGGACGCTCTCCCTGCATGACATCAGCTGCCCCACCAGCCTGACTGCTCCCCCCAGGCAGCAGACACCCACCACCACCCCTGGGGACAGGACGCAGCCCCAGGGGCTGCTCCCCCTTGGACTCTGTCAGGGAAGACCCCTGCCACTGCTCCTGCAGCTCAGGGCAAACCAACACGGAGAAACCTCGGGAGCTGTGCCCGGATGGCAGCACAGCACTGTCCCTACAGGGAGCCTCTTGCCTGCCCAGGAGAACCCCCACCCGGGGACAGCCACCTCCAGGAGCACTGGAGATCTCCTGAGGAGCAGGCAGAGCCATGCGCTCGGCACGGGGAGAGCTGCACGGAGACTCCGCCGAGCAGAGCCCAGACTGCCCCAGGGAGGTGGCTGTCCCTCAGGGTCCCTCCAGGCAGAGAGCACAGGGGAGCTGGAGGGACCCAGGGTGAGGGCTGCACAGGGCTGACCCGGGGAGCTAACCCCCAGGCCCCGCTGCACTGCAGCGGAGCAGCTCTGCTGCTGTAGCTCAGCAGAGTGCGAGCAGCAAACAGAGCTGTCAGCCCCCCTGAGAGAGTCAGAAACGGCTCCAGATATTACAGCTATAAATCCAGCTCGTTTCCCCCCCAGCTGCCAGGAGCTGCCTGGAGCTTTGACTCAATCAGTCTCTCCATATCCCTGGTGCCAGATCCCTGCAGCACCTCACCCCGGTGCTGGGTCACAGCCCCTGGCTGGCAGAGCTGCCCTCACCCACCCGACCGACCTTCCGTCTGAGCTTCTCACACCCAGATACCCTCAGGGTCTGCCCCCCCCATCCCCACTCCTGACCCTCCAGAGCCACATTTGCAACTGTGTGGAGGCTGCAGCAGCGTTGGGGGAGCCCAGACAGCCTCAGGCTGCAGGGGGCTGTCCCAGACCCTTTCTGCCTCCCCTACTCTGACCACAGAACCCAAAGCCACCTGCTCTGCTCAGCATCCTGTCTCCTTTGCAAGCAAATGCTGTTTTCTCCTCTCAGCCTCTCCCAAGGAACAAAGATCCCCTGGGAAACAGGATTTTCCCTCTTCCCTTCAAACAGCCCTTCCCCTGAGCTGGGCCATTTCATCCTCACAGCCAGGGTGCCCAGCCAGGAGCAGGGGGTGAGCCCAGCACAGCGCTCACAGAGAAGAGAGAACTCTTCCTCTAGGCTCTGGGTCAGCTGTTGAGCCTCGATGTCCAAACCCGTTCCAGGAGCATCCCCCAAGAGCTATATCCTCACCCCCCACACCCCCGACTGCTTCCCTCACAGCCTGGGGAGGAGCAGGGCTGTGATTAACCCGGCGTCATCCCACACCGGGCAGAGCTGGGAGCCATCCAGAGCATGGTCTCATCACCCAGCCCTTCCCCTGGCTTCTTCTGGCCACTTCATCTCCCAAACATCCGAGGCTCAGGCGCGCAAAGGGCTCATGGTGCAAAGGGAAGCAGCAGGAATCGGCTCAGGGAGGTCGACATCAGTCCCATCCGGGATGAAGGGCAGGTTCAGCTCCTCCCTGCGGAAGGAGCAGGACCGGGGGCACTGCCTTCAGGTCTGGGTGCTGGGGCTCAACGCCCCCACTTCAGGGCCTTCAGCAGCAAAGGGGGGAGTGGGAGTACGCGAGGGTGATGTCTCTGGGGTCTCTGGGTTCCCTCCCTTCAGCCCCAGCCCCTGGCTCACACCGGGCAGCAGATTCAGGGGGGCAGAGGGGGGGCAGCACCCGAGACCTCGCAGCTCCCGGCACTCATCGCTGCGGGGACCCATCGAGCGCAGGAGGAGCCCCAGCCCCAGAGGCAGTCTCGATTCCCCACTGAGGGCTCCAGTGAGGGTAGAAATAGGAGCGAAGGGTTCCGACCGCGCTGAGAAACCCCACACAGACACCTGCCCAGAGCAGCACTAGGGAGCAGCAGCCCCGAGGCTGGGAGGGTTTAACCCCTTCGAGGGGCAGTCAGGGACCGGTGGAGGCTGCAGCCTAACGCAGCCTCTGCTCCCGAGAAGGGCAAAGCAGGAGCAAACTGCTTCACACTGAGCAGACAACAGCAGCCGCCTCCTCCAGCCCCAGGGAGAGCTCCTGCAGCAGCTCTGCCTCGGGGGAACTAGTTGGGTTGTTACCCCAGTTTAGAGTGGAAGAAGAAGCTGAGACTGAAAGCCCCGGTCCCGTCCAGCTCCAGCGGCTGCTCTCCCCCCTTTTTCCTTCGGCAGAGAGGACCGAGGCCCACAAGTGGCAAAGGCAGCCTGCGGGGCACTGCAGGGGAGGACCTCTGCCCCTCCGGGCCGTGCCCGAGCCCCCAGCGAAGGCTGCCTTGGTGCAAACCCCAGCCTGGGTGGAACCAGCTCCAGAGGGCCCTGGCAGTGAACGGAGAGGGTCGATCAGAGCCCAGCTCAGGCTCCGGGTCTGCTCCTGCCCCGAGCCGCTCCAGGCGCTGCGCGGATGAACCCTTCACAGCCACCATGGAAATGGGAAGTGAAGGAGATGAAAGGCAAAGGCAAACCGAGCTCCTCCTGCATTTTCCACCCAGCTGAGCTCCATCCCCTGTTGCCCCGCACTCCTCACTTGCTCCCAGCCCTCTCCAGTCCTCTCCTGGCACAGCCCCGTGGGCACAGCCTTTACGTTGCCTCCTGCAGCTGTTTCCCCTCCTTTGCTGCAGTATCTTCCTCCCTTCTGCTTTCCTGTTTGCCCGGGTGAGCTGGGGTGAGAGGGAGATGACAGTTCCCTGTGCCAGGGGCTCCTGCAGACCTGCCCTTCCTGCTCAGAGCAGCAGTGCCAGGCTCTGGTGCCCATCAGCGTCTCAGGCTCTTTCTCCCTTATCCTAAGTAATTCAGGTCCAGCGGGGGGTGAAGCCCTTCAGACCCTCTCCAGCCAAGTAGCTCCACTCGCACTGACCTGTTCCAGTTACTGCCCCAGACCAGCAGCCTTAAACCAGGAAGGTTTAACCCCTTCGAGGAGGGAGAGCAGGGGAGGACAGGGGCTCTCTGGAGGCTGCAGCCCAGCCCTCCATCCCCAGCAGGGTCAGGGATGTGGAAGATGATGCTGGAGCTGGGATGAAAGAGGGAGCATTCACCGCCCTCTTCAGTCCTGGGGTCCCCATGAAATCCCACCGTGTCCCCCAAAGCCCAGGGAGCACCTGGAGCCTTTCTCACCTCCAAGAGGGCGAGAGATGCCTGGCAGCCCCCGCCACCCTCCCACACAGGCAAGGAGCTGGCGAGTCAGGGGTTAAATCCCCAGGCTGGTGAGTCAGAGAGTCTTTGATGCAGCCAGAAGGAGCTGAGTAATTTGTGTATCTGCAGAGGTCACATTGCCTCCTCTCTTTTTATGTCTGTTACTCATGCTGCTCCTTCCCACTCTCCCTCCGCAGCCTGGACTCTCTTCCCTCAGACTCCCCAGCCCTTTTTACTACCTTTGCTATTAATTATCGGTATTAAAGCAGCCCCTGGCAGCCTCTGCCACCCCTCCCGGTGCCAGTTCCCACTGAAGGCAGAGTAGTCGTGCCAGACCCTCGGCGCTCCCCCCCGCTGCCTTCATCCCCCTGGCTCCTCCTGGGATGCTCAGACCAGAGCAGCCGCTCGTTTCTATAGGAGAAGCCTGCTGCTGGCTCTGCATCTCATTTTCCACCAGGTCACTTAACCCCTGAGCTCTGGGTCCCGCAGAGGCTCAGAGGAAGAGCCTCTCGCCTCCCCGGGTTGGAGCCCAGCACAGCCCACGCCCGGGGGGGGCTCTCTGCTCCCCGCGAGCCCAGCGACAGCGGGTAATCGCCACAGATCAGGGCCGAGCTGTGGCCACCGGGGCTCAGCCTTATCGGCAGCATCTCCCAAGGAGCAGTAACCCCGGGCTGCCACCAGGCACCGGGGCAGCCCGAACGACTTCCCGGTGTAATGAAATCACTTGATGAGGCGGTTTAATAAGCGAGGGAGCTCCGGGAGCCCCGGGGACCCTCTGCTCGCCGCCGCCGCTGGAAGAGGAATTTATGGCAGAGCTATTAAGGCCCGATCAATCCTCCTTTAATCCTCCCACGGCCCCCTCACTGCGCACAGCTCCCCGCTCCCCCTGCCCCGGGCCACGCTCGGGCTGCAGCGGCAGGAGCTGCCCCAGGGGATGGAGCCATCGCCGGCAGCAGGGGATGGGGGTCTCACACGGACCGGGAGCTCTGCAGCAAACGAGGGGGTGGGGAGGAGAGGAAGAAGCGGGTCCCCCCGTGCCAGACCCACAACCGAGAGCTGCAGCCGTCGCCCCGCAGCGCCTCGCCGCACAGTCGCCACTCACAGCCCCTCTCCCTGTCCCGGCGCTTCAGGACAGCAGCGGGGCCGTGGGCAACGGGCACCAACTGCTGCACCAGAGCCGCCTCTGAGGTGCCAGCAGCGGGACGGGGGCCCAGGACAGCACCCCAGGGGATGAAGTGCCGTCCGGCCTCAGGGAGAGCTCGGCGCCTGCGATGCTGCGGGCACCGGCCAGAAACCTGGCTGCATCCTCAGCCCTGGCTGAGCTGTTCAGACGGGCTGGTTTGAGAGGCCCAGAGCTGGCAGAGCCCCTCCGGCCCCCTCCTGATAGAGGGGGGACACACAAGCAGGCACCGCCTGAACGCCCTTCCCAGAACCGCTACCCCAAAGCGCTCGGAGCGCCTGTGACCTCCTGCTCCCACCGCTCCGGCCCCTCCAGATGGATTTGCTTTGCGCTTCCCAAACTGGGCCTTCGTGTTTCCTGCAGATTTTTCTGTCCTCTCTGGAATTTGCAGATCCTCCCAGCTCTGCATCCTCAGAGCACTCAGTCCTCGTGTTATTTCCTCTCTCATCCGAGCGCTCCCCGAGCCCAGTAAACAGAGCCTGTCCCCCTGGGCCACCACTGGCCCTGCACTTTCCATCTTCCCTGACTTGCAGAGCCCTGAGAAACCTCACACGAGGACACAAATATTTCCACAGCAAATTCAAGCCCATGAAGCCCAAACATCTGTGCGAGACGCTGACCCCCACCTGGTGCAGTCCAGCACGGGCACCCCCGCTCCCAGCAGAGCCCCAGTGTGCAGCGGGCAGCCTGAGCACGGCTGCCTCATCCCCTGATGCCTCCGAGGATCCCTCAGGCTGGAGAACTGGCTGGAGGTGCAAACTCACCCTCCTCCATCCGCTCAGGGTGTTTGATGACTCCCTGGCACTCAGTGCCTTCAGCTGCCTCTCCCCCCACACCTTGGAGGACCCGAGACGCTGCTCCCTGCCGGCTGCTGGCAGGAAACCCCAGCTGTGGCTATCGCAGACCTCAGCCTGAGTGCCAGCAGCTCTGCTGCTTTTCCCAGCCTTCCACTACCCTCCCTGACCCCCTTCCCCCTGTGACAGGAAGCCCCATCCCCAGGGAGAGTTTGTTCCTGAGGCCCTCAGCCTCCCAAGGAGACCCTGGATGTTGTCGCACAGGTCTCAGCCTCCGGTCGCTGCTCCCCCCTCCTTGTTCCTTTCCGAAGGGACAGTCCCTGCAGTGAACATCCCAGCCCACAGCCTCTCCCCGAGGAGCTGGGCACGGGCAGGGCTGCCTGGAGGAGTCTGCCCCGTCCTGGGGGGCACCGTGGCTGCAGAGCCCTGCCAGCCCTTCCTCCCTGCCAGGCAGAGACACCCCATCATAGCTACACCGCTCCGGGCTGGGGGAGGAACGGCTTCCCTCTGCCCGGGGAGGTCAGCACAGAGGCTGTAACACCAGACATTAGTTCTGATGGAAGCAGAAGTGGACGGAGGGCCCAGCTGAGCTGCCAACCCCTAAAATCAGCTGTCAGGAGCCTTCCCAGCAGCTGCTGCCCTCCAGCCGTGCCCAGCACCCTGTTTGCCATGGAGGGACAGACTGGAGCTGGGCCAGAGCTCAACGCTGGCAGCTCGGGGAGGCAGAGCAGCTGCCCTGGGGGGCATCACCCCCATCACCCCCCACCGCCAGCATCTTCCTGCTACTTCTGGAAAGGCTGCTGTCTGCTCCCAGTGGGGGTGACAACAACAGCTCGGCCAGAGGGAAAAGGGATTAACTCCAAAAGGGTGCAAACCTGCAGCCCTGGAGAGGCCTCTGTGGGAGCTGAGCTGCAGCCGAGGCAGGTGGGAGCAGGGCAGGGGGGCTGACCCCACCGAGGTATCACCGTGGGGTGTTCAGGCTGAGGGAAGGAGGCTGGGTGCTGCTCCTGCGCCAGGCAGCTGCCCTCTGCCCCTACAAGGGCTGGATTATTGCGGGGGGTCCCTGCCCAAAGCACTCACCCCTCACCCAGGGCCCTCCCATGGGTGACACCGAGGTACCTGTTGGAGCCATCAGACATAGGTGCCGAGGACCCCCAGGGATGTGGTGCCCAGCAGAGCAAGTCCATCCCAGGCTCCAGACCACCCACCCCGGCTTGGTCCGGGATAAACACCCCTCTCCCAGGCCAACAGCCCGGGACGGCTCCTCTGCAGGGTCCCTCTTGGCGCCAGCGCTGCCGCCCTGTGCCGCTGCCTGGGGGAGGGTGCAGCGGCTCCCCTGGAGTCCGGGAAAGCTGCAGGGAGCTGCGGCTCTGCGGTCCCAGATGTCAGGTGGAGGTGGAGCGGCAGAGGAAGTGTTTTCATCTCGAAGGCATCTGCAAGGCCGCTTCCAGCTGAGGCAGATGCTCTGGTAGCTGCCCCCGTAGCCCTCACCCCTCCTGCAGGTAGAGGGATGCAGGCACCGCGGTGCTGGGAGGGCCCCTTGCTGGGGATGGGGGCAGCCTGGAAAAGAGTCCCCGACCCCTCCTCCTTCAGCCACCGCAACCCCTGCCCAGAACAAGGGAGGCAAGGGAGCACAGGGTGGCCACGGCGCTGGCCCAGCGGCCGTCTGCATCGGCCCTCTGTCCCTAGGGAGGGGACGCAGCATCCCTGTCCTGAGCCGACCCCAGTGCCGGCAGCGGGGCCGTGGGGCAGCGGGGACTGGGGGGAGAGGGCGACCCGTCCAGCTCAGGCTGTTTATTTTCAGAGCAGAGCAGGGCTTTGCTGGAGCTGGAGGAATTCTTCTTGCTGAAAGAGCCTTGTTTTTCTCGGAGGAAATGAGACAGCGCTCTCTAATAGGAAATAAAAACACACAAAATAAAGACAAACTGAGACACGGGCCTGGAAAAAAGCGGAGCCATCCAGCTGCGTCTGGCCAGCAGCACAGCCCCTGCCAGCGGCGCCGACGGCTGCACCGGCACGGCCACACCGCGCTCACCCCGCGGCCCCCCGCGCCTCCCGGTCCCCTGGGCCAG
>VZRI01007444.1:17860-46043 GCA_013397515.1 Upupa epops | reverse complement strand
CAAGGGCAACAGCTGCGCCCGCGGGGCTGTGGGGAGCAGTGTTTGATTTTCCAGCTCAGTGCCCAAAAGCAGCTGCTGGGGTGCAGGGGGCGGGGGGGATCCTCAGCGGGGGGGGACGGGACAGAGCTTTCCCCAGTGTTGGTGGCATCAAAACCCACCCCAAAGCCCCCGCGTGATCCCAGTGACTCCCGGCAGTGATGGCCACGCGTGGAGCACCCAGTGCCATCACACCCAGTGCCATCACACCCGCACTGGTACCCCNCGCCTCCCGGGCCCCTGGGCCAGCCTCAGCGCTCCACAGGCTCATCCTGCAGGACTCAAGGGCTCCGCATGGACCCCCTCCCTGCAACTTCACCCTCCCTCTGCTCATGTGGGGTTGCAGGGGTTGGCTATGTGGATGGATGGATGGATGGATGGATGGATGGATGGAGCAATGGAGCAATGGATGGATGGATGGAGCAGTGGATGGATGGAGCAATGGATGAATGGATGGAGCAGTGGAGGGATGGAGCACAGTGCAGCACAGCTGCTGCTGCAAGCTGCAAGCCCTGCTGATTTATTTTCTAGCCAACAGGGCACTTGGATGCTCCCAGGGGACTCTGCCGGCCCCTGGCCCCACAGGCCATGTGGTAGGTGGGATCGTGGGCCCCTGTGGGCAGCCTGACAGGACCCGCAGCAGGCACCGGCAGGGGAGCTGCAAACTCACAGGAGAGAACAGCCAAACATTGGGAAGAGTTTTTCCAGCTGCTGGTTTTACAGGGATTCGCAGGAGGATCAGAGACCCTTTGTGGCCCTAACTCACCTGCACTGACCAGGTGAGGCAATGAAACAGCAAGAGGAGGGCTTGATGGCTGGAGGTGGAGGCTGTGCACAGGGGAAGAGGCTGGAGCAGCTCTGGGGAAGCAACCGAGAGCTGTTCCCAGCTTTGCGGTCCCACAGTGGGTATCTGACTGAATCAGGATGAAGAGTGCATCTGCAGGTGGTGCTGGGGAGCTCCTGGCCCCATCTGTCCAGGGGGCTGTGGCCTCATCCCAATGGCACTGCACTGCTCTGCATCCCTGCGCCCCAGCTGTCCCACCGTGACTGGAACAGGCAGCAGGACATCCCAGCCTGCTGGCAGCTGGGCTCCTCTGCACGGCCGTGGCTGGGGCTGGCCCCATCCTCTGCTCGGTGGCTGGAAACTGCCCCCCAGGGCCCAGGAGGGTCAATCCCGAGCAGCATCTTCTCCTCTCCAAGCAGGCAGCAGGTGGCTCAGCAAAGCACGAGCCTCAAGCACCAACTCAGAGCTCCTGAAGTCAAGGCTGGCTGTTCCCCACGGCTCCAGCACAGCCACCACCCGGATTCCTCCCATGAGCTGCCACCCTGACGCAGGAGCTCAAACTCCTCCTCACGTAGCTGCTGGCTACTGAGGGCAGCAGCCGCAGTGATGCCTGCAAACAAGGGGTGGTTCTGCTCCACGCTGGCTCCAGTCCTGGCCTGCCTGGCTCACAGAGCTGCTCCCAGGGCTCAGGACATGGAAGAGCTGGGAGTTCTGGTGACCCCGACCCTGCGCTTCCTAAAACCCTGGGGATGCCGGTGCCTAGGACCGTGATGCCCCCGAACCCAGTCCCACCCCGTGGGACTGCTCCAGCAGCTGCCAGCAGTGATGAGGAGCTGCTATCAGAGAGCTTCAAACCTTTGAGACTGCTCCTCAGAGGCAGCCTGCTGGGGGCTTCTGAAGCTGCAGACACCTGGAGACTCCCCGCTCGGAAACATTTAACTGGGAGGGCCGGAGGGTTTGCAGGGGAAGGCCTGGGGGTACCGGCCCGCAGGGAGCTGGGAGAAAATCCGGGAGGCAGCTCCAGGAGCAGGGACTGGGCTCCAGCCCCAGCGCAGGGGGATGCTCTGAAGCTGCGCAGGTTGCAGCAGTGGGGCAGAGCTGTGAATCCCCCAGGATCGTCTTTGCCGGCTGAGGGCAGGACGGGAGGAGGCAGCAGAAGAGGAACCTGGGACGAGATTGAGAGTTGCTGGTGCAGCCGTTTCCCCAACAAAAGCCCCTTCAGTCCCGGAGAGCCCGGCCCCTCTCGCACAGCCAAGGGCAACAGCTGCGCCCGCGGGGCTGTGGGGAGCAGTGTTTGATTTTCCAGCTCAGTGCCCAAAAGCAGCTGCTGGGGTGCAGGGGGCGGGGGGGATCCTCAGCGGGGGGGGACGGGACAGAGCTTTCCCCAGTGTTGGTGGCATCAAAACCCACCCCAAAGCCCCCGCGTGATCCCCACGACTCCCGGCAGGGATGGCCACGCGTGGAGCACCCAGTGCCATCACACCCAGTGCCATCACACCCGCACTGGTACCCCAAACCAGTGGTCCATCACCCCACCCCCGTGAGCACCAGCAGTCGGGAGCCAAGCGGGGCCCCACGGGCCGTGTCCGCTAGAGGGAGATCAGGGCAGCTGGCTCGCAGCTCCGACACCACCCAGCACCCCAGCAGAACCACGGGGTGCACCGGGATGGGGCGCTCCCGCAGCCCCCAGCAGCCGGGGTGTCCTCCTCCTCCCCCTTTATTATCCCCAGGCACAGCTGCCCACCCAAACCCCACCCGAGCCCTCCCACTCGCACCTGTGGCAGCCCCGTGATGAGGGGAGGCGGGTGCTGAGCCGGGGGTCTCCCGCAGGGCAGGAGGGGCTCAGCACCCCCCATGCAGCGGCCACGTGAGTCTGCAGCTGCTTCCTGGCGAGGGGTTCCAGTAATCACTACCAGACCTCGTTACGCTGCTGCTTAATTAACCCTGGGCCGCTGCGGTTTCCCCTGCGAGAGCCCTGGCCGCTGACTCAAGGTGGGGGCAGCGCCAAGGCAGCAGCTGCAGAAGCCCCTCAGCATCCCCAGTGCCCGTGAGGTCAAACGGCCAAGCCCGGGGAGCAAAGGGATGCCCCTCCCTCAACCTTCGCTGTCCCTGGCACCGTCCGTGGGGTCCAAGCGAGCGCATCCCGGCCCCGCTCTGCCCAGCTGGAGCCAAGGACCCTACTGGCATTGGGGCCATCCTGGAGGCTCTTCCCCATTTAAATGGCCGGAGGAGGGTCCTGGGAGGGGGCAGCAGTGCTGACAGCGTTTGCCCGACGGTTCCCACTGGAACGCGGCGGTGGGGACCTCGGTCTGGGGTTTCACGTTACCGGCCGGAGCTGCAGGAAGAGGCCGGGAGCAGGAACGGCCGCTGTTACCTCCCTGCGGATCCGCTCCGGGAGAGGATGCTGCTGCCAGCAGAGCTTCGCTCTGCTTCCCAGAGCGAAGGGGAAGTTCCCCCTTTCACAGAAAGAAGAGTCAAATCACCACAAACACTGCTGGAGGCCCCCCCACACCCCCACCCCTGGGGTAGAGGGGTACAGGATGCTGCGGGTACTGCGGGCAGGACGGGCGGTGCCAACCCGTTCATCCCCGGCCCGGGGGCGTTGCGTGAGGAGGATCAATGCCATTCACACACGAGCTCAGCGCAGGGCTGGGGGTGAGCATCTGCTGTTCATGAGCTCAGGAGCAGCCGATTTATTAACGAAAGGGGTCAGGTTCCCGGGAGGAGAGGGTTTGCTGTAAAATGGCTCGGAGCAGGGATGTTCCAGAGGAGCTGCTGGAGCCTCAAGGTTCGGCCGGGACAAGGATGTGGTGGTGAGAGCTGCCCCGCTCCTTGCAACCTGTTAATCCCCTTGGAAATGCTCGCTCCCCTCCAGCACGGGCAGACGGCAGTGGAACTGGATCCGCAGGAGCCGGGGGGGGGCAGCAGCAGCTACAGGGGCGGCTGCCTGGTTGCCTCCTCCCCACAGCGCTGCTGCAGCCATGGAGGACCTGGGGAGCCCAGGAGACCCAGAGCTTACACATCAGCATCTCGGGCTGGTAGGGGAAAGGGAGAAACCCGCAGGCAGCCAACCCCTCCCTCCAGCGCGGGGCCGGCCGGGAGAGAGCTGGCTCTCTGCAGCCGGAGCCCTCCCCGAGCTGCTCCAAGGGAAGGAAATCCCTGCGGCAGGAGCTGGGTTCCCTGAGGCTGGGAACCGACAGCCCACCCAGTTCTCAGCCCCGTGTTCAGCTCAGCCCCGTGTCAGGCACCCCTTGGCCTCTCCTCAGCTCTCCCGAGGGCAGCGGTTGGGGCTGGGCTGCTGCCAGCCCGGCTCTTCCCAGGGAAACCCCCAGTGTTTTCACACTCCCACTCGGGCCATCCTGTGCCCCTGGCATGGTGCAAGGCTGGGCAGTGCCCTGGTACCTGGTGCTGGGCCGTGCCCTGGAATCTGATGGCTGGAGGATGATGAAGGGGGCACAGGCATGAGCGCTGAAATCAGCCCTAAATCCTAGCCCTTCCCCTCCCCAGCAGGGCACCAGCCCTTCCCCTCCAGCACTGCCCAGTCCGCAGCAGCCGGCCCGGCTGTCGGCTCCAGCTCGGCTGTGGTCTCCCTATTTCTTTGAAGACAGAGACAAAACAGCCCAAGAGCCAGGGCGAGATCCCAGGGCTCCCGCACACAATCTGCTCCACTGAGCAACTGCAAAGGGCAGGACAGAGGGGAACGGGGGGATACACTGCTCTGGGGGGGTCTGGAGGCCAGGCAGGTGGGGCTGCAGCCGGGGTATAAGCCCTGAGCGAGTGGAGGGGGTCAGGGTGGGCAGGGAAGTTGCTGGCACTGGGTTGGAGGAGAATGGGTCTGTTGCAGATGCCTCTGCTCAGCTGGGAGGAGGCTGGGGGCACTGGGCAGGGGGCAGGAGGAGCCACCAGTGCCTCCTCAGGGCCGATGGCTGGGAGCTGCTCTGATCAGCCACTCAGTGTCCTGGGAGAGGACCCAGCAGACATGGAAGCAAAACCATGGAAGCAAGAATTCACTGGACCACAAGCAGCGCGGCCGGGGCACGGCCCTTCGAGGCCTCCCGCAGCGGGCACTGAGGAGGAGGAGGAGGAGGAAGGGAAGGCTGGAGCAGGGTCTACCAGTGCTGAGCAGAGTGCAGGGAGTCAGCGCCAGCTCCAGGTAGCCACACACTCCTCCGGGATGGCCCAGGTGGGAGCCTGCAGCAGGGACATGCATGTCCCACCTCTGAGGTCAGATCCACCTTGGTGCAGGAGGGGCCAAGTTGCAGCTCGGGGTGGCTCAGCAGCTGCACCATCGCCCTTCGCAGCACCTCCGAGGAGCTGCCAGGCTCCTTCTTCCCCTTAACTCCTTCCCCTTAACTTGCAGAGGTGGAGGCCGTGTCCAAGGCCAGGCTGGATGGGGCTCCTGTGGCAGAGGGTTGGCACTGGGTGAGCTCTGAGGTCCCTTCCAACCCTGACCAGTCTGTGATTCTATGAGACCCATGGGGCACCAGCATGCCCAACACACCAGCAACCCCCCCCTGCCCCCAGCTCTGCTCTGCCCACGGGGACACTGACCCCAGCCCTCCAAACCCACCCTGCTGGCGCTGGGGGTCCCAGGAGCGGCTGAGCCCAGGGCAGGAGCCGGTGCTGTTCTCCCCGTGAGGACTCCTGGAGATTTCCACTCATCCGCATGCAGGGCTCTCGGGAAGGGGCCGCTTTGATCATGGCTAATTATTGCTCATTGGTTGACAGCCCCCCCAACCCCCCCTCTGTGAGCTCTGCAGCACCCAGCCCACCCCCAGCTCTGCTGCATCTGCCCACGGACCCCCGACAGCCCCTCACAACCCCAGCCCCTGCCTGCAGCACCTGTCCAGGGGATCTCCCCCACCCCAGCAGCCACCCTCTGGGTGGGAAAGGCAGGGGCAGGGCACCAGGGATGCACCCAGAGCCTGGGGGGGATGGCAGAGCAGGGGCTTCACCGCCCCAAACCCAAGGGCACAGTCCTGTCCCTCCAGCATCTCTCCCTCCAGCTGCTCTCCTTCTCTCCCTGGACTGCAGCAGCCGGCAGGACCCCCAGGTTCCCCTAAAGGGCTCAGTGGAGCTGAACAGCAGCAGCAGCAGCAGCAGCAGCGGCAGCAGCGGCCGCCCACGCCCTGCCTCTCGCTCCTGTTTATCTCCAAAGCTGCTTTTCTTTCCCTTTCTCCTCTCTCAGCAGCCCGTGGCTGCCTTTCATCTGGAGGAGGGGTTGCAGCTCAACACAAGGCCTGGGAGCCAGGGCAGAGGTTCCCTGCTGCGGCTGCCGCTGGCAGCGCCCGGCTCTGCTCCGGGTCAAGCGCTGCCAGGGCTGGACGGGGCAGCAGGGCTCAGGGGTTGTTTTGCTGGTGCGGGCAGCCAGGTGGCAGGAGCCTCGATGGGATTCCCAGCCGCTTCTCCTGGGCTTTAGCCTTTTCCAGAGGCTTCAGGGAGGAAAACAGCCCGAGCACCATCCGCCCGGGAGGGCAGCCCAGAGCCCTGGCCTCCCCGGAGCCCTGGCCTCCCCAAAGCAGTGGCCTCCCCAAAGCACTGGCCTCCCCAAAGCACTGGCCTCCCCGGAGCCGGGGGGCTCTGGAAAGTTGAAGGAAGCAAACAGTGTTGGGGCAGGGCCGAGCACTGCAGGGGGCAGCAGCTGGGTGCCCATCCGGGGCTGCACCCAGGCAGAGGGGGCAGGACCAGGCGCTGCCTTCGCCCCCAGCACGGGCTGCGTTTCACTGGCAGGGGAGCAGACCTGGGATGCTCTGCGTTTGCTGGGGTTTAGCACCACCCGAGAGCAGTGGTGGCCGTGTGGCTTCACAGGCACCCCACAACGGGGGGCAGCGACCCCGTTCCTCTCTGAGGGGCCACGCTGAGCTGGGGGGACCCTCGGCAGCACTGCTCTGCCACCAGGCCCCTCTCCCTGCCGGCACCCTGAGACAGCTGGCTGCTGGTTATGATTTATTGATCACCACACGGGTTCTCTTGGGCTCAAGAGCATCTGCAGACCTGTTTGCAGCGGGGTTCGGAGTCCACGCTCGCCCAGGAGCAGGAGCTCTGCCCTGAACCCCCAAAGCTGGAGCGCTTGGAGCTGGGGGACAGGGCCGGGGCCGGCTGCGGGCACAGGCAGAGCTCTGTCTCCCTGGGCTCAGCTCTTTGCCAGGGGCTCCCTGCCTGTAGCAAACGTGACGTGAGATCTCCCCCATCCGGGAGCCTCAGTCAATGGGCTGGAATGAACCTGCTCCCTGCTGCTGTTTGTTCAGGAGAGCTGGGAGAGCAGGCAGCGTTCAAAGGGCCTTTGAAAACGCGAATCGAGGGCTCTGAGGGAGGAAACGCTGCGCTTTTTCCTTCTGCTCCTCGGGCAGAGGCAGCCCGAGCCTGGCAGCTCCAGAGCTACCTGGATGCTGCAGTGGGGAGGGAAGGGAAGAGGCAGCCAGGTCCCCACGGGGCACTTTGCTCAGCCTCAACGCGAGAGCAATCACTACCAGCGAATTTCATGGGGCTTCCCATGCTCCGTCCCTTCCTGAGGGCCAGGCAGCCGCTGCCAGGTCCCAGCAGAGCTGCTGTGCTCGGGGCTGGCTGGAAGGACAGAGGTCACCCGGGCAGCAGGCGCTGCTGCAGGCCGGCCCACAGGTGGGGCTGGGAAGCTGTCAGCATCCCACCAGCTCTGGACCCAGCTCCACAGGGTGCCCGTGAGCAGAACCAAGCGATACCCACGGAGCCGTGGGCAAACGCCAGCGCCGCAGGCAGAAAAGCCCTGCAGCAGCAGCAGCAGCCCCTGGGACACCCGCTGGGGCCGTGTGAGCTCCCTCTCTGCCCTCCCCAGACCAGTCCCTCTGGGCTATCTTGGACAAAGTGCTGTCCTGGCTCCTCCGCGGAGCTCGGGGGCTCTCAAAGGTGCTCTGTGACCAGCTGTGTGCTCCTGAGCAGCCTCCTCCAGCCATGCAGATGCTCCCAGTGAGAAGCCTGTCCAGGGCAGGCGATGAGGAAAGGCTGCATAGTTTCCAGCTCTGTTCCAAATTAAGCTCAGCCTTTTCCAGCACGTTTCACAGAGCTCGCAGTAAGCTCTGACCTTCTTTGCACCGAGGCATCCTCGCCTAGCACAGCCCAGGGCACCAGCCACGCTGCAAGGGGAGAGACACCGGAGGCCCCAGACATGGATTTAAGACATCTTGCAGCTTGGGTTTGTAGGCACAGAAGCCGTTGGGCACCCAGAGCCTCATCAGTGGGGCTGGGAGCTGCAGGGATGCTCCTGGGACTGGGTGCTGGGAGGGTTTTGAGTTCTCCCATAATAACCCACAGACCCCAGGAGACCAGGGAGTCAGGACCTGGGGCTCCAGAGCCCAAAAAGCAGCCTGTAATTGGGGTGGGATGGGGAGAAGTCTCCCCCAGTCAGACCTGCACTTCCCAGCGCTGCAGCTGTGCCCAGAACAGGGTAAAGGGGCACTTTGGGGTTTGCTCTCCTTCCCTCTGCCCCCACCCCGCAGGAGCTCTGGAGCTGCCCGTGGTTATTGCCCAGCCCAGCCCCTGCACTGCTGCACATGGGACGGAAGAGTGAGGATGGGGGGATGAGGGCTGTGGGGCAGGGACAGAGCACAGGGCTACCCGAGTGGGGGCAGGAGCTGGCAGGGCACCAGGGCACCCCTCTGGTGGAGGCTCTTTTATGGAGCCCAGTGGCACAAATAGCTGCAGCTGGGCTATGGGGTGTGAGCGAGGAAGCAGGGGGCACTCAATCCCTGATTTCACAACCGGGGGTGTCCCATGGGACGGAGAGGAGGGGAGCAGCAGGAGGACTCCCAGCCCAGAGCTGCCTGATGTCCCGCATCCAGCCAGGGAAATCTGTGCCGAGCCCTGCTCGAGGGGAGCTTTGAGGCAGCTTCTGTGGAAATGGGGTGACCCGAGGAGCCCCGGGAGCAGGGCTGTGCTGACACACAGGAGCAGAGCTGAGAGCATCACCCCAACGGCCCTGCAGCGAGTCAGAGTTTCCAGGCCAGCGCCAGCCGCCTCCGAGTGACCAACTCCCTCCAGATCGCCTCAAATCTCGGTTCAAGAATGCTGTTTGGGCTGGGGAACGGGAAGGGAGGCCAGGGGGAGAAGGGAGGTCAAGGGAGGCTTCGCCCTGCCCTTCCGCACCCGCTTTCACGGCTCCGGACAGGAGGCTGCAGATGCCCGGAGCAGAGGTTTGCCAGGGGCTGAGCAGGATCCTTCCTCCCCCCTCCCAGACCGACTGGCAACCCCCTGGCAGGACAAGGATGAGCGAGGATATTAGAGCGAACACCATGAGCGGGAGGACAGAACAGGCACCAGCTCCAAGAGGGCTGGGAGCGTGGGAGAGGCAACCAGCACCTTTCCAGGAGCAGAGCGGGAAGCTGCTCCGGAGCAGCCGCTGGGTTGGGGTGCCTGCGGCAGGTTTAATGGCACAGGGTGCCCAGGGAGGCTGTGGCTGCTCCAGCCCTGGCAGTGCCCAGGGCTAGGTTGGCTGGGGCTGTGGGCACCCTGCTCTGGGGAGAGGTGTCGCTGCCCAGGGCAGGGGGTTGGTGCTGGGGGAGCCCTGAGCTCCCTCCCAGTCTGGATTCTCAGAGTAGCTCCCCCTTCACCCAGCAGAACCGGCACCAGGCTGTGCAGGAGCACCAGCACCGTGTTTGTTCCACCGGGAAGCTCTTGGTGCCCGTGCCAGCTGCACCCCAGTGGAGAAGACAGAGCTCCCGGCTCCGAGCGGGGTCTGCAGACCACAGGCAAAGCGGGCCCGGTTCGGGGGCTGAAACACAAAGCTCAGAGCGTTTGATCCAAACAGCTGGGAAGAGCCCAAGCAGCAGAGCCACCGATCGCTCCAGCTGGGCTGGGGAAGGCAAAGCCGAGCGAGACGGCCCTGATGGGACCCAGATGGCGACCGCTGCAGGAGCCGCTCGGGGTGAGATCAGGCAGCGATAGGGACCCTGGCTCGGAGCGAGCGGGGCAGAGCCTTCCCAGCTCCTGTCACCAGCCCCGGCCCTGCTTTGATCCGTCAGCCAGAGGGACGGGAAGCTGAAAGGGTTCATGGAGCTGGGAGGGACAGACGGGAGCTGCTCCCTGCTGCTCCGGGGTGAACGGCAGCCCCCAGGGCCGGCTGGCACCCGCTCACGGCGGGCAGACGGACCCAGAGTCCAGGGAGCAGCCGGACCACGAGATGTGAAGGCTGGAGGGAGGAAGGGATCAGTGCGAGTGGCCCCTCACACTGTGGGCTCTCGCCAGCCCTGGACTGGTCAGGACGAGTTCCAGCACAAAGCCCTGGGGACTGCGAGGGACTCACGGCCCTGGCTTGAACAGAGCCCACCTCCGCCTCAGGCTGAGCGGGGGATGTGGCCGCGGGGACCGGCACCGTTCCGAGCCAGCTGAGGCAGCCAGGCTCCTCGGCAGCCCCGGGGGACCCCCAGAGCAGGGGCTGCAGAACAGCCTCCCTTGGGGGCTCTGCATCCTCAGCCGGGACGGGCTCCGACGGCAGGCGGTGCAGAGGCCGCTCTCCTCTGTCTGACCCAGCTGGGGACGACCTGCCTTCCAGAAGAGCATCCAAGTCCTGCGAAGCCTCTGAGCTCTTGGCCCCCGGGCCCCCTCGGGCTGCCAGAGCTGTGGCCCTGGCTGCGCCCCGGCGAGCGCGGAGCAGCAGAGGTTACCTGCTGCCACCACCCTCCCCACAACGCAGCTCCCTGGCAGAGGGAGCAAACCCCTCCAAGCAGGGCCGGGTCATCCTAGAACCGTCAGGGTTGGAAAAGGCCCTCAGGATCACCTAGTTCGACCGTCCGCCCTCCAGCCCCCTGCCCCTCAAACCCCCTGGCTGCCCAGTTGTTGGACCCCCCCAGGACGGTGCCTCCACCCCCTCCCTGGGCAGCCTGTGCCAGTGCCTCCCCCCCAGGATCATCAGCCCAGAGCCCCAAACCAGCTCCATGCCCACGGTGAGAGCCCTCCTCCAGCTGCCAGGGCAATGCTTGACGGGCACGGAGAGGGGCATCCGGTCAGATGAGAGCGCCCACCCTAGGGGGGGTTACTGCTTTCAAGCGGCACAGCCCCCTCCGTCCTCTTTTCCCAGCCCCAGGCAGGGCTTCCTCTGGATCCTGTGTCTGCCCGCAGATCCCGGCCCCGTGCTGCAGAGCTTTCCAGGGACACTGCTCCTTCCAAAGCCTCCGGTCCCTGGCAGAGGCCCCACTGTACAGCGTGTCCCTCGCTACCCTGGCAGCCAAGCGCCCCCCCCCTCCTCCTCCTCCTCACAGGGACCTCTGGAGCGATAAGGATCTTTGCAAGGCTCCCGGGGGGAAGAGGATGTTTTGGCTGGGAAATTTCAGTGGCCGGCAGGGCGAATCCGAACTCTGAGGCAGCCTGGCACCTGCGGACCTTCGCTAAGCCATGCCATGGGCATGGGAGGGAGGTGGGAGGTCAGGGCTCCTCCTCTCCTCTCCTTGCTTTGACAATCCTAGAAAAGCCGTCTGCAAAGCTGAGGGGCACAGAGAGCCAGGATGGGGACTCGAGGGGAGGCCTGTGCCAGCGCCCATGCTTTGCAGGGCACCCCAAGGGCAGGGCTGGCACTGGCAGTCAGTGAGCGCTGAGGCAGGGAGGGCTGTGAGCAATCCTGTCTCTGCCCAGCAGCACCCAGTACCCGCTCCCCTGCCCCCACACCCATCCCCGTGTCGGCCCCGGGCAGGGGGGGGGACACCCGCATCCCCAGGTGATGGGCAGAGCCCGCAGAAATGCCATCCTGGCCGCTCTCCCCTGCCAGGCTGCAGCCCGACTCCTGCTGCCACAGTGGCCCTTTGCTCGGGGCTTTATTTACCTTGGATGCTGCAGCCTTATGGTTCAGGGAGCCCTGCAGCCCGATGTTTAACCGGGGCTGCCTGGAGGAGCAGCCGGGCCGCCGCCGCAGGCACCGGGGCTGTCCCCGCGGCGCCGCAGCAGCCGCAGGCTCTGCTCCCGCATCTCCCCGAGAATCCCGACAGAAAACCAGGTTATTATTATTTATTTCATTCTGGCTCTGGCCAGAGGCCCCCTCGCTCCCCGCTGCCTGATGAGAAACGCAGGAGCCCCACCAGCAGCCCCGGCTGCTCTAACTCGTTAAACAGAGGGAGCCTGGCAAGTGCCAACGCTCCTGCGAAAGCGACGGGAGGGAGAGGGGGAGCGGGAGGAAAGCGCAGGTTATTTATAACGCCAGAGCATCAGGGTCCCTTCAGTCTCTCCGCGAACCGGCCGCTGCTGGGAGGGCAGTGCCCGCAGCTCCGCCAGCGCTGTGTTTGCTCTGGCAGCCAGGGCGGGCAGCAGCCCTCGCACATGCTGTAGGACACACGGGAGAGCCCGGCGAGGAGCAGCGAGGCTTCGGGAAGGAGGCTCTCGGCTCGGTGAGTCCGCGCTCTGCTTTTCACCACTCTGCCTTTTTTTCAAGCCCGATTCCCACCCTCCCGCGGCGGCCGCGGGTGCCAGCCGCACGGGTGGCACGGCGCTGGGAAGCCTCGTCCCTGCTCGCCACGTCTCTTGCCCCGCCGGCAGCTCCTCGGCCACTTGGCTGGAAGCTGGACACCTACAGCCACCGACACCCAAGTGCGGGCAGTGCCAGCCCACTGCCCGTCCCGTCTGCCGGGCGCAGGGGGAGCCGGTCTCGTGGCTGGCACAGCAGCAATGGGCTCAGTCCGTGCTTGACCGCAGATGGTCAAGGTGGCCCACCCTTGCTCCAAGAGCTGCTCCCTCTCAGGGTGAGGAGCTGCCCCCACTAGCCCAGCACCCCCTGGCATGGGAGAGTAGGCAGCAGGAGAAGACCCGGGTCTTGTGGCTGGCACCCTCAGCCCAGATCCCACCCCAAACCCAGGGCTGAAGCCCAGGGAAGAGGGGAGAAACAGCCTTCAAATGGAGCGGGGGGCAGCGGTGTCAGCTGAGGACAGGCTCTGGGGCTGCCAGGATGCTGAAGAGGGGCCCTGGGAAACGTGGAGGGACCCCACGGACCAGCCCTGCCCCTGCTGGAGGGGCCCCTCGGATAGGGGCTGCCACGCAGCTCCGGTATTTGAGCAGGCAGAGTGCCCTGGAGCAGCAGGAGGAGAAGAACATCCTCTGCGACTGCCGAGCTCCCCCATCGCTCACATCAAGACCGGGGACCCCCTCTCCTCTGCCCCTCGGCTGCACAGGGAGGGATGGAGAGAAGGTGGAAGCCAGGGAGCCACTCCTACCCCTCTGAGCCAGGGCAAACTGTGCCCTCCTCATCTGCTGGGCAAGACCCCCTCCTCACCACGGGGTGAGGTTGCATCAGGAGACCCCACGGCGAGGACGGTCACCGGCCCCTGCGGCTGCCAGAGCAGAGCTGGCAGCATCGACCTTCCAAGCTCCCAGCCACGTAGGTAGGAGCCAGCGGGCGGGAGCCGCTGCTCTCCCCCTCCAGGAGCACAGCCCCTGTGTTTCCTGGAGGCGTTTCAAGCTGCCTCTCTCCAACCACTCCACCGCTCCTTTAGCTCCACGATGAGCAGTCAGGATGGAGCATGGAGCTGGAGCCCTGCTGCCAGCCCTGGGCATGGCACAGGGCAGCTGCCAAGCCCTCGCCAAGCTGAAGGGCTCAGGGACAGGTTTGCCCTGCTCCAAGCCCTCGGCCCCACTCTCCAGTGGCTGCCAGCCCCTGGCAGGATGAGTCCCACATGCAGGGTCCAAGCGCCAGCTCTCCCCGGCCACACTGGCCTAGAGGGGCTGGTGCATGCTGCCCCTTTTCGCATCAGAGCTGAGCTCGGGAAATCCAGGCTGGAGAGTGGAGCCTCTGCAAAGCTGCCAGCGCTTGTTTACCAGGATTTCCATCAGTCCCAGCAGCGCGAGCATCCCGCAGCTGTGGAGGAAGGGAGAGCTGGATCAGTCCCACAGCAAATCCTCTCGCCTGTGAGTGGAGCATAAATATAGATCCCCTGCAACAGGCCCTGAGCTCCCGCTCTGACAGCTACTGCTCTCCTCTGCTTGGCCAGAGAGCAGCCAAGTCCTTCTCCTCTGTCCTGTGCAGAGCCAGCACAGGTCAGTCCCAGGGCCCTCAGGGCACGACCTGACAGACCGCAGCTCCATCCTCAGCGGAGGTACTGCCTGTGAGCAACCCTTTGCCAGCAGGAACCCTCTGGGATGGAGTTTTCTAGCAGGCTGAGTGAAAAGAGGGCAGGGAGTCTGCCACTCCTTCCTTTGGGCTAGGATGCACCCAGGTCCCCTGGTTCTCCAGCTCTGCTGCCCAGTGCCACCAACCTCACGCAGGGCTGGGACGGCACCCAGCCCCGCTCCTCTCCCAAGCCCGAGGGGTATGGCTCACCTGCCTCCAGACCTCACACTCCTGACGGGTTCCTCCCCTCCTCTCCCTGCCCCAGGTCCCTCCAGCATCAGCGCCATGCATTGGGCCACCGTCCTGCTCATCGCCGGGCTCTGCGGAGCCGCGCTGGGCCAGTACAATGAAGAGGAAGACTTGGCCTGGCTGCAGTACTACATGCGGCAGTCCCGAATGTCCTCCTACAACTACGTGCCCTACTACGAGGATGAGAGCCCCCCTTACGTGTACTCGTACCTGCCGGCTCCGGACACGGAGGCAGAGCCCGGCCCTGAGCCTCAGCTGGCCTCCTCGTGGCAGTGCCCTCAGGAGTGTGACTGCCCCCCCAACTTCTCCTCAGCCATGTACTGCGACACCCGCAACCTGCGCTACCTGCCCTTCGTGCCCTCGCGGATGAAGTACGTCTACTTCCAGAACAACCGCATCGGCACCATCCAGGAGGGGGCCTTCGACAACGCCACGGAGCTGGAGTGGCTCGCGCTGCACAACAACCAGATCAGCAGCGAGAAGATGGGCAAGAGGGTGTTTGCCAGGCTCCGCAGCCTGGAGAGGCTGTACATGAACAACAACAACCTAACCAGGGTCCCCAGCCCCCTGCCCCGATCCCTGAGAGAGCTCCACTTGTCCTACAACCAGATCTCCAAGGTCCCCTCGAGTGCCCTAGAGGGTCTGGAGAACCTCACAGCTCTGTACCTCAGCCACAACTTCATCTTTGAGATGGGAGCGTCCCTCAAAGGGCTCAAGTCTCTGATCCTCGCTGACCTGAGCTACAACCACCTCAGGAAGGTCCCCGACGGGCTCCCGATGGCTCTGGAACAGCTCTACCTAGAGTACAACTACATCAACGCCATCCCCGACGACTACTTCAAGGTGTCTCCCAAGCTGCTCTACGTCCGGATGTCCCACAACAGCCTGACAAATCAAGGACTCTCCACCAACACTTTCAACAGCAGCAGCATCCTCGAGCTGGACCTCTCCTACAACCGGCTCCAGAAGATCCCCCGGGTCAGCACCAACCTCGAGAACCTCTACCTTCAAGGCAACCAAATCAACGGTGAGCAGGAACGCTTCAGCCACAGGGGGAGGGGGGTGCAAGAGAGGGGTGAGGGGGAAGGGGCTGCAGAACCTCTGTGGGGCACTGCCTGGGCTAAACGGGCAGGGGGTTTGAGCAGGTGGGATGGGAGACACAGAGTCCCAGGCTGGGAGGGACCTCAGGGCCCATCTGCTCCAACCACCTGCCAGGGGCAGCGACACCTCTCAGCCAGGCTTGCTTGCCCAAGGTCTCACCCACCCTGGCCTCCAGGGAGGGGGCAACCACAGCCCCTCGGGCAATCTCAGTGGCCCACTGGAGCCCAGAGCCCTGTGTGACCCAGGAGCCGTCTGGCTGGACCGACCGTTTAGCAGAAGCCTGAGCCTGGTCCAGAGGCTGAAGCAGAACCTGGGCAGGGGACGACTGCTCTAACCCGCTGCCCCCAGCCCAGCCGCTTCTGCCCAGCCTCCTCCCAGCTTTGCAGAGCACCTGCGCAGCCCATGGCCCCAGCGCCCCCTCCCATGGTCAAGGGCGGCAGCCAAGGGGAACAACCCAGCCAGGGGGTCGTGGTTAGAGCCATCGAGGCAGCACCCTCTGCCCGGACCGCCCCTCGCTCCTCACACAAACCAGCAAGGGGAACAGACTGTGCTGGGGCTGCTGCTTCTACAGCCAAGCTGGGGAAACCCCAACCCCACAGAGTCCCCTGCAGGAGCCCAGGTCTGCTCCCCTCCCCTGCCAGAGCCCCAGGGCAGGACCCTCCTAGAGCGGTGCCAGAGCAGTGCTGGGATGGGGACCAGGATGGGGCTGGAATGGGAACTGGGATTGGGACTGGGATGGGGCCGGGATGGGGACCGGGATGGGCTGCAGCAGCCACCAAGCAGTGGCAGAGGAAACGCACAGCCCCACACCGAGGAGCGGCCAGCTACCCCAGAACAAGACCAAATTGCCCAGGGTTTGCTCTCGGCAGGTTTGGCTGGTGACCCTCAGCATCGTCAGGGATGCCGGGCTGCAGCCCGGGCGTGCAGCACCAACCTCTTCTTGGGGGGCAGAGCCCACCCTATGAGGCGTCAAGCCTGGAGCTGCACCCCTCCAGCCTCCGGGAGGTTCCCACTTGATTTCCAGCCCCCTCAAACCTCCGGATTGTGGGTGCAGGAGTCCCCCAGCACCCCGGCGCCTTCCCCAGCAGCAGCAGCAGCTCCCTGCCTGGAGCTTTGCTGCCATCTAGTCGGTGGCCTCTCTGCCAGACACCTCGCCGCAGTTAGTCCCATTTCCTCCCTCCAGCCCAGCCTGGCAGGGAGAGGACGGTGGGGACAGGGATGTCCTCCCTCCCCGACTGTTGTCTGGGTGGTCCCATGGTGGCCGGGGTGGGATCCTGGGCTGCTGGAAGGGCTGCCCTCGTGGAAGGGGCTGCCAAGGCGACTCCCACCCAAACTTGATGGATTTCCCTCGGACTCCACCGGGCTTTTTCCCTGCCAGTGCCCCAGCCTGGCTGCAAAGGCTCTGCCAGCCTTCCAAACCCTTGGAGCAGCACAAACCCCTCCTGGCTGCAGCTGAGAGCTGCGGTTACCCCTCTGCCTCTGGAGCACAGGGTGTCACATCCACAGCTCAGACCCCGACCCCGACCCCTCTCCAGAGCAGCCCTCCGACTCCTCGCCTCGCCCCAGAGATCAGCCACCGCCCAAGCTCAGAGCTCAGCTCTCCCCTTCTCCCCGCAGAGTTCTCCATCAGCAGCTTCTGCTCCGTGGTGGATGTCATGAACTACTCCAGGCTGCAGGTCCTGCGCCTGGACGGCAACGAGATCAAGCGGAACGCGGTGCCCCCAGACGCCCCGCTGTGCCTGCGGCGTGCCACCATCATCGAGATCTAAGCCGGACCCCTCTGCGTCCTCAGGACTCGGCTCCCCCACTCCCGGGGGTCCTTACTCCCGTCTTCAAGCAGCTTGACCGTCTGACCTGGCTTCCGCAGCAGTGCAGCACCGGGGCTCCAGCGCCAGCCCTCGCGGAGGGGCAGGAGCTCTTCTCCCCCAGCCGCTCCTTTCCTGGCTCTCCAGGGTGGGACAAGACCCAGCACCACCCCCCTGTGACGCCCCCAGCCGTCCCTCTCCCCCTGCAATCCGGCTCTGAGCAGGGAGGGGGCCAGGGTCTCTCCTGCAGAGCCTGCAGATCCGAATCAGCTCCCCAGGGCCACAGACCAGCAGCCACTGGGAGGAGCATCCCGGAGGCTGGGAACCGCCCGAGTGAAGGCTCCCCGGCTGCCAGAGTCCCCCAGTTCAGGTTGGGGAAGGGCAAAGCCGCCGTTGCCCTCTCTTTTCCCCCTTCCATCAGCCTCCTGCTCTGGAGGGCAAGGAGAGGGACCTTCCCTGCCCCAGCTGTCGAGGGTTGAGAGAAACGGCCTCTGCAGGGGCTGCGGCCAAAGAACTTGGGATCTCTCCTCCTCCTCCCAAACACTGGGTCGGGGCAGGATGGGGGCCCGTTCACGGTGCTGTCGCTCCCTGCACATCCAGCTCCAGCCCATCCACCGCCCTGGCTCCGAGCTCCCTCCCTGCCCTGCGGACTGGGGTCTCCCTGTCGAAGAAACCAGTACCAACCACAAACTCCCAGCAGCAGGAGCCCCCGCAGCAGGTTCGTGCTGACCGAAGCCCCCAGGTGGGTTCCTTGGGGGGGGGGCAGCTGAGCTCTGGAGACGACCTGCGAAGCTGACGCGGTCGCCCTCCGCATTTCCACTGCCTGCTGGCCCTGCAGAAACAAATCCTCAGCCCCCTGTGCTGCCACCACCGCATGAACCCTAGAAACTCTTCCGACAAATAAAGCCCTCTCTGCAACCGCAGCGCCCGGCTCCGGGGACTCCCAGCCACAGGGAGCGCGGGGGCTGAGCGTCCGGGCTGCTCCCAGCTCCGCAGCCTCCTGTCCCGCAGCCCAAACCCCCCCGCAGACTCGGTCCAGGGCTGCGTTTGCCGTCTAGCGGCTGCACCGCGGCCCTTCCCCGCCTTCCCCGCACCGAGGAGCTGCTGCTCCAGCGCATCCCGCGCGGGGTCGGAGTCAGGGTGTTCAGTCCTGCAGAGGGACAGAAAGCCATTGCCCAGCCTGGGGTCTCTTCCCCCCACAGTGAGGGGGTTGGGTCGGTACCAGATAGGAAGGTAGAGCCTGGGGATACTCGGTGGGGTGCAGGGGGTGGGTACCTACACTGACTTCCCCAAACGCCCCCCCCCCAAGCTCCAGCCAAGGCTCCTGCAGAAGCCAAGAGGGAGAAGAGGCAAGAAGACCCTGCTCCATCCCCTTCCCCATCCTCTCCTGCACCCCAGGGACAGGCACATCCACACCACTACCTCCCGCAGCCAAACCCCAGTCCCTGCGGGGATGCAAAGGCTCCCAGAGGCACCAGGACCAGGAACCCCAAACCAAGAGCACGCTGGCGTTGTCGCTAGATGTCACCTGTGGCCCAGAGTGGCCCTGGCTTTCCCTCCGAGCACCCAGGGCAGCCCCAACCACAGCCAGTGCCCTGACACTACTGCAGTAGGAGAAGCAGGTGATGCTTGTGCCCCCGAGACTGGCAGTGAGGGGCAGTGGGTTCTGCAGGGCGCACCCTCCAGCCCCACAGACCTACAGCCAGACAGCTCCAGTGCGGGTACCTCACCATCACCCCAGGGCCAGGCTTCACAGCACAGCCTCCTCTTTCTCCTTCCTGGTGTCAGGAGGGGACAGGGACAGGACTGCAAGCCCCAGCCCCAAGGCAGGTCTCCACATCTTGCAGAGTAGCAGGAGGTCATCTGCTCAACACCCCAGCTTCCCCCTCCTGGGGGTGACCGGGCCCTGCCCGGGCAGCAGCTCCTTGCTGCCAGGTCGGGTTTCTACCCTGGAGCACCCCTGCCCCTGCCCAGCCCAGCACCAGCTGGGGGAGCTGAAGGGCTGGGGGTCCAGGGTGCTTGTGGGGCGGCTCCAGCCCATCCCCTCAGAGCAGTGGGGCCGGGCAGCAGCGCCCGGTTGCACCCGAGCGAAAGCCGGGACAAGAAACCATCCCAGGCTGCTACCAGCAGCTGCTCTACCCGCCCACGGCATTGGGTCTGGCGACTGGCAGCAGCCGGGCGCTGGCCCCACGCCCTGCGGGGGTGGAGGGGAAGGGGCAGGGGGTCACAGCAGCCCCCCGCCCGCTTCTCCTCCCAAAGAGCAGGGGATCCCATTGGCTCTGGGGCTGCCCAATCGCTGCCCTGTTGAGGGGGAGAGCAGGGACGGGGTCTGGACCCCCTCCTCCTCCTCCTCCTCCTCCCCCCCTCTTCCTCCTGTTGCTGGGAGGAAGTTGCAGGGTCCAAGGGGCCCAAACAACCGGGATCCCACCGGGAAGGAGGAGGAGGAGGAGGGGAGGGAGGAGTGCAGGGCTTTGTCCGGACCCAGAGAGCAGCATAAAGGAGGGGGGGGGAAAGCAGAGCAGCCANCCTCCTCCTCCTCCTCCTCCTCCCCTCTTCCTCCTGTTGCTGGGAGGAAGTTGCAGGGTCCAAGGGGCCCAAACAACCGGGATCCCACCGGGAAGGAGGAGGAGGAGGAGGGGAGGGAGGAGTGCAGGGCTTTGTCCGGACCCAGAGAGCAGCATAAAGGAGGGGGGGGGAAAGCAGAGCAGCCACCACCCCACCACCCCACCCCCAGCACAGAGGCTCTGTGGGGCTGCTGCGGGAGATACCAGCAGCTGCTGCCCCCCGAAGTCATGTCTGGGACGTGGGCTCCCCGCAAGGACTCCCCCTTGGTGGGGTGTCAGACACCCTACTGCTCCTGCCAGACCACTGCCCCCCGGCACCACCCCTTGGCACAGAGGGTTCAGGCCATGGGGGTGCTCCTGAGCATCCGCTTAGGGTTTGTCCCTGCTCAAGACCCCGAACCCCAGCAGCTCCCATAGGGCTCCCCACAGAATCGTTGGGGATCGGAAGGGACCGGCAGGGTGTCTGCAGGGCTTGAGAAGCCCCCAGATTTCATCTCCACTCCTTTCCAGCCTCTTCCCCCCTGCTCACTTTGTTTGACCTCTCTGGCGGGGAGCACTGGGGCAGGGCGGCCCCCCTCGCCTGGGCGCAGGAGAGGCAGCGGGGCAGGGAGTGCCCGGTCTGTTCAGCTCCCTTTCTTGCCTCCCCTTTTGTCTCCCCCGCCATCTGTCCCCATCCCGCACGCCCCGCACCGCCGCTGCGCGTGTGTAAACACGGACACGGGCTTTGTCTCCTCTTCAAAACACAGCGGGGACCCCGCACCCCAACCCCGCTGCAGCCCCCAGCGCCCCCAGCAGTGCCTTAAACCTGCTGGGGCTGGCACTGCTGTGGGAGGGTCTGTGGCAGCCAGACCACTACTGGGGGGGGGGCGGGATGTGGGGGGGACAGGCTCAGCACCACTCNCCCCCAGCAGTGCCTTAAACCTGCTGGGGCTGGCACTGCTGTGGGAGGGTCTGTGGCAGCCAGACCACTACTGGGGGGGGGCTGGATGTGGGGGAGACAGGCTCAGCACCACTCTTCTCCCTCCTGCTGCCCTGACCACCCAGAGGTAAGTTGCTGGGGCAGACCCCAGCCAGACCCTCTGCAGAGCCCCCCACGGGGTCCCGTGCTGTGGGGGAGCACCCAGGCCGGTGTCTGAGCCCCGACGCAGCCTTTTAACTCCCAACAAAGCGGCGAAGGAGTCGGCGCCGGCAGCTGCTCCGCTCCAGCCCCATCCTTCCCCTCCTGCTCTCTCCAGTGCTATAATAGAAATAAACTCCCCGGTAAGAGGGCATTGTCGGGGGAGAATGGCCTGGCCCTTCGTCTGGCAGCTGTCCCAAGGCACAAGGGCTTAGGGTATTGTTGCCTCCAGCCCGCTCCCAGTCACCCGCCTCCCAGCAGCTCCCCAGAGGAGCTGGCGCTGCGCGCACACGGCTGTTGCTGTCACACGGGAGCTGCAGTGCTCACACGGCTCTTGCATCCCCCAGCAGTGACCCGGAGAGCTGCCCCATGCCCATGGGGCTGGGCACTGCTGTGCCGGGCACTGGGATGCCCACAGGGACCAGTGGCCCCTGCAGGGAGTGCGGACAGGTACCAGCCCCACAAGGAATGACCTAGTGCATCCTGTCGTCAGCTGGTGGGTCCTGGCGTGCAGACCCCCAGCATCACCTTTACATTTCAGCCTGCTGGGGTGAGGGGCTGGCAGGGGCTGCTCTGCAGCAGCAGCAGCTAAAGCTCCAGCAGAAGCCACAGGCAATGCTCCTGCGTGGCCCACAAGATGCTCCTGGGTCAGTGCCACGGGTGCAGAGAGGTGGCAGAGGTGGGAGCCCCAGGAGCCCTCCTGCAGCAGTCCCCAGAGCTGGGACACGCGCTCCCCCAGCCACGCAGGGCCTGTCCCAGCCCCCAGCTTCGGGCTGAGCCCAGGGAAAAGCAGATGAGGAGCAAAGCGAGAGGCTCAGAGCCCTGAACAGACCCCCAGGCAGCTGGTGAGACTCACACGCCCTGGGCACTGCGCTCCTGCCCCAGACACAGACTCCGCTCATGAGGAAGCATCGACCTCGCTCTGCCTGGGGAGCGGGCAGGGGAGGGTGGAAGGGGCTCAGCCCCCGTTACCCAGCACTGGCAGCCTCCCCTGATGACACCAAGCCAAACACTGAATTAGAACCAGACCCAGCTCCCCCCTCCCCATGAGCTGAGCAAGCTCTGCCCTGACCCGTGCGGCGCTGGGGCCGCTGCCGTCCCCGGCTCTCAGCCCTTTCTGGGAAACAAAAGGTGCAGAGTGCAGCGGGCCATGAGAGGGGAAACAGACCGGCCCGGCCTGGCCCTGGCCCCCCTGGGCCCCCCCGGCCCAGCAGCCACATGGCAGCAGTTGGCCCCGCACACCAGTTGCTCGATGCCGCCGACAGCCCCTTTCATCCCCCAAGAGGTCATAGGGAGCGCGGAGCCAACCCCAGCGCTGGGGAGCAGCGGGATGGGGGCCGGGATGGGGCTGGCAGTGGGGCCCTGCCAGCCCAATACATTTGATGACTCTTCGTGGGCAAGCAGAGCCCAAGGTCTGAGCAGAGGTCAATACATGGCCACTGGGAGCTCAGAGCCTGGATGGGGACAGCTCGAGGTCTGTGCCAAGGCAGAGGGAGGCCAGTGAGCAGGAGGAGGGAGGACAGGCAGGCAGGGAGCCCCATCCCCAGCCAGGGGTCCCTCTGCCACTCCAGCCAAGGGTCAAAACCCGAGGGAACCCACGGGTCAGGAAAAGGGAAGAAGGAAAGTGCCAGGAGAAGGGCTGAACTCAGCCGGGGCTGGAGGCAGAGCTCCCAGGGCTCCACCCTGGCACCAGGCGCTGGAGGCTGCCAGTGCAAGCCGCAGCAATGCCAGAGTCTGCCGCAGCTCTGCACCCCAAGCCCCCCGGGCTTGGCACCGCAGCAGCCTCTGCAAACCCCCCAGACCGGCTCCCGGTTGCGGGGCCGTGTGACGCTGAGTTCCCAGGCCCCGGCAGATCCTGGCAGGATCGCCCCGGCTCCGGAGCACCGCAGGCGATGCAGCGCCACAGGGCCTGCGCCTCCCCTTCTTCCCAGGGCCGGGGCTGGGTGCTGCCAGCTGCCTCTGCCCAGATACAGGGAGGGTGTCTGCAGCCAGGCGAAGCCTTCACTGGCCTCGGCCCAGCTGCAGCGGCCGCCGCTCCCAGTGCCCCTTGGCAAACAAAGAGGGCAGGAAGCACCTGGCGGGGGCCGGGCCCTGCAGAAGGTGCTGGTGCAGGGGGGAGGCTGAGAGGCGCCCGGTTTCACTTCTGCCCCTCCTGCAGCTGCAAAGAGCAGACAGACCCCACGGCCTTCTGCTGTCCCCCAGCCCCAGCTCTTATTCCCAGCGCCCCATCCCGCCGGGCACGTGGCGGTGGCCCAGCTCTCTGCCCGGCCTCAGGGGTGGCAGCGCTGGTGCAGGACTGGCTCAGGGAGGAGAAAACGTGCTGAGAGAGGCAGGTCAGCAGCGGGCGCGCTGGGGGGCGGCTCAGCTCACCCCGAGCTAGCCCAGCCAGTTCACCAGGTCCCTCGGTCCCCCCAGAATAAAAATAGCAGCTGAGTCAGCGGTGCGAGGGCTGCGCTGACTCCTCACCAAACCCCTCTTGACGCAAGAGCCAGGCTTTTATCTTGGCTTCAGGTGGGAGCAACCCAAACTGTCCGTGATCCGGGCTCTGCTGCTGGCCCCGCGGCCGACCTCGAGCCACAGCGCGCAGGACCCCGCCAGGCTGGCCGTG
This sequence comes from Upupa epops, assembly GCA_013397515.1. NCBI lineage: Eukaryota > Metazoa > Chordata > Aves > Bucerotiformes > Upupidae > Upupa > Upupa epops. The sequence goes on along the minus strand of VZRI01007444.1, from coordinate 22,722 downwards.
GCACGGACTACCCCAGCCTGCGCCTGGGCCACGGCCCTGGTCTGGACAAGCAGGAGGCNCACAGTGCGCAGGACCCCGCCAGGCTGGCCGTGGCACGGACTACCCCAGCCCATGCCTGGGCCACGGACCACGGGGCGCTGGTCTGGACAAGCAGGAGGGACAGAGGCCACCATCGTCTGACTTCACTTTGAAGCCGGGTGACTCGTGAGCTCATCAGCCCAGAACGGGCCGCCCCAGCCCTGTTTGCCAGGCAGCAGCCTGGGTGCGTTCTTGGCACTAATGAAGGGCTGAGATCAGAAGGGAGCAGCTTCTCGCAGAGCCAGCCCAGCCCACAGCTCCTCTGACAAAAGCAGGAGGGCAGGGAGCGGGTTTGCCCCCTCCTGGGACCAGGTCTGTGCCCCCCGCCTTGGCATGGCAGTGCCAGGGGAGCTCAGGTGGGTCACAGGCTGCCTCTCGACCCCCTCCTGAACTCCAAACACGGGGGCTAGAAGGAAAGGAGCTGCAGTCCCCAGGCCAGCCTGCAGCTGCGGTGGACGGGGTGTCCTGGGTTGGGAAGGGTTTGTGCCAGCCCGGGTTCCTCGGGGTCGCCCAGGCAGAAAACAGGCCGGAGCCAAGAGGCTGCGCAGACAGAAGGGGCCTTGTGAGGAGAAGGCAGAGGGAGGCTTTAAGGGGCAGAGCCGCAGCCCGGGACCTCTCCCCCGCACAAAACCATCCTAACCCCGGCCCACGGGGTTCACCACGAGTGGGCATCCATCCTGGGGCACAGGGCTGGAGCCGCAGTCACCAGCCCAGCAGGCTCCCCCGTGAACAACCGCAGCCGCTCGCATCGTGACAGCCCAGGGCATCGCCCCGCGCTCCACGCCGCGATCCCGTGATCCCGCACCCTTCCTCCGCCGGCTCCGGGGAGCAGGGAGGGGGCAGGGAGGTTGCTCCGGGGCACTGAATCGCTTGCGCCCTTCCGAGGGCCGGGGCAGCCGGCAGGAACGGCCTCGCCCCCGCCAGGGCACGGGGCGTCGGGGCAGCCCCCGCGGAACCCACGCCGCCCAGCAGCCAGCGCCGGGGAGGGCAGGAGCCCAGAGCCCTGCGCCGGCCTCCGCAGCGGCTCCCAGCCGCAACCCCTCGGCCCCGGGTGCTCAGGTTGAGACCCCGCTCGTCGAGTGAGCTGAGCAACTCCTCAAGCTCCTCCTCGCCCCGGCGGCTGCGGAGAGGCACCCGCGCCGCAGCCCTCCCCTCGGCGTGGGATCGGGGCCGCGGGCAGCCCTCGCCCCTCGGCAACAACACAAGGGCTCCCTTCTGCTGCTGCGTGTTTATTGAAGGAACAAAAGCTGCTGCCCGGCAGGGCATCGGCAGACGCGGTGTGCAAACACGGCTGTGCCACGCAGAGCCGTCGCGCCCGCCTGCCCCGGCGGCTCACACGGTGCCCGGGAGCAGGTCCCCTCGCCAGCCCAGCGGGGGAAGGACAAGAGACAGGGAAGCCCCAGTCACCGCCTCCAAACACGGCCCAGCTCGAGGGTCGGCAAAGGCAACGGAGACACCAATTCACAGCTTTCACGGGCAGCCAGCTGCAGGGGAGAGAGCGGCCCCCCAAGCTCCTCCACTCCAGGGGCAGAAGGAAGGAGGCTGTGGGGGGCCTGGAAGCGGGGGCAGCATAGGAGCGGTCCCAGGGTGACCCTTTGGCTGAGAAGATCCTTCTGGTCAGAGGGAAGGACCAAAGTAACGAGGGGGTGACTCTCCTGGGAGCAGGAAGCCTCACACCCAGCACAGCAGCACCGCTCAACCTGGGGGAGCTCTCTGCTTGAGGGTGAAGACTCCCCGCAGAGAAAGCGCTCCCCTTGCCCTGGAAGGGGAATTAGCTGGGTTTAGGAAGCCCCAGTCCCCTCTTGCTGAGGTCACCTATTGCACAACTTGAGGCAGGGAACAGCCCGGGGCTCCCTCCACTGCTGCTCTGCTGACAAGGGAAGTGCTGCAACTCCAGAGCCACAGCCCGGGGGTCTCTTTGTGTTGCTGTTCAAGGACAAAGACCTCCCCCCCGACACTGTAAGAAGGATTTCAGACTCCAGGCTGCTTTTTCAGATCTGGCAGTTGGGGTTTAAGGGTGAAAAAGCAATCTGAACTGCTCCTCAAGAGCAGTCGGGTCTGGGGAGCTGTGCTGGGGCTTTCCACGGACATCCACGCTCTTCAGAGAGAGGCTGTATCCAGCAGTACCTCTGTCTGCACCCAAGAGAGCCGGTAATGCTGGAGACCCATCCGCTCATCTCTCTGTCAATAGGTGCAGACTCACCTCTGCAGTCTAGAGAGCCAAGCTAAGGGCTGTGGAAGTGGGGGTCCCTTCCTCTCTGCACTGCACAGAGGTCTGAAAAGCAGAACCACTCTGCTGCCAGATCAACAGCAGACAGCTGCCAGGTCAGAAAGAGGGGAAGAGGGAACAAAGGAGCAGCAGCAGAAAGCTGATGAGGGGAGGCTCCGGGACAAAGCACCCTGGTGTCCGTCCCTCCTCCCGGGAGCACCGAGCACCAGCTGGTTAGCAAGAAGGCCAAGGCACCTGGGATCAGCAGGTACAGCTCTCAGGGCAGCACTTTGGGCTCCCCCACCCTGTTTGCCATTCGCCAGAGAGGCTCAGGGGCCAAGTCCTGACCCCCACAAAGTCTCCCTGAAGACCAGCACCACGGGGACTCTGCGAGGAGTCAGAACCTTGAGCAGACGGAGCACAGGAGCAGGCGTCGGCTGTGCAGAACAGTGGCACCCAGAGCTCAGAACCCAGCGACACCCCTTCCCCTACCGGCGGGAGCAGCTCCCTGGGAACAAGGCGAGTTGCTTCATCTCTTCCGGAGAGGTGACGCAGCCAGCGAGGCGTCAGCAGTGGGTGAGGCAGCTGGTGTGAGCAAGAGGTCAGGCTCTGCTCCGGCGGCACCGAGAGGCCACACAGGAACAGGTCGTGGCTGATGTCTAAGCCACCCCCAGCAGCCGGGCTTCGTAATTCACAGCTGTGCCGAGCTGGTCTGGGGGCCTGGAGGACCCTGCTCCGTGTCCAGCGAGCACTGGGGAGCACCAGGAACAGCAGTACTCCAGTGCCACCACAGCAGCTGCCACATTCAGCACAGTCCCCGGCCACCGCTCCTCCACCTTGCTCCACCTCCCAGGGCACCAATGCCCACCGGGCAGAGAACTGGAAAGGAGGAAGGGGTGGAGATGCTGGGAGCGGAGCCGCAACGCTTGTGAGGTGGAGCCAGACGTGCGAGAGCAAAAGAGGAAGGATCCTCAGGCCCCCAGCATCACCCGGCCCCGGGGTAAGGCTCTGCCACTCTGCACCAAACCCCCAGACGGGTCAGAGAAGCTGAGGAGTTAGTGCAGGGAGGATGCCACCCCCCTCATCCCTTCTCCAACAGCACTCGGCAATCCTGCTGGGTACCAGGATGGTTTGAGGTGGTGACGCGGACATCTCCCACCAGCAAGCCCCACTCCCCAGCCTGGCTCTCCCCTCTCCTCCACCCCAAGCTGCCCAGTGAGCAAACCAGCCGGCTCACTGCCTGCAGCAGCCATTAGGTGTCGGCTGCCTAACAAAACTCATCAGCTTGCAAGGCTTTAGAAAAGGCACCTGGGGCGCCCGCTCTGCCCAGAGCGGCGCCGAGAGTTTAATGTCGGGTTTTCTGGGGTTTTCTTAAAAAATATAAATAGCTCTTCATCTTAAAAATAGAGATCCTCGGGTGAGGTATACAGTAGCCCGTGTCTTGGCAGCGTAAGGGCGAGGGGAGCGTCTAGCTGGAGACAGTCATCATGTAGTTTTTGGAGGGACTGGTGCGCCCCAGCAGCAGCTGGTTCTTGCAGCTGAGCAGCCCGTAGGAGCCGGCGGCCTTGGCGCTCGCGGGCTTGGTCGCCGTCGCCTCGTACAAGACGCAGATGGAGCCGTCCTCGCCGATGCGGTAGGAGACCTCGTAGGGGTCGACCCAGAGCGTGAGCTCGCTGGGCAGGAGCTGGTAGAGCTGCGGGAGGCTCAGTCCGATCTGGCTCGCTGCCTTGCTGATAATGGGGTCCATTTTGTGGTTGATGCGGATGCAGCGGTAGCCGGAGCCTTTGAACGGCTTCTCGGGAAACCAGTGGTGCTTGTAGTGCTCTGCAAGGAGGGCAAGAGCGAGGAGCGGTGAGCGGCGGCTCTGAGTCCCCTTCCAGTCCCGGGGGGTCCTGCACCTCGGTGTGGGGGGAGGAAACCGAGGAACTGAGTGCCCCACGAGCAGCCTGCGTCCGCCAGCGGCTCCGGACGGAAGGGTCCGACTCCCCGGGCACCGCCGGCCCCGAGAGCAGCGCTGCCGCCCGCCGGGTCCTAAAGACCGCGGGCAGGGAGGTGCCGGGGGCTGCCGCCACGGGACCCCAGCACCGTCTCACCCCGGCGCCCGACGTGGCCGGGGCAGATACCGTATCGCCAGCACCGAGGCCGCCGGTCGGGTCCGGCCGTTCCCTAGGAGCGGGGCACAGGGCGAGCCCTTATCGCGGCACGGTGGCCAACGAACCCTCCCCTCCGCGGGCCGATAGCGCAAGGCTGTGCCCGCTGGGAGGGGACCCCTGAACCACCCAGTGCCCAGCCCCAGGCAGCAGGGTGCCAGAGCCCTACCGGCACAGGGCTGAGCCCTTCGTGCCAGGGGACGGGGCACACGGGGCACCTCCGGGCTGCTCCCACCAGGCTCCGGAAGGGGGGACGGGAGCGGTACGAATCCCGCAGCACCTTCAGCGCTCGGGCAGCTGCTGCCCAGGACCGCGAGGGACACGGGGGGGTGCCCGGGGAGACACAAGGGTCCCATGGAGGCACACGGGTGGGTACCCACGAGTTTCCAGCACCAAGGCTGTCACAGAGGGCCACCCCGGGGGTG
>VZRI01007444.1:2665-17418 GCA_013397515.1 Upupa epops | reverse complement strand
GCTCATCCCATCCCATCCCGCCCCAGTTCTCCGGCCCCCGCTCGCCGCCCGGGGCACTCGAGACTCGGGGGTGGGAGGAAGGGCTGGAGGTCGGAGGTCCCCGCAGCCGTCAGTGCTCGGGGAGACCCACGGGCAAATCCCGTTTCGGCCCAGGTGCTCTTTGCCCCCCCGGGGAAGGTGATGTCGCCCCCAACCCCCCGTTGTTCCCTGGGGTCGCCGGGTGTGGGGGTAGCATCCAGGAAGAACTCGACTTGGTCACGGAGTCCTAGGACGAGGAGGGTTGTGAGGGACCTCAAAAGTTCATTGGGTCCCATCCCACCGCCCTGGGCAGGGACACCCCCCACCAGAACAGGGTGTCGAAGCCCCCTCCAGCCTCCCCAGTTCACTGCAGGGAGCCTGGACCCCCAGTTCTGCCAGGAACGGTCTTCCTGCCTTCCCACTGGTGGAGAGATTATGGGCCACTGGTGCCTGGGGAGGGCAAGCGAAGGCTGGTCCCAACCAAATTGCTGGCAGGTCGCTCGCCAGGGCTCAGTCACCCAGGACCCTCCCCTGGCATCTGCCCCTTCCTCCCCTCCTGGCTCGGGTACAGCCTGCCGTCCTGCTGCCTGCGCAGGGGTCTCCTGTCTCTGTCAGGTTCCCAGAGCCCAACTCCCGTCCCCAGGACAGCTCACAGATCCCTGCTGCCCGCACAAGGCCAAACCCTTGCCAGACACCCCTGAAGATGCGGGGACCAACTGCCATCAGCCAGCTGTCCCAGCCAGGACAGGGACCTGCAGGGGAGCAGGGCAGTAACCGCTTCCATCTCACTGCCCGAGCAGCGTTTGAGCAGCAAGGACAGGCGCTCCAGGACCCAGGGCCCCCTCCAGGACCCAGGGCCCCCTCCAGGCTGGCTTTGGGCAGGAGGAAGAGCAGGATCAGGGAGGTGGCTGCAGCGCAGAGGATGGGTGCGATCACGGAGAGGGCAGAGCAAGCCAGGGCAAGCATGGAGCAGAACCAAGTGTCCCTGGCTGCCTCCTTCCAGCCCAGCAGGAGGGGAGAGGAGAACCGGTGCAAACAGTGCAGGGCTCTGGCACTCAGTGGGATGGAAGCAGCACCTTAAAGCCCCTGCAAACCCGGGGGCTGCACCAGCCGGCCCAGCTGCCCGGGATAAAGGCCCTGGCTCAGGCTCTGCTGAAACCGGCCCCAAGCTAAAGCAACAGGAGGAAGCCACGCTCTGCTCTTGCCTTTGATCAGCCATGGGAGAGTCAGTATCAGGCCCGGCTGGGATCTCCGTATGCAGATTCCTTGGCAGAGAACGGGATTGTTTGGAGCCATTGTCTCGTAGCCCCAGATGCCTCCCTCACTGAGCGCCAGGGGAGGATCTGAAGCCACAGCTCTGCTGTGATCCCCAGGAGAAACACCTTCTCCTCTGATAGCTGGGGCCTCATTTGGCTTCGCCACAAGCAGTGGGTGCAGCTGGAGAAAAGCGAGGCAGGGAGGGAGCTCGGCTGGGTTTGCCTCTGCTCAGCAGAGGCTGAGCCCTCCCTGGCTCCCACAGTGCTGCTCCAGCTGCTGGCACAGCTTGGGCCACGGCGAGGAGGGGGCCCTGTTCCCCGTGAGCATGGCTCCCCCTCAGCACAGCTCCTACCCCTCTGCTGCGGCTCCTGTTCCGCTTGGGCATCACGAGAGCCCCCCACCCTGAACACTCCAGTCGTCGCCCATGACTGAGGGAGGAGACATTCTGCTGCCCAGCCCCCCTGGCTGCTGCCTGCCAGGGGACTCACAGCATCCACAGCCCAGGGGACTCACAGCGTCTGCAGCCCCCGAGCACGGCTGTGTAGCAAGACCTGGCCCAGGAGCCAGCGTGCAGAGAGAGAACCCCGCTGGCACCCCAGAAGCAGCAAGGGCTGAGCAGAGCTTGTAAACCTGAGCGGAGCAGGGTCCCCACAAAGTCCTCTATCTGGGTCTCCTGGTCTCCTATCCTGAGTCTCTGGGCGATGTCTTTCGCGAGAGGTCTCCTCCCCCCCCCCGCCTGCCAAGAGCAGCACCCAGGGCGCCGCAGGTTTCCTCGCCGTTCGGGCTAACAGTGCTCCCTACTCGCTGCCCGCGAGCCGACCCTGGCGAGCAGGATGCCCTGGTTCCCCCTGCTCGGCCAGCGGACGAGGTGTGGTGGCACCATTCTCCAAGTGCAGAGCTTCCATCTACCCTGAATCATCGCTCTGCCCAGCCCGGAGCCTCTGCCTTGTGTGAGTGGCCGGGGTCGGGCCTGGCTGGCTCTCAGCCGCCGGGTGGTCTTGGTCAAGCTCTTCCAGTAAGAGATTTCCCGTGGAGCTCGAGGCCCTAAGCGGGTTAGGTGCCCATCGCCTGGGCACTGCTAGCTCAGCCTGCAGCCCCGACGGTGGGGCGCCGGGCATGGGACAGAGTGTGTGGGCGCTGCGAGGAGGCACAGGGTGACCCAACAATTCAGAAACACAGTTCCAGCCCCAAGAGAAGCCGGGGCCAGTGAGCAGTGCCCTCTGGCCACCTCACTTCCCACCCTGCGCCCAGCGGGGGTCACTGACAGCGCCTGGAGTTCGAGCCAACCTGACCCAAACACCCGGTCCCCTGCCCCGCAGCAGCCCGTAGCTGCGGTGCTGCCAAGCTCTACCCGGTCCATCCCGCCGCCCGCGGCCTCTCCACGCCCAGACTGTGGCTCTGCGGGGCCACTCGGGTGTCACAGCCGGCGTGAGAGCGTGGGAGAGAAGGGCCACGGGGAGAGGCCCTGAGGTTCTTCTCAGGCTACACCCACAGATGTGAAAGGAGCCCCGGAGCCCGGCAAACCTCCCAGCCGCTGCAAACATCAATTAGCCCACAAAGCAGCCCAGATGGAGCGGGCGGCTCCCTGCCAGGGCTTAGGTCTGGGTGGTGCCCTGTCCCAAGAGGAGGGTTGATCCGTGCTCCCAGAGATCCCTCCTGGGTAGCAGGCGGACTCCGTGGGACTGCCCTAGGCTGTTCCCAAGGGATCCTGCCCTCCCCAGCGGAGCTGGAGCTGGCTGGTGGGGTTTGGCCGCTGCAGGCTCTCCCACCCCCCCCGCCCAGAGCTTGTGACCCTCCGCACGTTTCGCAGGCGACCAGCACCTCCTCCACCACAGCTCCCTCACCTCAGGGACCGCGGGCAGGCGGAGCATCCGAGCAGGACCGAGTCCCCGCAGCCCTCAGCTGCTGCCTCCGGACTCCCGTGGTCCCGGTCCCTCAGGAGGCTCTGCCTTTCAGGACAGGGGGGCTGGAGCGGAGCACGAAGCTGGCTGCACGGCCAGGGTGTTTGCAGCCAGAGGGGGAGCCGGCTGCTGTGGTTGGAGGGGGGGGTTGCCCACGGGTCTGGGTTTAGGCTTGGGTTGCACCCAGAGCCCGTCAGGGTTCGGATCCCGAGTTTCGGGTCGAAGCCACATCTGTCGCTCACAGAAGCGGCCGCAAACCCTCCCTCCACGGCTCTGCCTGTCAGCAGCAGAGGAGCTAGCAGTCTCCAGGGGTCTTTCCCACCCCTGTGCAGGGGAACGAAGAGAGCGGTGGTTTCATCTGCTCACCCCTGAGGGGAGCAGGGGGGGACTGGATCCCTGACCGTTTCCAGGTGCTGGGTTCGGGGTGAAACAGGAGCCCTGAAACCGGCTTCAGCTGAGCACCCCTTCAGCTTCCTAGGAAGGGTCTCCAGGAGGAGAACTGGGGTACTCGAGGGGCTGGCCAGGGGGATGTGGTAGAGCCGGGCACCAGACTGAGATCCCCCCAAAACTCAGACCTGTAACCCCCAGGCCACGGAAGGTCTGTTCGCAGCAGCTCCGGTGCCAGATGAGCCCAGAGCTGGGGCCAGAGGCAGAGCAGCTCTGCAGCTGCCACCGTTCTCAGCTGCCTGCTCGCCCCGGCCAGGCACAGCTCAGCCTTGCTGGGTAACTCAAGACCTGGGGGCCCAGGCGGCCAGAGCTGCCCGAGCCAGGGTCTGGGATCCCCAGCTGGGCAAATGCGGCTCTCGGCCCCGCAGGCATCACAGCGGCGTCAAACAGGAGCTGCAGCAGGGGGCTTCTGCGACCTCCACAGAGGGACCCTGGGGTCGCCTGCTGAGCTTTTCCGCTCGGATGCAGCCGACTGAGAGCTCGAAATGCAGCCACGGCCCGGCCACCCCCCGCGGGCTGCGTGCAGGGCGCTGTGGGCGGCAGCTGAGCAAGCACAGGGGCTGACCCTGCTCTCTGCTTGCAGAGGCAGCTCTCTGGCTCTCAGTCTGCGCCTCAGTGCCCTCGAGCACTCGGAGCCCCACAGACTCACAGCACCGTCAAGGTTGGAGAGGATCGGCAAGTGCAACCTCCTCCCTGCCTCTCCAGCACCCCCAGACCATGTCCCACAGAGCCTTCTGATCCCCTCCAGGGATGGGGGCTCCCCCACCTCCCCCCTCCCCGGGCAGCCTGTTCCAGTGTTTAACTGCTCCTCCTTGAAAGGGACTTTTCCCAGTTCCCAACCTGAACCTCCCCTGGGGCAACTGGTGGCCATTTCCTCTGCTCCTGTGGCCAGTTACCAGGGAGAAGATTCCCCCTGTAAAACTTTCCCTGTCAAAGTGCCTTTGGGATGAGGAGAAGGTACTGGGAATGCAGCCACGAGGCAAACCCTGCGGGAGAGTGAGGGACGCTGTGGTGGTGCCCCCACCCTGCACAGAAAGGACAGGGAGGGGAAAATCATCTTCCAGCTTCCCTGCAGCAAGGAGCCCTACGAGGACACGGGACCCGGGGCTGCTGGCCTGTGGCCTTTGCAGAGGAGCCATCCTCACCCCAAACCACAGACCCCCAGAACAGGACTGTCCCATGGGACCCGTTCATCCTGGCTGATGGGGCTCCAGGGATCTCTGCCCCCTCCTGCGCCTGCAGCCCTCGCTAGCCATCACAGACTGGCCCCGTGCCCGTGCCCTTGGGACCTGCAGAGGCTGGAAAAGCAAACTGACCTTGAAAGGGTCTCGCATTCCTGCCTTCCCCTCCCTGGTTCGCAGCAGCACTCCCGAGTGAAACGACCTGTGCAGAGCTCGTTACCCCCCTTTGCCACACGAAGCCCCCTTCCCCTGCCTTGCCCCAGAGCGCAGGAGGGGCACTGGGGCACCTCTGTCCCCATAGGTGGCTGTTTGCCCTCCTTGCAGCAAGGCCACCTCACGCTCAGCTGTTCTGCCCCCAGCCCAGAGCTGCCAGCTCTCATCACCAGTCTCCCCAAGTCGAAGGCCTTTGTTTCCCTCCCGCGAGGGGCTCTGCTCCCAGTTAAACCAGGCTGCTGGAGGACGGTGCCCCAGGTCCTGGCGGAGGGCTGAGACGCCAGGGCTGTTCCAAGCAGTGGAGAGGAAAAGGAGTGAGGAATAAGATCAGACTGCACCCGGGACCTCTTGTCTGCCAGGAGGGGAGAGGGCAGAAGACCCAGGGGATTTTAGAGATGGGGAAGGCAGCAAAGTCACTAAACTCACTGAGCTGTCCCGGAGCCCCCCTCTCCCGGCTGGGGGAGGCAGAGGGGGCAGCAGGGGCAGCCTTCAGCCTCTCCTCACCCCCTGCTCTGCCCCAGGGCTGCTTCACAGAGCTCCCTCAGCTTCATTTCCAGCCTGAGCTCTGCTCAGAAAACATCCCCCACCAACAGACTGCTGCTGGCAACCGGAGCAGGAGCAGACAGGTGCCCCGGGGGTGCTCTGCTGCCTCCAAGACTGTTCCTTTGTGCCCCTGATGTCCCCTCCTCCAAGAAGGGCTCTTGCTGGCTGGTGGGGGTGGGCAATGAAGCCTGTTCTCCCCCCGCCCCACTTCCTACAGCCTCGGGCTGCTGTGCAGACTGATCTCAACCCAGATCTGAGCTCTGAGACCACCCTTAACAGCCTCCTTCCTGCTGCCCAGGTGACTCCGACTCTGCCTTCTCCACCGGGATGGGGCTGCGGTGCAGCTGTCACAGCCAGACCCCGGCTCCTGCTGCCCTGGCTGAGCACGGGGCCCCCACACTCAGAGCTGCGGTGCGGGTGAGGCGCTGCCTTGCCCAGGCGTTTTGATGCTGAGCGGAGGTCGGTCCCGAGGGAAGGGACGAGGGGGCTGTCAGGAGGGTAGAGAGCTTTGGTCTCACAGGGAGGGACCTCGTGGCAACAGAACACTGCGGAGGTGTTGGGAAGAGCCTCTGCCCAGAGCATCCCTGCTCCTCCTGCCGAGTCCCAGCGCCTGGAGTCTGGGAACGAAGGAAGATGCCAAGGAAAGCCCTTTACTTGTTCTCCTCCTCCAAGAAGGCAGGGGAACAGTCCCGAGTCTGCCGGCAGCTGTTTGCCAGCAGGAGCCGAGCAGTAGTGGCCTCTACTGCCCAGGTGGGGGCTTTTGTGTGAGGGGGCAGATGGTTTTGGGGGCCGCCCTGGCCCCTGCGGTGCCCGGGCAGTGCCCCGGAGGTGCCCCGGCGGTGCCAGCAATCGGCCGCAGTTACTGCGTGGGGCTCGTACCCCCTAAATTGCCCGAGTTACGGGGGGCTGCCTGGCCACCTCACCGGCCTTAACGAAGAGAGGAGGGCATCGTGCACGGGCACAGGGGACCCCGACCTCCGCGTCTTGCCCAGCAGAGGAGCCCAGCAGTGCTTCCGAGAGCCCTGTGTCTGAGCAGGGTGCCCGGCAGGTGCCCTCCTCTGCTGCCGAGTTGAGATCCTGGGTGGGAGCCCCAGCGACGGCCGCACTCCTGGGGACCCCGAGGCCAGGCTGGGCTGAGGGGCAGGCGAAGGGACTTCTTCCCGGCAACAGCAGCTCTGTCACTGCCCTTCAGCCGCGGCCGTTTGTGCCAGGGAATCCGGTCTCGGCCGAGCGGTCTCCCCCTGGCAGCTCGGCAGCCTTGGCAGCCCCCTGCCTTCTCCTCTCCTCTTTTCCCCAGCTCTGCCACGTCGGCAGAGCAGAGCAGCCCTCTGGCAGCACCCACCCACACGAGAGGAGGAGCTGTGCAGCCATGGCAGAGCTGCAGGGAGGGAGGCAGGGAAGGCAGCGCCTTGCCGGGCAGGTAGGACGTGTGTGCCCGGGGAGGTGCCCGGCCGGGCATTTCGCGTCCAGCTCGGGCTGCTCCCAGGAGCTGAGCAGGCAGGCTGAGGGCCTTGCTGGGAGCTGCCCACCTTTCCAGACAGGTGCTCAGGCGGGCACCCTGCTCTGAACACGCAGAGCCAGGGCTGCTTCACCCGCCTCGTCCAGGCGCTTGCCAGCCCCCAGACGGGAGCTGCGGGGCTGGAGAGGTTGGGCTCTGCTGCTCCAGCGCTCCCCCTCACCGGGTGTTGGAGCCCCCGGTTCAGGTGCTGCCTCGGGACACGAAACTGCGAAGCGGAGTGGAAGCTCTCAGGCAGCGGGGCTGTGCAGCCGCGCTGGGGGCGTCGGAGCGGGCAGGGCTGGCGGGGGAGGAGAGACTCTAAAGGCATCGCTGGAGAAATCCCACGCAGTGCCTTACCCGCAGCCACAGAGCCCCTTTGGAAGGGGAGAGGGAAGCTGGGGGTCCGGCAGAGCCGGAGCCTTTGTGCCGGGTACTGCTGAGGCTGGCGGCTCTGCGGTCTCTCTGCCCTGGGCTGCACCCAAAGAAGGGCAGCGCTTCCTGCGCGGCCGGCCTGACGTGGCTGGCTCCACGCGTCAGCATCCGCTGCCCTGCCAGGAAACCACAGCTCTGCAAAACCCGTGACGTGGGAGGATCCACGCAGCGCGGAGAAACCCCGCCAGGGCAGCAGAGCAGAGCCTGGGTACCCTGGCAACGCAAGGACCAGGCTGCGGGGTCCAGGGCTGCAGTTCTCAGCATCTGGGGTGCCGTGGGGGGCACCGGTAGGTTTGGCAGTTGGCAGGGGCATTGGGATGAGAGTGAAGGGCTCTGGGTGAGGAGCACAGCCGGGCTGGTTGGGTGCTGGGGAGAGTGACGGCATCCAGTGTGCGAGTGAGGAAGGAGAGGCACCAGGAGCACCTCGGCGGGTCCTGTCCCAGCTGGGGACGGGACAAGGAGGTGCCCATTTCCCTTGGGGTAAAATAAGGGGACAGCAAAGGGAACGGAAGCCCCTCTGCCCCCCGACCCCTCACTGTGTCAGATCACTGCGGAGAAATGAGTGCTGTTCAGGACACTGCTGCCCAGACTCTTTTACTCCGCATCCTCCTCCCTCCCCTAAAACGAACCTGGCGGCTGCTCCAGGCTCTGTCTGCGCTGGGTCAGCCCCAGGAGGATCCCCACACCACACGAGATGGCACTCACAGCTGCCCCACGCCCACAGCCCTCCGAAGCAGGGAGGGAAGCGCCTGCCCACGCTGGAGAGCCCGGTGCCTCCCTGCCCGCAGCCCGTGCCCGGGCGCAGCCCAGGAGCCCGCAGCCGCTTTGATGGTTCCCCTGCTCCTGCTTTCAAGTTGGCCGCAAACCCCCAGCCCGCCCGGGATTCTCTCTCGCGGCTGCAACACTGCGAAGGATCTGCTGACTGTGCAGGCAGAGGCAGCAGCCGGAGCAGCAGGGCCGGAGCAGCAGGGCCGGAGCAGCAGGGCTGGCTCAGAGGCAGCTGGGCAGACACCTGCCCGCGCCGGCTCTCTCGGCTGCGGGGCTGAACTCCAGCTCTGTCAGCGAAACGCGAGCAGCACCGAGCTGAGCAGCGCTGCCCGAGGAGGCTCCTAGCCTCCCGTCGCAGTCACACAGCCTCTCCCATGACCTGCTCCCCAGCTGAAAACACCTTCCAGTCCAACCCTGACCCCAGCTGTCCCATCGCTCCCCAAACCCTGGCCCTGAGCTCCAATCTCCCCGTCTGGGAAACACAGCCAGGGATGCGACTGAACCCCCTCCCTGGGCAGCCTCTGCCGGGGCTGAGGGCCCCTTCCAGGGAGCAGTTTCTCCTCAGGGCCACTCTCACCCTCCCCTGGGGCAGCCTGGGGCCATTTCCTCTGGTCCTGTTCCCTGGGAGAAGAGACCACCCCCACCTCTCTACCTGCTCCTGTCAGGCAGCTGAGGGGTCTGCTCTGCGGCAGGAGCCTCCTGTAGCCCCCGTGGGCACCAACAGGTGCTGCTTCAGGGAGCTGGTGTGGTCTGAGCATTACTGCACCAGCACCTCGACCCCGCTCGGAGGTGAAGAGATGCTCAGCCCTCCCGAGCCGGCTCCAAAACAACTCCGCACAGAGCGATGTGCCAGCCTGCAGGGCAGTGCCAGTGCTGCCAGTCTGGGTCCCAGTGGGAGCCCACCAGGCACATGTCGCGTGGCCTCGGTCCTGCTCCCCGGGCAGCGTCAGTGGGATGCCTGCGCTGTGGAGTCGGCGTCTATTTGAGGAAGGCAGGGTCAGAAAGCGAGTTGGAGTGTTTCACAACGTCAGAGAGGCTGGAGATTTGTTTACAGCTCCTAATTATAGCAGTTCAGAGCCAGCAGAGGACCAGGGGAGAGGACAGATGCGCTGCCAGGGAAGAGCACGCCAGGAGGGTGCAGAGCTGCGCCCGGTGCCTCCCGAAAAGGCCTCTGCGCTGTGGTTACGGGCCATACCCGGGGGTAGAGGGGCAGTAAAGGATGACTCTGACTCTGGACGCAGCTGGGGACATGGCTGCGGCGTTTCGTAAGCGGGGTGAGTCAGCGGAGGTATTCCTGGGAATGCACATGCAGAAGGCAGGAATTTCCCGGGGAGGCAGGGAATGGTTGGTATCTGAGGATCAGCAGTTCCTCAGTTCCACTCGGTGAGCTGTGGAGGGCAGGGGCATCAAGTGCCAGAGGACGCCTGATCCCTGCTCAGTTGCTTTGTGTAAAGGTCTCTGTTCCTCAGCCACCGTGCCCGGTACCCAGCCCTCACGCCGAAGGCTGGACCTGTTCTGCTTGCACCAGCGTCCTCTGGCACTTGATGCTCCTGCCTCCAGCCCAGCTCCCACCTCTGGATACGCAGAAGGTGAAAGCTGAGGTAAAGACCCTCCCAGCCCTCGAGAACCAGGGCGTCCAGAAGAACCTCCACCCTTCCTTTATCTGAAGGTGAAACAAAAGGAAGAGAACAGGTTATCTCCCACCACCTCCCAGACCATTGGGAGCTCAAAGTAGTCTGGGATTCATGGATACTCCTCCCTTAGAGTCTGAGCCAAGTCACACAGGCCAACCTCTGCCAAGGTAAAAGCTAAGGCCTTGTGAGAAGCACCCCCTCCCTCCCCAGGAGCCAACTTGTCCTGGTGCCCAGGAAATCTTTCAGCAAGGGGAAAACAAAGGCTGAGCTCTTGCCTGGGGCCAAGGGGCTGTGGACTCTGCTTCTTGCTGCTCCCAAAGGGTTGAGGTTTGGCACAGCCCGGCTCCAGGCCACCAGCCAGTGCTGGCATCAGACGTGCATTTGCCTTTACAGACCCCGGAGCACCAGCTGGACTCAGCCAGACAGACCCTGGAGCACCAGCTGGACTCAGACAGCACCAAGCGCTGGGTGGGAGTCTGAGGCTGATGAAGTCGGGGATGGAGATGGCCAGGAAGGAGCAGATAAGATACTCTGATCCTGCAGATAAAATGCTGAGCAGGTCCACAGCGCCTTTGCTCAACCTGGCAGCTGTGGGGAGAACCTGCTCAACGGCTGTCGGGAGGCAGCGTCATCCCCGGGGTGACCGGTCTGGTTCTGCCGCTCTCCTTCAGGCTCCGCCAGCCTGAAAGCCAGGGTTTGCCCCCCAGAAAACCCCCAGCCCGGTGGAAAGGGAAGGTTTGGAAACCTCAAGCACAGCAGAGACGGTTCCAAACACCCTTGTCCTAGCAGACCCTGAGGGACCCGTGGCAAGGCCAGGCAGTGTAGGTCTGCCCTGCCAAAGCCCTTGGAGCTAGCGAGGCGGGGGCTCCTGTCTCAAGCTACTCAAGCTCACTTTGCCCCTGCAATAAACACTGCTGCACAGGAAAGACTGAGACAGCTGAGGCCGAACTCTTTGTTAGAGCTGTGAGGGAAACACAGAGACAGCCAAACAGCACAGTTACCACGACCCTGCCAGGGCACTGGGCTGCTCTCCTCCAGGGGATGTGACTCCTGGGCACCCTGGCTGCTTGGGCCGGTCCGGGGGCAGATGACGTGACAGCTCCTCTCTCCAAGCCAGCCCTGCCTGGTGTAGGACATCCCCTGTAGCTCCTCGTCCCCTCCAAGCGGCGGAGGAAGGACCCCGGCCAAGCTCAGCCCTTAATCCCGGGTACTTTTCCACAGCGAGCAGGAAGAATCCCATTTCTGCTCCAGCGGCCGCAGTCGCACACTCAGCGACCGAACGGAGGGGAAGCCTGCAAGCTCTCCTCTGCTTGGAACGCTGCGGGCAGAGCTGGCGGGTCCCGCTGCTCGGCCGGGAAGGGAAGAGCGAGCAACACCGACACCTGCTGCTGGGCAGTGCCCGGCTGCCGCCCGCAGAGGCCAGCAGGAGCTGCTGGAGCTGCTCCCCCGGGGTGCAGCTGCTCGGCAATGCTCTTGTTTTGCTTTCTTTTTGTGTTTTCAAGGGGAACTGAACTGCAAATCGGGGGGGGAGCCTCTGCCACTGATTTTCCCTCCCTTTAGTTACCGGGATTACACGACCCTTCGTGAGTGAGCAGCGTCTTGTGAGGGCAGCTGAGAGAAAACCAAAGAGCTGCTGGACTCACAGACGGCTCCCGGCCTCTCCGGAGATCCAGCTCTTCCAGCTCAAGAGGGGATGAGGTTCCCACCCGGACCCATGGGTTCCCACAGCGGAAAGCGGGACCCAGGCACCTGTGGGTGGGAAGAAGCCGCTTATCCCACTGCACCAGCTCCTGCTCAGCCCCACGCTGAGCAGCGGAGGGGAACTGGAGCCAGGGAGGCACTGCCTCTCCCAGAGGAAGGCAGACCAGCTGAGAGCTGAGCCCGACAGCTCCCTCCACACAGTATCCTGCTCCCCCCCGAATCGCCCTGCAAACGGGCTGCAGGGGATTTCCCACGGTGCAGGAAGCTGCCTCTTGATCTCATCGCTCATCTGTGAGCAGGGAGCAGAGAAAGAGGCTCTGGTGCCAGAGCAGTCACAACCGCCGAAGAGGAAGAGGCCTGGGGCACAGAAGCTCCAGTTCCCTTCCCTGCGGGGACACAGCCGGTGTCACCCGGGGACACTGCTTCTCCCCGCTCCTCCGAACGCCGGCTGCGCAGGGCACGGGCACGGGCAGAGTGGCACAAATTCCATAGGAAAAATCCCAAGGAGTTCCAAGAACACCATTCCCAGATAAGATAGAGAGCTCTCTCATCTGATCGCGCCAATGGCGGAAGGGTCTCTGTCCACAGCGGCTGTCGGCGCGCTGGCAGCAGCACAGACGTCGGCATCGGCTGCAGCTCCGATCTCCCGGTGCCAGGAGAGTGATGCCCGTGCCTCTGCACCCAGGTACGGGAGGGACAGGGCTCTCCACAACACACGCTGCCGCTCCATTGACCTTGATGTTTCTCCCCAGTTCGGCTTCCCAGCGGGGTCCGCCTGACCTCCCAGATACTGCAGGGAGGACCAAGCAGGCTCCTGAAAGCCCAGAGTCAGAGGCCAGGCTGGCGGAGGCCTGGGGGAGACAGCACCGTGCTCAGAGTCTGCTGAGGCCCTGCTGTCAGACACGAGGCCCTGGGGATGGGTACAGGGATGGGCAAGAGCCTGACTCTGAGAAACCTCTGTGCCCGAGAGGAGGGACAAGAGAAGGAGCTTTTCTGGAGCTCCTCGCCAGGAGGGGAGGGCTGGGCATGGCTCCCCCTGACCAAACCCGCCTGCTCAACGGGGACGAGGACTCGGCAGAAGCTGGCTGAAGCCACTGCCCTGAGCCCCGGCCCTGCTCAGTCCTGCCTCACCCACGGCCCCAGCCGAGGAGAACCCCCCTCCCTGACGCCCCCGGGCCGGGCAGTGCCATCCCCCCCATCCCCGGGCAGCCGCAATGACGGCGCAAGGTCGAGCCCTTCAGCCGCTGCCGATGGCCAGCGGTCACTCCAAGCCTCTCCAAGCACCAAAGTCACCTCACCTTGTTCCTCAGCCGTCCAGCTCCGCGCCAGGGCACCGCCTGGCAGTGCTGCCGTCCCCAGCCCCAGCGCGAAGGCCCATTGTGCCGGTATCATTGTTTGTGATAGGGACCGTGCCCGCCTGTCGCAATGTTTGCCCATCTGTGCTGGCACAGGCCCGGCAGGACGGCACAGGAGCTATAAAGGTGGCCGACGGCCGGCACCGCAGCAGTCCTGGTCAGCCATGGCCAAGCTCACTCTGCTCGCCGGTAAGTGCTGCCTCCACAGCTCCTGCTGAGCCTCGGCGACGGCCGCGAGGGGCTCTTTCCCCCTGCTCCCGGGTGGCCGCAGGGCACGGTGCCGGGGGTTCCAGGCCGCGGGTTCTGCACCGGGAGCTGTCGGGGGCAGAGTCCCGTGAGCGCGGGCAGTACCCTACTGTCGGCTCGGAGACTCAGCCCCCTCTGGTCTCTCCACAGCTCTGGCCGTCCTGCTGAACGCCCAGCTAGGTAGGTGCTTTGTGCCCCAGCAACGCCACCTGCCCTTCCCAGCTCCGGCACAGCTCGGGGGGCAGAGCCAGCACCCAGCCCGCCCCGTCCCGGGAGGGTCAGGGCACGGGGGGCGTCTGGACAGACCCGTCTGCTGAAAGCAAGCAGAGGGAGACCCCTGGAGATGGGGTTGCCAGAGGGACAGCCAACCCAGCCCCCCTCTCCCAGCTCTCTGAATCCCTGCAGGGCACCCCTCGGCCCCAGCAATTCCCATCAGGGCTCGCTGAGATGCTCCGGCTGAAGGGCTCTGCAGCTCAGTCCCCCCCTCTCTCTGTCCGCAGGCTCTGCCTATGTGCTGTCCTGTTACTTCACCAACTGGGCCCAGTACAGGCCGGGTCTGGGCAAGTTCATGCCCGACAACATCGACCCATACCTGTGTGACCACCTGATCTACGCCTTCGCTGGGATGAACAACAACGAGATCACCACGTATGAGTGGAACGACGAGACCCTCTACAAGTCCTTCAACGGCCTCAAGAACCAGTACGTACCGAGAGCAGAGAGCACCCCTGCTCCTGCCCATCTGTCCTCTGCTCAGTCCATGGTTGGGAGGTGCTGAGAAGAGGGTACCAGAGATGCCGAGGGAAGGAGCAGGAGGATAGGGCAGCACTGGTTGAAGACAGTGCCTCAGTTGCTTGCTCTTGTCACACCGAGGGATCACGCCCTGCAAAGGCAGCTGCACCAGACACTCAACTGCGGTAAAATGTGCTCCTGTCCCCCCTTTGCAGGAACGGAAAACTGAAGACCCTGCTGGCGATTGGGGGGTGGAATTTCGGGACAGCCAAGTAAGTTCAGAGCGCCTCCTGGCACCAGAGTCTCCTGGAGAGGGGCAGACAGGGCCGGGCGGCGGCGCCCAGCCAACGCCAACGCCAACCCCACGCTCCTCTGCTGCCCTAGGTTCACCACCATGGTCTCCACGCCCCAGAACCGCCAGACCTTCATCAAGTCCGTCATCAAATTCCTGCGCCAGTACCAGTTCGATGGGCTCGACCTGGACTGGGAGTACCCCGGCTCCAGGGGCAGCCCGGCCCAGGACAAGGCTCTCTTCACTGTGCTGGTCAAGGTAGGCTGAGGCAGCGGCGCTGGCCGAGCCCTCTGCCCTGCACGGCGCTGGCTGAGCCCCGGCTCTTGGGTCCCCACAGGAAATGCTGGCAGCCTTTGAGCAGGAAGCCAAGCAGGTCAACAAGCCCCGTCTCATGGTCACCGCAGCTGTTGCTGGAGGACTCTCCACCATCCAGGGCGGCTACGAGATCGCCGAGATCGGAAAGTGAGCAGCGAGCCCCGAGGGGGCACTGGGAGGCCACGGCCGTTCCCACGCCGCCTGCAGCCCTGCCTCCCGC
>VZRI01007443.1:0-102527 GCA_013397515.1 Upupa epops | reverse complement strand
GAAGACCTGTGTGGTTAATTGGGAAGCNTGTGTGGTTAATTGGGAAGCTAAATTGAAGAGGAAGAAGAAAGTCCATAGGTCATGGAAGGAGAGTATGGCCATGTGGGGTGATTATAAGGCCCTGGTGAGAGAATGTAGGGATGCAACAAGGAAAGTCAAGGCCTCCTTGGAATTAAACCTTGCAAGAGAGGTCAAGGGTAACAAAAAGGGCTTCTTCAAAGGCATTGCAGGTAAAACTAAACCTCGAGGCAATACAGGCCCCCTGCTGAATGAGCTGGGTGCCCTGAAGACAGAGGATACAGAGAAAGCAGACATATTGAACACTTTCTTTGCCTCCATCTATACTTCTGGGAGCTGTCCTGGTATCAAAGCCCAGACTGCTGAGGCTCCAGAGGAAGTCGAAGCAAAAGAGGATCCTGCATGGTAGATGAGGACTGGGTTAGGAATGTGTTGAGCAAACTGCATAAATCCATGGGTCCTGATGGGATGCATCTGTGCATGCTAAGGGAGACAGCAGAAGTCATTGCTAAGCCACTCTCCATCATCTTTTCTAAGTCATGGGGATCAGGAGAGGTGCCTAGAGATGGGAGGTGAGCAAATGTCACTCCAATCTTCAAAAAGGATAAGGAGGATCCTGGTAACTCTAGACCAGTCAGCCCCACCTCCATCCCAGGAAAGGTAATGGGAACAACTTGTCATGGATGCTCTAGGCACATCAGGGACAAGAGGCTCATTAGAGACAGTCAGTATGGCTTCGTGAAGGGGAAGTCATGCTTGACTAACCTGATAGCATTTTATGAGGGCATAACCAGGTGGATAGATGATGGCAGAGCAGTGGATGTGATCTATCTTGTCTTCAGTGAGGCATCTGACACAGTCTCACATAGCATCCTGGCAGCCAAAATGAGTGTGGACTGGGTGATTGGGAAGTGAACTGGCTGCAAGATAGAAGTCAGAGTAGTGGTCAGTGAGGTAGAGTGTAGTTGGAGGCCTGCATCTAGTGGGGTCCCCCAAAGATCAGTACTGGGACCAATCCTTTTCAATCTATTCATTAATAACATGGATGAAGGATTAGGGTGCACTGTCAGAAAGTTTGCTGATGACAGAAAGCTGGGGGATGTCGCTGACAGCTCAGCAGACTGTGCCGCCATTCAGCAAGACCTGGACAGGCTAGAAAGCTGGGCACAGAAAAAAATGAATGAGGTCCAACAAGGGTGAGTGTAGAGTCTTGCATCTGGGCAAGAACAACCCCAGGTACCAGTATAGGTTGGGGACTGACCTGTTGGACAGCAGTGTAGGAGAAAGGGACATGGGGGACCTAGTGGACAGCAGGATGACTATGAGCCAGCAATGTGCTCTTGTGGCCAAGAGGGCCAACAGCATCCTGGGGTGCATGAGAAGTAGGGTGGCTAGCAGATCAAGAGAGATTCTTCTCCCCCTCTACATAGCACTAGTGAGACTGCATCCAGAGTACTGTGTCCAGTTCTGGGCCCCTCAGTTCAGAAAGGATAGAAAGCTGCTGTAGGATGTCCATCATAGAGCAACGAAGATAGTGAAGGAAGTAGACACCTCCCTTATGAAGAAAGGCTGAGGGAGTTGTGTTCTCTTTAGCTTGGAGAAGAGGAGGCTGACGGGTGACCTCATTAATGCCTATAAATATGTGAGGGGTGGGTGTCAGGAGGATGGAGCCAGGCTCTTCTCAAGGTCATCTGGTGATAGGACAAGGCGCAGTGGGTGCAAACTGGAACAGAGGGGGTTCCATATAAATATCAGAAGGAACTTCTTCACAGTGAGGTTGAGGGAGCACTGGAACAAGCTGCCCAGGGGGGGTTGTGGAATCTCCTTCTCTGGAGAGAATCTCCCACCTGGATCTGTTCCTGTGCAGCTTGGTCTAGGTGATCTTGCTGTGGCAGGGGGATTGGACTAGATAATCCTTTTAGGTCCCTTCCGATCCCTAATGATTCTATGATTATATGAACTTCAGGAAGCAAGCTGCAAATATGACTCTCAGGGGGAAAATCATTGTTCTGGAAATGTGGGCTGGAATGGATATATTCACACAGAAGGTTATCAGGTATCCCCCAAGCATGTTTGCAGTGATGAAACATAAGACACACATACGGACCTAAATCTTTTTCCTCCATTGTCAAGTTCCACTGCTGTTTTCATTCTTCTTCCACTTGCAAAACAAGAATAGTTGTATTTTCTTACTTTTCATTGGTGTGGGTTATGATGTCTGGGTATAAATTATATATAATATATATAGAGAGAGATACAGATATATAGGTATATAGATAAATAGATATATAGATATTTAGATATATAGATATTTAGATATATAGATAGATATATAGATATATGGATATATGGATATATAGATATATATTTTGAGAGAGAGAGTAAATGTAGTACAAAGTTCTTTATTGAAGTTCGAATTATCTGAAAGTAAGTACATGTACAAAGTACTCAAATAAATCAATTTCACTTACAAATCTATTATTTTGGAAGTACAGTGTTGAGCCAGCAACTTGCTTCAGGAAGATCTTGGGCTAAGAGTTCAAGGCAAGAGTTAAAAATTAGTTTAATGATGCATTTTTGTTTTCATAAATTTGTAAATTAATCTTCTTTTGAAAAATGTATATTGCTCAAAATGACATGATTTAGTTTTCCTTATAGCTCACCTGATTTCCTTAGGGTATATTTGATCATCTTCATATTTTTTCAGACTTTGTTCTTTCCTCTTCCTTTTTCAAATGCACAAGGGTCAAACTGACTCTGTCAGTTAATGACTTCCACCAGTTTTCATGACCTAGGTGAATTTCACTTTATTTCCTTTTCTTTTCTTTTTTTTTCCTATTCTCTTCCAAACTCCACCGTATTTCTTTTTGCCTCAAAAAGGCTTTTAAGCGAATGTGCTCAGCAACCCATTCTTTGTCCCATACAATAAGACTTATAATAGATATACCACTGAAAGCAGCAAAGCAGCAGCAGACCTCATACACTTTCCTAGAATCCTCATTTGAGAAGGACACACAGCTGTGGTCTCCTTTGAGTCTCCAACAGGCACAGAAGTGAACAATATCTCTTCCCACCTTACAGTCTGTAAGATGTTCCTGCATAATTTCCAGCCAAAAATTGTCTTCTATCCTTCTGCATAGTTCATCATCACGATTTTGTCATAAGTAGAACAAAATCCACTTAGGACATTCAGTCTCATACAGTTTTATCAGGTTGCCACAAAGAAGATGACTCTGTTACATAAGACTTCAAACTGAGTTTGAAAAGAATAAAGAAAACTAAAAGAACACTAGCTTATTAAATGTTTTATGTGCTGTACTTCAAAGAAAGGATCCTTCTGAGGAGTACACTTGCCTTATCTCTCCTCCCCTCCAACACCTTCCTAACAAGCACTAGGTGCACACACACACTTGCACATGTACACATGTACACACTTTTACCTGTTTCTATGGAAACACCACTGGAAAGTGTTTACATGCCAACCATGTCAAACATAATTTCTCCTTCAAAATATGAGGTACCTTGTATGTTAGAGGAAAATGCCACAAATGTGTTATTGGGCCTAATCTGCTTACCTGAGCAGCAGTATGGTAATGCATGTCTTTTCTTCCCCACCAGAAAGCAGCAGTGCAGGGTGCTGCATTTCAGGACAGAGTCTGTTGTGGGGTCCAATCTCTCTCAACATACTCTGTTGGCCACAAATTGATGTCATGTGAGTCTGAGTAACATTGCATTCCCTGTCTCAGGCTTTGATTCTAGGCAATGTGAAACATTTCTGTCCATAGAAAGAAGGTAGATTATAGCAGCCTTTTTTGGTAAGGCTGTGATACATTCCAGCATTTTGAATTTGTTTGATTGATCATTAAAAATGCATTACCCAAAGCCCAAGCATTTTTTCAGTGCCTGCATTTTATTTGCCTGTTAGCTTTTTGAACTTAATGAGAATGATTGCTGCCATCAAAAGCAGTTGATCTTTATTGTCCCAAGGCTACTTAGTTTTCTACTCCAAATTTTCTTCCTCTGTACACCAGGAAAAAAAATAGGACAGTTAAAAAGATCTTCCTCTTTAGATGCATCACACTATAGACGTTAACTTCTGGTGAACTGACTGCAGTTCTGACTGTTGCCCTCAGAGTATTTCTTTCCTAATTCTCTGAAGAGTGCTGGCAGTAACATGGGCATAAAGAAACTGCATTGTAAACTCCAGGAGGTGTGATTTCAAGTATTTGCGTGCAAGCCCAAGAGGACAGAAGCAGGAAGCTTTACCTGCAGCAAATATTTTGCTTCTTCTCATAGGGTCCACTCAAGTAGTAGATCTTTTTAGTGAGTTCACAGTTGAGAGTATTAATACAACTTATCTGCCCTAAGAAGATTATCCAAATATACAGAATGCATTCTGAAACCTCAGAGATTTAATTGTACTCCTTGTTTGAATTTTACACAAGGATGCATGAGGAAGAATATTTTCTTAGTAGAAATTACATACTGCTGTACTAGCTTACTATTTCAAGTTCTTTCAAGTAATTTTTCCCAAAAGAGAAGTAGGAGAAGATAAATGACTTATCCAAGTTATATACAGAAAACAGAAAGCAGAAACATGAGGCTGTTTACCATAGGGCTCCAATTGTCTTCAGCCTCTGCAATGAAATTAATCAATGTGTGATTTGTTACTCTAAAGAATCTGTCTTAATTTTGAAAATCACTACTTATCTCTGAAACAAGTAAAATTTTGAGGGGTTTTTTCTTGTTTCAATCATTAAGAGAAGTTGGATTGTACAGAGCTCTTCACAATGAAAAAAAAAAAAAGCTCAATAATGTTTTCCAGCCCTACCAGGCAAAGGAAAAAAAGCCACGTTTTTATAGATAGTACAATATCTTTATTTAAGCTTAAGCAAATTGAACAGCAAATAGTTCCTCTCTCTTGCTTCCTTTCATCTATGAAAGTCCTAATGCTAATTCCATATTGACTACTGATGTCAGAAGCCAAAATGCACAAGAAATTTACAGGCATGAAAATGTATAGATCTATCCTTCAGCTTAGCTGGGCTAACTGAATAATCCTCCAAATACAATATTTGCAATTTATATACTATAGCTGTTATACAATACAGACTAGTTGGCAAATTGTGGCAGATTTAGTATTTCAGCTAAGTTTTATGTCGGTTCATTGTATTTGTTTTCTATTTCATTCTATTCTCAGGGAAAAGTACAAAAACGCATTTTGATGTTGTGCCACAAAAGTAACTTTTTCCTAAGATGAGTGCAAGCATCCATGGAGATTATAATTTTCTGATATTTGACAGAAGCAGTGACTGCATTGTGACTTGGGCAGATGTAGTTTGCTATAAGCTGTTGTTTATAAGCAAAATAGTTACTGATGAAATATCACCATATGTTGATATTGTTTACATGTGAAACAGCATCATTTCCTCTGTTTGTAAAAATTTTCTTCTGAGATTGGGAAAAATTGTACTGACTAGTCCTGAGAAAACCAGTGAGATACTTCTGTGGTATTATGGAGATATCTTGGATGAAGAACATGTGAAAGAAAGAGCATCCAGAGATTGGGTAGCTTTTTTGTTAATAGTAATGAGTTACACAGAAGAACAGGAGCAAGAAGAATAAGCTTCTGAATATACATAGGTTGGTTTAAAAGAAGATAATATTTCTAGCAGGTCTATAAAAGAGAACACAGAGCAGAACAACACTTCTAATTTCATTTATTGAAAACAGGGAATAATAACTTACCTTCTTCTTTTTTGGTTTAAAGATGTACCTCATTAATCCTGGTAGAATGTGCTCATTGAAAGTGCTTTAAACTAGATGTGAACAGGAAAAGGAATAAAATTAATATAGCTAGAGATAAACCTGTGCATGGCATGCCACTGTTTGTGGGACTGTGTGCTACTGATGTCCTTCAGTCTGCTCCACAGTGTGCCAAGTACACTGGAGCACTTTTGAAAGCTTCCTGCACTGATGCACACAGCACTTTCACCATCTCAGTGGAGCCAGGGAATGGAGATCCACATGGCAACAGAGACACAAGTGTTGTTGATGTGTTAGAAACCACAGAAGTACCCAAGAACAGTCAGGTAGGAATTTCCAATAAAAATCACTGCTGATAGCCCAGAACATGACACTACCAAATATAGCTGCCAAATGTACTTTTCTTTCATGTTCAGCATTGCACTGAAATTCATAGGAGCTACCAAATTGTGTCAGACATATGGGTATGTATGGTGTGGACTGTGATGGTGGTGAGGCACAGGAACAGGTTTCCCAGAGATAATTGTGGTCACCCCACTCCTGACAGTGCTCTAGTCCAAGTTGAATGGATCTTGGAGCAAGCTGGTGTAATGAGAGGTGTCCCCAGCAGTGGCAGGGCACTGGAACTGAATGATTTTTGAGGTCACATCCATCCCAGACCATTCTATGATTCTATCATTGATAGATTCATAACTTCATAGAATGGTTCAGGTTGGAAGGGTTTCTTTGCTTATAAATTTAGAAATGCACTGAACTTCCTTACTGATATTTGGAAGGTCAACACCTAGGTCTTACAAAGTAGCCCAAAAAAACATCTGCACTAATCCAGTCACCCAGAAGTTAGACTTCAAGAGATTTCAGCAGTGAAGTAAGGATCATGTATCCACTTTGGTAAAGAGCTGAAATCTTAAGTCAGAAGCTAGCCTGTTAAGCTGCTTGGGAGCCTCTTAAGTACTGTGTGGAGTGTGAAAAATTGTGCCTATGTTAATTTTTTAAATTGATTATTCATTTTATGCCTATTCACTTTACTGTAATGAAAATTGGGAGTTTTGCATAGAGCAGGGGTTGAAAAATATTGTCTTCTGCAGGCATCAATTCATAATTGTCTAAGTAGCTTCAGTCTATTAATATGTTCAGCTAAACAAAGATTTTCTTCCAGTCTATCAGTGTTGTGACAGAAGAATGTGAGATAAAAATAGGGCTTGCTTTTGTAGACCTGCTCGGTTCAGCAAGCTGAGTACTTCAACAATTCATTAGTTCATAGTAGTGGAATAATTAAGACTAGTTCTTCAATCAAAATTAACTAAAAGTAGAAAAAATGTTATGAACACTACCAACATGTAGTGACACTTCATCAATAACTCTTTTGCTGAGAGAAAAAATAGCTGAACTGGTCATTCAAATGACAGATGCTTATAGCACTGTCCTAAGGTTTATATAAGCAATTTTAAGACAGGACAATTAAGTTACAAGAAACCTTTATTGTAGATCTCTAGAAAGAATAATGTGCACACTGCAGAGGAGACTGCATTCTCAGTTACTACATTTTTTGCAAAAGAAGAAAGCTAGAACAATATATTAACTAGCAGATGTTGTTTTGACTAGTCTGTAACACAGCCCAAGGAGCACGGCCATGAGCAGAAAGCACAGTTTATTGTTGGTTCCTACGTAGAGTAAGGATAAGTTTGCATAACCCATCACCATAGAGACAAAAGAGAATACCTCTGACCAAAAATATCCCAACAGAAAACCCAATGGTAACAAGAAAGTCCACAACAAAAAGAAAACCCAGCGAAATCTAGCACAGAAAATATCCATCAAACTCACAGACCAAGCCCTTGTATGAGTCAGATCCATTGTTTGCACCAGCCTGTCTGCAGAGAGGGAGAAGGGAAGTCCTGTCCAGAGAGTCGGCACAACCCTGTCTCTCTCCCATGGGAATCTGGGCATTGTCAGTCTCTCATAGGAAAAAAGAATCATCTGTGTTTCAACCTTAGCACTTCAGGTGTATATCTGTCATGCTCTGAAACAGTTTTCAAAAGGTATTCATTTTTGGACTTCTTCAGCTTTTACCGAGCTCTCAAGAAGCCTTTCCACAGCATTAACAGGGTTTGTATTAACCATGTCCTTACATTACAACTTCAATGTGAAAGAACCATTTAAGCCATGTTTTTCTGTTGCCTTATTCTGTGGTACAGGTCAGATCCATGTGACATTCTGGAAACATTGCCTATCTATGTTAAAAGTTAAAAAGTTCTTAAAATATCTGTTCACCTAGAAGGCTGAACCATGCTCACCTTGCTGTCTTCCTGTGGTAGTCTGAGAGGGCTCCATTTTTGTCAGCAGTACTGGTCTAAAGAAAGAAATGTGTGACAACCAAAAGATTTTCTTGGAGAACGTATCATGAGAGAACTATCCTATACATCTACTCTGTAATAGACATGACAGGTGAACAGCATATACATAAAAGGAGACTAGAGATTGATGTGAAAATCAGCTATGCAAGTAACACAGAAATGTCTTTAGTATTAGCACCAAGTTAAGAATGCTGCTGCTTTGTGACTTACCTAAACATGAGAGGATCAGGCTAGAGATAAGGAGATCCTTCCCCACTTAGGACAGCCTAGTGGTAGTGCTGTGGCCCAGGAAAGTGTGACCATCTCTATCCTTGGCAATTTCACAGACTGACTGAGCAAAGCCCCAGCACAGACTGATCTGAACACCCTTGCTAAGCAGCAATGCTTCCCAGGTCCCTGCCAACCTGAATTATCCTATGGAAGTTAATTACAAATATGCATATGTATGCACATGTATACTTTTACTTATACGCATATGTATGTTTGTGTGTGTACACAAACATATCTCTCTGCCTCTGTCTCTGACTCATGCCTCTACCTCTATGACTATCTCTAGCTGTGTGTCCAGCCCTGATTCAGTTGAGACCTGACTAGGCTAGCTACATATCAAAGGTGAGGCTGTATGAGGATGTTTCAAAGGCACAGGTTTCACTTTCCAGGGACACCGATCCATGCATCCTAAGGGACAAGCATTCCTGTCAGGATAGCTGCAAATGGACATCCTCAGGCAGAAATACCTCATAGACTGGCCAAAACCTTTTTACTGTGCCCTACCTAACCTGTTAGGTAGCTGTGCTGTTAATGTTAATTTTCAGAAATTATGGGTTCTCACTGAAACATAGCACCATTCTCAGGACTACTCTTTAAAGAATCTCTAACATTCATCCACCATTCATTCCATATTTTGCTCACTGTAGCTTTCCTTACAGAATGAAGAGGATGAGGAACAGCCTCTCAGCCTGGCATGGCCTGACACCCCACGCAAGCAGCTCACCTACCTACTTGTATTGCCCATTGTTTTTCCACTGTGGGCTTCCCTCCCAGATGTCAGAAAACCTGTAAGTAACTGTTATAAGTCTCTGTGTTCTGCATGACAGGCTGGCCCTTTAGCTATGTGATGAAAAGAGACTATAGTGTATTCATGTAAGAAACAGCTAATTACTTTTTTTGAAGAGGTCACATCTGTCTTCAGATTTTCAAATGGGTACTTACAGAAAACTTGTTAATAATAGCTCTATAAAGCTGTATAGTTGGGAATAATTTTACTGGTTGATAATAGCTCTTGTAGTAACTCACCAAAACACATGTGTCAGTACAAATGGTGCTCCCATGAAACGTGCAGTCTTTGGATCACCTCCACAAGGAAGACAACACAAGTTTTAATTTTAGGCAATTCACTTCTGAAAATAACAGAGGGTCCAATGTACTCATAGGAAGGTTTGTTCCCTCCCTGGGGCCTGGGTTAAGAACATCACTAGGGAACTTCCTAGGTTAGCATAACCCTTGGACTACTACCCATTACTGATCTTCCATGTAGGTGGAGAGGAAGACACAAAAGATAGTCCCTGAATGATAAAATGGGATTTGAAGGCCTTATGGAATCCAGGGCATGGGTTATTTTAACTTTTTCCTGCTTCCAAGCAATGAAATTGGAATGAACAAGCAGATACGGTCTACTAATACATGGCCGGTGTCAGAATTTTTGCTTTCCTTGACAATGGGGTGGTATCCACAGCGCCAGACTGCAGTGAATGTGAATCACAGGGCATTCACATTTCTCAAAGAATCTCATCTTGATGGGGTACTTCAGTCACCTTAACATCTGCTGGAAAAGTAGCCCATTGAACTGTAGGCAACCCATGAGACACTTGGAATGCATGGAGCTAACATGGCACCACTCACGTGCCATGATGAACAGGTTTTTCGAGCTCTCATCCAAGGGCTTTCCACAGGCTTTATGCAGAGCCTTTCTTTCTTCTCCCCTGTGGTCAGGCACCAAGGGAGATAAAGGGTGAAGAGCTCGCCTCTGTCTGGCATCTTCAAAGGTGATCACTGTAGAGTGGCTATGTGGAAGGGTTGCCCTAATTCTGGCCCACTGCCAAAGACAGGAACAAGCTAGTGTGGCTTTTTTGTATCTGAGCCCTCAGTGAAACAGGGGAGGGCTGCAGGTTCACCTCCAAAGAAGTAGGTTTGCAGGTACAGAGAACAGCTTGCCTCTTTGGCCTCTCTGTGTTCAAGCTCCCATGCAAAGAGGGCCATGGCTTACCCCTGGAGCAGAGCTGTAACCCAGCTGAGACTTTCTTTTTGCCTTCCACCCTTCGGTGGCCGGGGGTTGAGAGCCATTGCTCGCTGCCCCCACCCCCACCCCCCACCCGTCTNCTTGTGGGGGGAGGGGGAGCTTTCTCCTAGAGGAGCTCTCTCTGTGAAGACATGTTGCAGCAGGAGCAGGAGGTGAGGCGAAGATGGTGATAAGAGAAAGAAGGAAGAAGAAGTACCTTCCCTTTAAGACTCTGTCCACCAATTACCTGTAGAGTCCAGACCCTCACTCAGGAGGTCTGCTAGGAAACCTGCCTCCAGCTTCAAAATACGTTTTTTTGGCAAAAAGCACCACAACTAATAGTTGAAAAGTTGGTAATTTTCAAACTATCACAGCCTGCCACCAGAGATTTAATTTGTAAGTCATAGTCCCAAATTCTATATAAGAATACTCAGATTATTATGAGGATATATAAAAGGAGCACTTGTATGCTATGCATCTGATAGACTACTTAGACCTATTGACAACCTCTGTGGGCATCCACTTCTCTTTCTCTTCTTTCTTCCTAGAGTCTCTTTTCTAAAGTATATTTTCTTTTTACATTAAGATGTTTTGACTGCATTTAGTTGTATTATACAAAACTATATTTAGCTTCATAAGATGCAGAAACTGTAGAAAAAACACTTCATGTACAGAGTCTCTGGTTAGTGAGTTAGGAAAATTCTTACTGTTTTATTATGCTTTGTTGAACACTTATGCAGATTTATATACACACACATTACGCATTAGTTAAATAACTGTCAATGTCAGGAAAGCTGGGGAGGGACTGTTTACAAGGGCTCGTATTGGAAGGACCAGGGGTAATGGGTTCAAGCTGGCAGAGGGGAGGTTTAGACTGGAAGTCAAGAGGAATTTTTTCATGATGAAGGTGCTGAGACACTGAACAGGTTGCCCAAGTTGGTTGTTGATGCCCCCTCCCTGAAAGTGTTCAAGGCCAGATTGGATGGGGCCTTGAGCAACCTGGTCTAGTGGGGGGTGGAACTAGATGATCTTTAGGATCCCTTCCAACCTGAAGCATTCTGTGAATCCATGAAGTGTGCCTTTGGTAGTTTTGTATCTGACTTTGTTCAGGTGCTTTTAAGAATAGCAGATATTTTGCCTGCGCTACTAGCTTGTTTCCCCTGTATGTCTGTAAAGGCCACAAACATAACTGTCCACCTGTTGCAGTAAGATTATCCTGAAAGATTGCGAACAAAATTATCTGACCCAAATGACTCTCTGGCTCAGTGGCAGATATTGAACATGATTTCTTTTGTAATAGACATACTGCACTGACCTTTGTGTTTCAGGCCATTGGAGCTCCAGTCCTGCTGTCACTGGACCCATATGGGGCAGTTCGTTGTATCTCTCTGCAAATTGCCAATACGGATGAAGAGATACAACTTACATGAACTCTTGTTGCCATACAGAGATGCTCTGTTACCAAGGGGACAAGGACAAGATGTTCCTGCACAGACCCAGTTACAGGAGCAGGTTCTGAGTAATCAGATTTAAGCACTATTAAGTATGAAAGGAAAAGCGAAGCTAGTAATGCAGACAAATCTAGTTATAAGACAAACATATGATTCATTCAGGTTAAAGGTAAAGATGTTGATAATAATACTGTCTAAAATTAAGACTGTTACTTTACAAAATATTAAACACTGTCTTTCAGGATCAGGCTTTTTAGAAGAAACACCCTTATACCTGATCATTCTTGCTCCTTAAGATTCTGTTTTTCAGACACTGACATGAAATCAACTCAGAAATGTATCACGGAGAAGTCATTAAGATTGCTGATAGACTGGGACAGTACAAATCCAACCAATCTATAGTGAAACTAGAAAATTCTTTCTCCTTTTTTAAAAGATAATAGCATATAAACTGAATAAACCATGGGTTTTCTCTTTTGTCTGTTACCATGACCACAACAGAACCAATTGGTAAAAAACTGGGCTCTCTGTCTTTCTAAGGCAACCATCATACAATAGCTACCAGAGAAGCGGAGAAAGTATTACTGTCTGCTGTCTCTGACTAATTCTTCTAGGAAAATGCTTGGAACTGGCATCTATCTGTATTTCCAAGAGCTGGGGAGGTGCTGTCATTAGTTACAGAATAAGCATGATTGTTATTATACTGGGGGAAAAAAAAAAGCAGCATCCAAAAGAGAATCATCACTCTCATTACTACTTTTTAAAATTTTCATCTCTATATGTATCATATAGTAGCATCTATGGAGTCAGTTATTGATTTCATTAACTGTAATATGCAGAAACTTTAAATTATGCCCTTTTTGAGTTTAAAATTTTCCCTTTTAAAATAGATGATTAAACTATTAATCATATTAAAGTCCTCTTAGTCCCGAACTGCTACTTATCAGCTAATTTTAATGGAAGAGGACTGGCTAAGGCTATCTAGGAATACACATCCTGCAATGACACTGACACATAATTATTAGCCATCTGAATTCTGTGGATGGCTGACTCAGATAGGTAATGTCTCATTATTTGACAAGAGCTATTTGGTATAGATGATCGCAGTGACAGAGTTGTTACTGGCCAGTACAGCCCTTGCTGTATTAGTTTTGCATAAGCCAATATATGCTTATGTCTTGGGTGTTGTACAGTGACAATTCAAATCATACTGCTACAAGGTGCTGTATGTAGATGAATCTTATTGTTTCATCATCCTATTCATTCATACATGTTGCCAGAAAAGGAAAGATAAAGCATATTGAAAGTTGAAAGGTTGGCTTCTAAGAATGGTGAAAAAGAAGTGCAGCTATTTAGATTAATAATAAAATAAACAGCTGGTTGGATTAATTCACCCCTTTTGGATTAAGTTTTACTCCCACTGGTGCCAGATCATTATTGTAATGTACATTTAACATTTTAATGTATTTATGTTCCTTTCAAACTGTGTTTCTTTTCAGGCTAAGATTGGCCCCCAGTACATGTAAAGTTTTGATTTTCAAAGTCTATCTGAATGGCTGCAAATACTGGAAACTCGTTATAATGTTTTCTGATGTGATAAAAAATTAGAACTCTGTTTAGTAAAACGAATTCTGCTCTTTACAGACTTAAGAAGCAGTTAAGCAGATTAACTGAGGTACCCTAGACAATTCTAGAACTGTGCTTCTGACAGGAGTGAAATTTATATGAAAATGGTGCTCCCAGGTGCCAGTGTGGTAATTGATGCCTATTTAAAAGGTAGTTCACTTAGAACACCTACAGGAATTATTTTGTTACTCCACTATACTCCAGTACAAATATATGTATTTATTCATGAATGAGGAGGTTTGGGAGCACTGTTAAATCTGTACCATCATTAATGCGCGTGTTTCTGTGTTTATTCAATTGTGGAGTTGTTTAGGTCACAGTAGACAATGTTGAAGAGATCAGTTTCCAGGAGGGCATTTAGCATTTTGCTAAGTGTCCATAGGGAGTGAGTAAGTATTCTGTAACAGCCTACAGCTGCACATGCTGCTGCTGCAGGCACGGACCTTTTTATTGTCCCATCTTGTAAATTAATGTGCATGTTGCTATTGCTGACTTTAACTTTTTTCCATCAGTAATGACCTGATCTCATTCCATTTGCTTCAGCAGAAAGAGTATACACAATTTAAGTGAGCTGCAGAAGAGTCTCACTCTTTTCTGGTTCAGCTGACAAAAGATAGGTCATTGCTACATGACCAGATATAACGGACAACCCAACTCATTGAGCACCTCCTAGTCCCCAGCCACCCATGGTGGTAAGTTCCCAAACCTGAGGCTGTACAATATAAATGCCTCTTGGGCCTATTGTACAAGAAGAGATGGCTAGGCAGCTTTGTAAACTCTCTATAAAAGAGGACATTATCATGGCTTGAGCAAGCTAAACTGACGACACCCAGATAGTATTTTTTCTCTGAAAGTCTCATTCGAGGACAGCTCTTCAGTCCTGTCTGCTCCCACACCTTGGAATGACCCACAGGTCAATCCAAGTAATCTGTATTCTGGTATTCGAGTATTCTGGTGCAGCAAGTACAGTGTGAAGGGGGAGAGGCAAAAGGTACTGCCCAAATGTATTGGAGGCCCTTGAAGAGCAAGAAGTGGAAGCAAGCAGTCCTACTGAATATTCG
Source organism: Upupa epops (assembly GCA_013397515.1). Classification (NCBI taxonomy): domain Eukaryota; kingdom Metazoa; phylum Chordata; class Aves; order Bucerotiformes; family Upupidae; genus Upupa; species Upupa epops. The sequence goes on along the minus strand of VZRI01007443.1, from coordinate 87,970 downwards.
TCAGATTTTGTAGGACTTTGCTAGTGACATGTTAGAAGACATCTAATGTGAGGATTTGTGTTCAGAAGGTAGATGCCCAGAAAGACTGTGGATTTGTTTGAAACCAGTAGCACTCATCAGAGTACAAATGTCATTGTAGACATTAATTTGATTTAGACAGTGATTGCCTGATACAGTACTGCAGTCATGTATCCTTCCCTTAACCGATCTTTTTCTGTTACATAGATCTAGCTAGCCAATAGGAAATACGGATGATGAAACAGACAAGGAACAACAGAAAGCAGGATAATATAAATATAACTTGTTCACTGGCTGCAAGAAGACTGATGAATCTATTCAAAGTTTGCCTTTAGTAAGGGAGACACTGAAAACGAGGCTATTTTGTTGTCATACAGGTTTTAGTATATTGAAGAGCCATCAAAGGGTTTTTTTACATGTTTTTATTACAAACATCTCTGCAAATCAAAGCACAGCAAATATGTGCTTACTGTATCTTCTGTTCTAATGGAGAAAGCGAGTTGTTTTCCCAGGAAAAGTAAATGCCTTAATGAATTTCAAATGTGCATTTTTTTTTTACCTGTCACACAGCAGCCCTTGTTATGCTGGCTGTAAAAGATGTTGTACAAAGTTATTAACGTATGAGTGAAAGGCATGTGTGCCTGTTTTAACAGACTGGAAATATTCTTTCTGACTAAGCATGAAGACAATAAATTTTGAAATTAAACAACTATTCAACTAAATACCTTTTCAAACTGTGGCATAACAGAATATGATACAAATGACAACCCAAATCTTGCATTCATCATGCAAATTAGTAGATGTTTTTTTACAGCTGAAGCAGTTGGAAAGAATGGGACACAGGTAAGTATCTACCAGTGTAGGAAGTCCATTTCTTGCTCTTCTTATTCTGATTGTCTGATAATGATCACAACAGTTGGTCACAACAGATGACCAGAAAAAATCAGAGGTTACTCTTATTTTGAGCAGCAGGTAAAAGTATGACATATCAGACTTCAACATATGTGTTCACTGTTTCTGTTTCTTTCTGTTACAGAGTTCAAGAAAGCTTTTTCCTATCACATTTTTTGGCTCTATCAGCTGGATTGCATTTTTTTCTTACTTAATGGTCTGGTGGGCACATCAGGTAAGGAGGTGATACTGGTGCAAAATAGAAGCCGCACATTGTGTTTGCACTGCAAGAGATCATTTGGAACCTAAGTCCACCATCTATCTCATGCTGAGTAATGTTTTATATTAGGAGCTGACACCATAGATGAAGTAAATCAATATGTAGTAAATGGAAACTAGTTCAGAGAACTGTTGTTGTCCTGACCACATGACTTATTGTAGTGGTAACTTCAGAGCACTCACCAACTGCTTGTTAATACGTATTGGTTCTACTTGATTGTCTTACATTTCTCCTGAAAAGTAGAAATCTGTGAAAACAATAATTCTCCAATGTTGTCTACATTCGCAAGTTCCAGGACAGTATTTCTGGTTAGAGAGGCTTACAGCAGGAAAAACCTCTTGACCACAGAACTTACTCTTTTTTTATTTGTTTTTTTTTTTCTGTTGTTGCTGTTGGTTTTTTTGGGGGGGTTGTTTGTTTGTTTTGTTTTCTTAATCTCTTTTAGGTTGGAGAGACCATTGGTATAAGTGAGGAAATCATGGGATTGACTATTCTAGCTGCTGGCACATCTATTCCTGACCTTATTACCAGTGTTATTGTAGCACGAAAGGGTCTGGGGGACATGGCTGTATCCAGTTCTGTGGGAAGCAACATATTTGACATCACAGTGGGGTAAGTCTTACAGCAAGGAATTTGTAATTCAACAGACATTTTGTTCTTACCATGTCTCCATAGTTTTGCCAAGATGTTGCCTGTGACAGTTTTCAGCAATTGATGCATAAGAAGGATAGTGATGCAGATATGGGGAGCTTGTTATTATTTCATATGCTTAGAAGTTTATAGACATTTGCATGACAGAATTTTTACAAATTTGTTGCCTAATTGCCTCTTCTATACATTGAAGAGCTGCCTAGGCAAGTAAATTGCTCTTTAAACAAGTATGCACAGCATTGTTACAAGAAGGAATTTCTGAAGTTTTGTATGATTTTTCAGGTTGATGGTTTTTTGCTTATTTTGCTAGAACTTTATTTATTTATGCTGTCTGGGAGCAATTCAATGACTCTGAAGTATTCAACACCTTTGCTGTTATAAAAACAAAATGCTACTCTCTAGTGTAGCCTGTTTAGGCTGTTGTTGACTTGTGATTTTTTTTTATGTGTCTTGAAAGTCCCTAATTACAAACCAATTCTCCACACCAAGGACCATTTGTACACTCTGGCAGTGTGAAGCAACATAAAAGCCTGTAGAAATGTACTATTTGCAATTTATCTTCAGCAGCTCTAGGATAATGATGTGTGGCATGCAGTTTCAATTTAAATCTGTTTTCAACCTTTTGAGTTCAAGCTACATCAGTTCCAGAAATTATGTAAGCCAATACAGAAGTAGTAATTAAGCTGGAGTTCAGAGCAAGTTCACATCCTAACATGGGTATATACAGTAAATGTGTGTCAAGGTTTGGGGGGGCAGTGCCTTGCACAGTGCTAGATCTTCATGTTAAAGATACGTTTTTGTGTGACCCACCCATCCTATCGTGCTGACTCTTGGAAAGAGAGTGGAAGTAGATTCTTCTGCATATGGTCCTCAATCTAGAACCAAATGAAAGTAGTCTTCCTGCACAGAAACAGGATGCCAGGTGATTTATCACCTAAGAGAAATAAAATTCATCAGTGTAACTGGTAGAAGAGTGAGGAGTATAAAATGTCATGTGTTTCCCCCAAGAACCACAAACAAACTGACAGATTTGTGTACATATTGTAAAAGCTGAAACTCTCCCTCCCTCAGTTTATGACTCCAGAAACTTAGTGTCCCTTTCTGCACGTCTGCAATGTTTCCAATTTTTTTTCTGTTTCTTAACAGCCTTCCTCTTCCATGGCTCCTGTATGCTGTAATTAACAGCTTTGCCCCAGTGACAGTCAGCAGCAATGGTTTGTTCTGTGCGATTGTCCTCCTCTTCATCATGCTGCTCTTTGTCATCCTCTCCATCGCTTTCTGCAAGTGGAGGATGAATAAAATTCTGGGCTTTCTCATGTTTGGGCTTTATTTTGTGTTCCTGATTGTCAGTGTCCTCCTGGAGGATAAAGTTATCCAGTGTCCTGTCTCCATCTAGTGGAAATTGATATTTCTCAAGAAGAAAAAACCAATAAATATGTTCAAGAAAAAAAAAGTAGATAAATATGAAAAAACACAGTGGACAGCTTCAATGAGAATAACCCATGGATTTGTAAATTCCCTCTCCCACAACTTTAAAAGAAAGAGAGAAAAGGATACAAAGGGTGGATCTCAGAGCTGAAGAATGATCACTGCTGGACAGTGCAGTCACATGAGAAGGGCTGAGTCCAGCTGCACTGAGGTTTTCATTGCCTGCTGCAGAACATCCTTGCTGCTCATATTGGAGGTGCTGCACATGCACGGAAACAGTGAAAGCTACTGCTTCTCCTATGCCTATGGTATACACCTGCATACTTCTCATTCTCTGTTGTAGTATACACAGGCACACAGCATGCTCAGTTCTTAAAAGCTCTCATCTTCTAAGGGTATTGCCAATACAAACTTTGTGGAGGCACCCCACCCCCCACCCCCCACCCCCAGACACTGTTGTGGGGTTTTTTTTGATAATCTGCTGAAACTCCTGAGTAGAAAGCATACTGCAGGCTCATGAGGCACTGACAGGGAAGAGCTTGCATGTCTCTTTATGTAAGTGGACTTAATTGATATGACTTGAGCAAAACCAGGGAGTTCATCAGTGTTTTGATTCTCTGCATCACAGGCCTCTAAAGGCGATCAGCAGGATGTTTATGACATCTTGCAAAACCCTTCAGATTCCAGAAACTCTGGCTCTGGTACTGAAGGGGCCATGCTGCCTGGCCATTTTATAAGCTGGTGCAGATTTTCATTGCATTCACATGCAAAGACAAGAATGGGGATATTCTTTCTTCTCTATCAGCAACACAGCATACAGAGAGGTTATACTACAACTACTACGTGAACATAACCATTTTTTTCTAATGCAGCAATACCAACAACAGTACCAGTGGCTTTCAGATGCTGTTATCATTATGAATTTGCCTTTTCATGCCAGAAGAAAAAGGCTAATTTGCTTATGCGTAGAATTTCATGCAGAAGTAGTTGTGAAGTGGCAGGCTAATTGCTCAAGTGGATGTATGTTTTATAGTCTATCTTTCACTGTTACTGGTAGTGTAAGGACCTTCACAGCTACATATAGCCATTGCTGGAAGAGATTCCCTGCTGATATACAAAGCTGGGGCAGTTCATATTTGCTCTTTTAAATATTGAAACTAGGTAGCATAAACTGTCTAAATATTGTGGAGCTGCAGGAAACCTCCATGAAAATTTTTCAGTATTGTTATAGTATGAATGTCTAAAGAAGCTTGTGAAAGAGTACAAATGCAATATTCCTTTACTGAATTTCTGAGAGAAAAAGTCCAAAACTAGAATAAAAGAAAAATAAGGAAGGAGAAAGCATTGAAATGTTAATCTTTACTGTAGTTTTAATTATTTAAAAAATTGAAATGGAGGACTGGAATGGGTATTAAGAAATTATTTCAGATAATTGTTGTTTGTTTATGCAAGTCTTTTGTACAGTTAGAGTTCATGAAATTTCAGCACATTTCTGTGATCTATTTCAGCATTGTTTTGTATATTTGTATTGTACTCACAATGATAATGCCATGCTCACAGCTGCGTAACAGAAGGCTCAGCACATTTTGTCTTTTTCTGTGTTCCATGCTGTTTTCTTCTCACTCATCCCCTTTGTCCTTTACTATTTTCCTGTTATAATAAGTGTTTATAAATAATAGGATCTGGCTAGAGACTAAGGACTTAACACAAAACAATCATAGAGAAAATAGTAAAGCATACATATTAAAAGTTAGCTAAATGTTAATCTATGTGACATCATGAAGAAGAAAAGTGAGACACTAATTAAAAAGAAAAAGAGCAAGAAAACTAGGATTTACAATGTCTGCTACACATATTTTGTTCTGAGCTATTCAGTCCTAGCTGCGCTCAGAATCAGTATTTGATCTTAACTATGTATCTGCAACTTATCTTGCTTCTTAGTGCTCCTTAGTGTGAGCTTCACTCATTGTGAGCAAAAATTTGTCTGTGTATTTAAGATCCTGTCTTAACAATAGTGCTGCCCACCTCTCAACGTTTTTATTGAGGAGTGTTTGCAATGGAAAGACAGGGAGATAAGGTTCCTACAGTGCCCTCTACAGAAAAGAAAAGCCAGCTTGCAAAAGGAAATCTGTAACCCAAATTCTGAGCTCAAATGAAACAGGCGTCCCAAAATACAGAGCTGACTCCACAGTACAGTCTGACCCAGAGGAGTTACCAAATGCTTTTATTTCTAATGACTGTGCTCAAAACAGGCAATCTTTACCCAAGTGAGCAGAATAAGACAAATCAATCTAAAAGAGCTTGTGCAGGATCATGATAGGTCTGCGTATGTGAGCACTTACAATATACAAAGATGCCCAGATTCACTGGTCTGAAATTTCAAGTCAAGAAACCAAGAACGTTGGGCAAATGTCTGCTTTCTGTTCAATACATTCAGGGGTTGGGGGGGTGTGTGGGTTTGTGTGTGTATTTTTGATGCTTTTGGTGTAACTACCACACCTGAAAGTAAAAAAGCACTGCCTAACCTTGAAAGCTGTAAGAGCACTCTGATGCATTCTGCAAAGTGATGGGAGCAACAGCATGACTATTGCCCTACACAGTGGGAATGTTTCAATCCAAAACTGGCATCAGTAGCTTGGAAGAAGAATTTTTTGCATATAGCTGTCTTGGCATTGTCTTAAAATATGTTAGACTCACTTTGATCTTGTGGCTGCTTGCCCCTGTGAACATATTTATCCTGAGAAGTAATGAAAAGTAAATTTTTTCCCATCAGGAATGAGACACTTCACAGCTCCCAATGCCTTGCATCTGCTGGGCAGATCATTATTCAAATGGCTGAATAACTGCTATCAGTGGCAGCAAAGCTCCAGAGGTAATAGGAGATTTCAGTTGTATGGTGCTTTCTGTGGAAGCTATCTATGAAAGCTGATTTAACAGCTTTCAATACAGCCGCTGGTGTAGACGGTTTCAGGTGACTAACAAGCTGGCGTGCTCTTTAATTCTAAGGCAACAGCTGTGCTTATAAAGAAAAGAGAGGAATAAGACCAAGGAAGAAGCATGGCTTCTGCATGTGGGGACAATTTGAAAATACCAAGCTAGAGTTGTGAGAGAACAGGCGAATGCTACTGCAACCCACCAATTGGCTGTCTGTAAGTTGTCCAGGCTCTACACTGCCAAAAAATGCAGTGTTGTCCTAACCACTTGTTAGAACAGCCCTATTTTACGATTGACACCAAATTTCCTCATATAAAGGTTTCTTGTTATTCATAACTTTCAGTGTGGGATCCATTAAAGCTTTCTCAACAATACACACATAAAGGTCAAAATGAAATTTCTGTTTTCTTCAGCCAAAATTTCTGAGTACCTTCACCAGGGATCTGGTCCTGCCAAATGCCGGATTTCTACAGTGAATGGATCAGCATTGAAGTCTCTTTCACTTGCCTGTATGCCTGTGATCATTTGTTCAATCAATGCTGCTGTCTGCCTAATCCTTATGAAGCATAAATTAATAATAAATACAGAAATTGGTGTTATCATCAAGATCCTATTCTAACATAGTGTCTTCCAGGACAACACCAGGTTGGCAACACAGTTAGTAAGATAAAAAAGCAACTTCAGGTTAAGTAGCCAACTCTCTGTGACTCCATCACACCTGAACAGAACCAGTGCTTGACATAATTTTTGGAAAGGATTTCCAGTACAAAAAGGAAGGATTTAAGTAGGATGGTGGGTTAGACTGTGATCTGGTTTTAATACTTTTTGCACTAACTTCGTTGGAACTGAAGAAGAGAATGAGCCCCATCAGTACAAAATAGCATTTGGTTCTTCAAATATTTACTGTTTTCCACTTTACAACAACCCTATCAGCTTCCCTCTGCAGAAGCCACCATGGTTGAATCTCTGGGGTAAATGCTATAAAAATGTCATTTAATGCATGATTTGAGAATGATCTCTTCAAGAATTACATGCAGAGTGGAAAAATCATTTGGCAAAGCACTGTGTATTTTAAATTAACTATGTACTGACAGCTAGTGCTTTCCTGTAGTGCAAACAAGCTCTCTATCTCTGTATGCCTCTGCTTTTTGTTCAATTGATGTGGCCATCTGCATAATCTCCATGAACCATAAAGCACAGTGAGTAACAAAGAAGCTTATCTAGATGTCCATTGATGTTTCTAATGGCAATGAACCTACCGTGTAATTTCCACATATGCTACTCTGATGTATTTTATGGTCACTGTCACGCATGGTACTGTTGTGTGTGGATATGAAGGTCCACTAAGCAGTAGATTAAATGTGGTTAATCCAAGTACTGTAAAAAAATAGACGCTTAGAAATAGTCTTAATTTTGAGTGGTTTTTAAGGGATTATTTCTCTGGTTGTCTTCATATATATTTTGCAACAAAAAAGGGGATATACAGCATTTTTTAATTCTTTTTCCTTCAGCATTTAATTCCTTAAAATAGCATGTTGTGGTCCATATACCATGTTCTGAATCAAGTATGAGTCTGTATCAGATGTATTTATTTAATTTATAACAAAGAAATAATCCCTTCTCAAACAACTTACCCACTGAAATCCAGAAGATTTCTGCCACTGCCTTGGATAAGATACAGATTTTTATCTTAGGATTCTATATTTCATAAATGCACTTGCATAACAAAACACATTTATACTGGGAGCTATGTACAAAAGGAAAAATAGCGTTAACTTTTATTCTTGGAAACCATTTTACCTGTTGTGAATAATGAGCTAACTGAGAAAAGTCACGGTTAGTTCTTTTGAGCATGTGATCCTTATTTTCACAGTATCATAGTATCACAGTAATGATAACGTTGGAAAAGACCTTAAAGATCATCCAGTCCAACCTGGATGATCCAACCTGATAAAGATCAACCAATCCAAATAAACCAAGTAAACCTAACATCTAACATCTCTTTCCGTTCCTCAAAATTTTGATGGAAGAACAAATCTGCAGAGAAGTTATTTTGACAATAGCAAATGGGATACTCTGCACTCAACAATATGACAAAGACTTCTGCTCTGGCCCTGACACAGATGTGGATTTCATTCCAGTTTTATGTTAAAATAATCCTTCCTGGATCTGTTCCCATCAATTACAGGAATGTCAGTGTTGATATATAAATCCTTTCCACTGGCACCAAACCCATATAGAAGACATATCTGGGTTACAGCCCTGTAGTCCAGACAAGTCATCCTATACATCTACTGTGTGTTGTTAGTTGTCAATGCATCACTCTTAAGTATTGGCTAACAGGGTGGGTGCATTGCCCTGACCATGCTCCTGCCTGGCTGGATCTTCTCTAGAAGGTGTCTAACTGCATTGTTTGGCTCTGAGCCCCTGCTCCCAGCCATCCAGATGGAGGTCGTCCCCAGACTAGAAGCCACATAGCCGCTTGAATCATGGGTAGACCAGATACACAACTGTCCACATTGTTCCTAAATAAACATAAGGGGCCTAGGACAGAAATTAGTAAGAAATAATCTAATTTGTGGTTGATAAATGAACTAACTGTACACTCATGTAGATTTACTATAAATTCTCCACTCATCAAACACAAATCTGAAAAATGAAATTTATATTAAAGATTTTGCACTTTACTATTGTTTATTTATTTTTCTTTTATGCTGCATAGTTGTCTTAATGCAAAAAGAAGCCATAAAATACCTCAGAATACAAGTACGGGATTTCTAAGTAAGGGGATCATTAATTTTAAAGTAAAGAACCCTCTTCATTTCTCAGTTAAAGGTATAATGTAAAATGCAGTCAAATAAATGTACATGCCAGCAGTATCTGGTTTTGCCCTAGTGAAGCCGTAAGACAGGAAGAGTTTGCTCATACCTTTGGGCTTCCTTGCAAGACAGTACAAAATGCTGCACACCACCCTTGCAGCAGGGGCTCAGACCTGTCATCCTTGTTCACCCCAGAAGAAATATAATGCTTGCAGAGCCAGGCTCAGTGAAGCAGTTATGTCATCCTGTTACTGTTTTCTCCACTGAGATTGTGGTAAAGGAAGCTCCTCCTATTTCAGAAAGCTTATAAGAGATGTGTTACTTCTGTCACATTTGGCTCTATGAAGTAAAGTTTTCATGGCCAGGCTATCCTGTAGAAATCTACCATTTCTTTAATCCCCTCTGAAAATTAAGTGATACCAAGATAATTTTGCTTGAGTTCATGCCCACTTTCATTATCAATATCTCTGTTACACAGTTCTGATTCTACAATCCTGGCTCTGAGGAGTTGATTCAGGTGAAAATTATTATTTTTGTCACTTAAGATGCAACATCAGGCCACAGTATTGCCATGTGAAAATAATAGCATGTGTTATAACTGACAATCAGATGCTATTTTTGTAATAAAGCTTTTTAGCTTGCTTGTTTTACATTTTCATACTCTTGTCTCTCATTTTCAACTTACTGTAAGAAAAATATGAAGAAGTCCCCTATCATAGTCATTTTAAACTTAAAAAAAAATTCATTGCCATGGAAACCAGTCCAGGCAACCCCCTGAAAATTCCATGTTTTCTTATGTGTTTATGTGTATGGATCATGATTCATTAGATGAAACTCTTGTATCTCTGAATCAGTATATTCGCTGTGAATATGTTTGTATATAGCATGAAAGTTACCTTTATTTGTACATAGGTTCGTGGAAATAATCCCTTCTGTCAAAGGTCCTACTTCACTGTATCTACAGAATGTTTCAGTGTGGCATGTACACTTTCTCACCTTACCATACCAATAATACAGAGCTCCTCATATAAATAATTTTGTGTAATTAAGTTAGATGTCTAAGTGTGAATAACAACAATAAATGCTAATAAAAAACTTAACTGGATGTCATTTTGCTCAGTATCTTCTGTTTTAATTGTCTTGGACTTGGTATGGCACTGAAAATAGATTTTTTACTATTTCAAGGTGCTCTGGGTTGAAAGATGAACTGCAATGCTGCTGTTCATGGGAGGTGTTCAAACAGTACTACCTCTTGCCATGTCACTTTGCTACCTGCTGTGCGTGCAGAGTAAGGAAAAGATTTGTTTTCTCAGTGAGGTCAAAATACAGTTAAGAGGTTTTTGTCTGTACCCCACTGTGAATTAACCAGAAGAAAACTTCATGGAACTGTGTATGTCTGGAGCCATGTGGTCCTGTTTGGACTGAGTACCCCTACATTTCTTCACTAACACTTTTGTTTACAGGTTGTTTTGTAATGCAGCTCTTCAGTTTGACATCTAATCACCAGGTTGCATGGTCTGTCATCCTTGCCAGCTAGGATGTTTACTGTTTTCTAATTGTGTCACTGGACAAATGATACTGTTAAAGTGAAGAATGGTATTTAAAAGATAACAGCAAAAGTCAATCATGTTAAAAATTTTCATAATCCGCAAGTTATATCTTCACAAATTACAAAACATTGCAATAAAACTTATTAGTTAGTATTTCTCCCATTGTAGCCCCAGGTAGTCATCCTCCACAGTGAATAAAGGTATTTTTAATGAGCTATTGTACCAACCTTAAAGGTGTGAGCTCAGGACAAAGATTTTTCATTTGTCTTTAACCAAACTAGTGCTAGGGCTATAAAATTTTAGATTAAAAGAAACAAGAAATTTGCCAATAAACTAAGATTTGACAATGGTGATTGTCCTCAGACAATGCCTGCCAAACTAGGAAAGCAACAAGGTCAAGCTCATCAACAAAAAGCAAAGGTGGTGTATGCTGCAAGTCGCAGAAGCCCATGTAGGAGGTGGGGTGCTTTGGAATAGATGTTGGAGATGGTAAGTTTGAAAGAAGGACTGTGTTAGGCTTTATCTGAGAAGTGTGCATGCATATACACTCACAAATCTGAGTTACCTGTTGCTGCTTTCACCATCAAAGATGAGTAAATACCATCCATCTACTACAACTTTCCTGTAACCTCTGCCATAAATGAAATTAGATATCACTTTTGCCTGTAGCAGAACTTGGTTTGAGCTACAGAGGAGGTCTGGCTTGTTGTGTGAAGCAGAGGAGAAAGGTTGGTGTGAGGGCATGTTTGCTGTGGAAAATACTCCACTTCACTGGACATAAGAGTTTGATGGTGTATTTCAGAGAGCAGAGCAGGAGGGAAAAACTGTAAGACCATGAGGAAAATGGGTAAGAGAACTACCAGTTACAAGTCATGTCAAAAAGCATATGCTTTCCTTCTTGTCTCTCTGCAGCCTAGTTTAATTGTGTTGTAAAATAAAAGAATGGTTTAGTGCACCGTTTAAATTTGATAACAGTAAAAAAACCCACTGCTTCTGCTTATTTCCTATTCCTGGGTGCTAAATAAAATGAGGGAAAAGGGAAACTACAATTTCTAAGCCCCTGCAAAGATGAATGCTTTCTCTTGTCATCATGTACTCCCTGTCTGCCTTGATACTGTGCCACACTGCTTGTCAGAATTTCCCTCCATGGTAATGTCTAGCTCTTGCTAATTTAATAACTGCATTTTCTTAACAAAGGGATTGTAATCTCATCCTTTGTACCTATGAGATACTGCCAGACAAAGCTGGCTCTGAAGAGCTAGTCTTAGGTATCTTACAACATGCAAGACTATTCAAGAAAAATTTGTTTGGGTATTTGAAACACTAGGTCCTTACAGGCTAACATGCTATACTGGTCCTATACTATACATACTATACTGCATCTGTGCCTCTGCTAAAAGTGGCAGTAAGCCCATTTTCTGTTGTATTTTATAGCCTACCTTTGAAAAATAATTTCATTAAATCCAATATAGTCCTCCCTTATAGTAATGATTTTCAGCAAAGCTTTTACCTGTCCTGCTCTTACCTCTGTTTTAATTGCCCTGGTCCCATCAACACTGATGTCCTCTGAATCCTACACTGTCCAGCATCGAAAATAAATGCTGAGTGTGTGAAGGACTCAGGCCTCTTTTACCCATCGTAAGACTCAGGAAATAGGAAGGACCCAGTCTAGAAAGAAATCCAGAGACGTGGCTAAATGAATACGAAAGTCTCAGCAGAACTCAAGTTCTCTGATTAAAATTTTCTTCTATTTATTCCTGGGACTTAGACCAATTTTGATCTTAATTAGTATCTCAATAGGTCACTTGTGCTTTTGTAATCTATCACATCCCTGAGAGAAGCGTGGGTTTTGCTTAGGGAAAGAAGCAGTGAAAGGGATTGATGCCAACCAATGTGCCTTTGCATATATCATGGGCACTGCCATCTTCTAGGCGAGGCAAATTTTCCCAGCTGGCAGCACAACTGACATTGTGTCATGGGTTAAAAACCTCAATGACATTTTAAACCGATTAACTTAGCTAAGGTGTTAATGGGCAGGAATAAAAACAATACAGGGAGGGTTTGAAAAGGACACTTAATAATTGCAGGTGAAAAACACTAAACTTACTCAATTTGGGCAACAAGACATTTAATTCACTCCACACAAAAAAAACCCACATAAACATACGTGCAAAGACGTTCAGCACAGTGTTCTTATGGAAGTGACCCAAAACCTTACTGTCCAAACCCTAACAGGGGAAAAGAGACTTCCAATACCTCCTGCTTCTGTAGAACCTGAAGTTAAACTCACATCTCTCAGTGCCAGCAAGCATTTTAAAGTCCAGCTCTCTGTTCCATGGGGTTTCCTCCAAAATGCAGATTCCTACAGCCACTAACGAGGAGAAAACTCTCACCATTTCAAGTAACCATAGAAATCCTGAGGAAGCCTTCTTTCCAGAGATCTCCAAAGCTGTCTAAAGACAATAGCTGCCACATCCAGCTCCACAACACTGTGTGCCATCTCCACCTCACACACAAGAAGATACCAAGATGGGGAGACCAGAAGAGGTGGGAGGGGGGTAAAAAAACACGGAACTGGAACTCCAAATCCACTCTGTTTGCAGAAAACACACAAACTAAGCTTACAGATTTTACTTACAGTTTTCAAAACCATAACATCTTCCATGGGACAAAAGCATCATCACCTCAGCAGATTTAAATTCTGAATGTTGCAGCATAAGGGCAATGACAGAGATAATGGAGACAGTGCAATATTGGTCACATCTGCCCGCACTTTGTAGGTGCCTAAACAAAGCTCTGGGTGATGTCTAAGAAAAGCAGATAAGATTATTTTTTGTCAGTTGGTTTCTGTATGAAGAAAGATACTAGTAAGTTTGATCTTAACCTTAGGCCTTGTCTTTGGGTGTAGACAGACAGTATCCCTTTACGTAATACTTAAGGGCCATTAGCCTTGGGTGCAGACTGATAGTATTCTTGAAGTGCACTTACCTTTCCTCAGTTCACCTGTTCTTACGGGATTTTACATTTTCAGTGTATAAAATGAAGTCTGTAAGACACTGGGGTAGATCTAGCTTCATGAGATACCACCCAGCTCCCAACTTCACACAAACCTGCATTAATCCTGTGTGTGTAATGTCTTGTGCACTGAGTAGAGAATAAATTTCTCAGGGTAACATGAGTTTCTTTAAGCTCCTGCACCAGTCCATATAAGTCAGACAGCAAATGGGCTTGCATGGATTGCTGCCTATCTTTGTCAGCCATGTAGGGAGTGGCTTCTTGCTTAGATTCACAAAGGATGAATTTCCTCAGCCCCACTGCAGGCTTGTGAAGAGCTGCAGATGGTGTTTTCCTTTGACACTTAGCATTCAGCAGACATTCTTCTCTTGTTCTCTATGTGTCCTGATTGCATGCCAAGTAGTGGAGTGTATCACATCATCTCCTGAGGAAGAGATGGTGAAGAGCTCTATGCAACTGCAGAAGGACTCTAGGCAAAAGCTCATCCACCAGATCTACACAAACTCACCAGCCAGCAAAATGCAGGTGGTGATTGTGCAAACTGGCTGCATCTGAGGCACAGGCCATGCTAGTTTATTCTGTGGACCATCAGTGAGTCAGCAACAGAGTGAAAAAGGTCTTGATATCCTTATGAAGTTGGGAGGGGGATGGGGATTATGTCAGCCTACGCGACTAGAAACAGCAAAATGAGGAGGCTCAAAGAATCTGCACCCCAGCTTGGAGTCCTGCTTTAATATCAGTTAATATACAGCTAATTTGAGCAAGCTAGGAACAGGGAAAGTCACATTCATACATGACAGGACATTTTTCCAGCCAAAATTTAATTTCTCTCTGGATTTCTCATGTACACTGGGCAGAATTACTCTGGGAAGATAGTAACTTTATATGACTCTGGAAAATGCTGTCTAACCAAGAGAAAGAGAAATCAAGTTAATGTATTTGCACTGGAATTTCTTTGGAATTGGACGCCATCCAGGCAGTGAGTTTGTTGCTAGGAAGGTACGCCTGTATGCTGATGTGAAGGTATTTGCTGTGGGATAAGGAAAATCCACTTTGTGATACCAAAATTGCAGTCAAAACCAGTGCCAAGTATCTCAGCTATCTCAAATAGTTTAGGTAGTGAATACGTATGTTTGTTTCCACCAGGATTAAAACATGGGAATTAAAAATATTTCTGTGCTTTACTGAATTCACTGAGTAAGCCTTGCCCTCAAGTAAGCATGCACGTCTAATTTACCCTCTGCTAATTCTTGTCTGCTGGGATATAAATGAAATACAATACGCTGTATTTATAGAATATCTGACAATTTGTTTCATGTACACTGCTGGAATATAGCTTACACTGCAATTTTCAGGCATTTGGTTTTCTTATGCATTGCTTCCCCTTTATTACCTCACCAGACTTCTGTAGACATAAATATTTTCCCGCACAAATTGGTTTGCTTATCTACTTTTTTTAACCTGTGAGTAGCAGCACAGTGAGTTCCTGAGATTGCAGCTCCTCATCTGTTTCTGTCCTCCGGCCTACGAATGGGTTTGTTCAACTAATTTTGTTCAACAGTGTAATGGTTTAGCAAGTAATTTCAAAGATATAATAATCTTTTTGAATTGAGATCATTGCTTTAGGGCAAAATTCTTCCCTGCCATAAATTGTCCCCTCTCTGGACTTTGACAATAAGGACCTACAGAAAACTACAAGAGGAAAACTGGGTTCCTTTACATTGTCAGGTCCTAATAACATCTTTCTGCCCTTACGCCCTACTAATTGATAAGTGGTAGCTAAAAGAGAGTGAAAATCAAGCAGAACAAACACAGGAGTTTTCCATGTGCATTATTAGTGTTTACTCCTTAAGGAACAAATGCTGATAAAAGCCAGTGGATATGTAATTTTTTCAGAGAAGATATGCTAAATAACAGAGCTACTTCTGCTAAAGTAAGTTTAAGGTCCTTAAAAGCCCTCAGATCAAAAATGCAGCACAGCTCTGATACTTGACTGATGATCACCCAATAGTTATGATTGAAGAGGCCAGGGAAAGAATACAAAAAGGAGAGGTATGACAGGAAAGAAAGGAGAGGGACATTTCCATTTCTTCATGACACAGTCCCTACCTTTTTTCAGTAATGTCTATAGGTCTTTATTCCCTTTGATCTGTATCACTCCTACTGGGGTCTCTATTCTCTTTAATTTTGTTATGTAGCCAGTGTTAATTATCAAGCTAGTGTATTTCACAGTCTGAACAGCCTTTTCCTGTCCTCAGTGGTAGCAAAATCCCAATCAGCTTCACATGCGAAGATGCACAAAAAGTCTAAAGGATTGACTTTGTGTTTACTTAATGAACTGCAGCTTACAGAGATTTTATCAAGGAACTGAAAGCAAGATAAATCCATTACTGAAGATGAAAGAGTAAATACACACACAAAGGAGTACAATTTGTGCTGTACTCCTTCACGAACCAAGGATCTAGGAAGAAAATATGTTGAGTGCAAATGCACTACATTTTTGCTTATCTAAACTGGTAGGTGGGGAACAGGGTACAGTGTAGTTCCCCTATTATCCAAGAGGTACTAGATAGAGACCTGCTGATCCATTTGGATCCCCACAAGTCCATGGGACTGGATGGGATTCACCCCAGAGTGATGAGAGAGCTGGCAGATGAGCTTGCTAAAACGCTCTCCATAATTTATCAGGAGTCATGGATCACAGGTGAGGTCCCGGATGATTGGAAGTTGGTGAATGTGATCCCTATACACAAGAAAGGTTGGAAGGATGATCCATATAGACCTGTTAGCCTCCCCTCAGTTCTGGACAAAGTTATGGAATGGTTAGTGCTGAGTGCTATCATGCAACAACTGCGTGATGGCCAAGAGATTAAGCCCAGTCAACATGGGTTTAGGTGGGGTAGGTCTTGCCTGACTAACCTGATCTCCTTTTATGATCAACTGACTAGACTGGTTGATGAGAGGAAGGCTGTGGATGTAGTGTACCTGGATTTCAGTAAAGCATTCGACACAGTCTCCCATGATATACTCCTGGCAAAGATGGCAGCAAGGGGCTTTGACAGGAATATTCTATGATGGGTCAGGAACTGGTTGGATGGATGAGCCCAGAGAGTGGTGGTAAATGGTGTCGCATATAGTTGGTGACCTGTTACTAGTGGTGTCTCCCAAGGGTAGGTGTTAGGTCCGGTCCTGTTCAACATCTTCACTGATGATATTGATGATGGGTTGGAATCCATCATGAGCAAACTGGTGGATGACACCAAGCTTGGAGCCCATGTTGATTTGTTGGAGGGTGGGAGGGCCCTGCAGAGCAACTTGGGCAGACTCCAATAGGATGAGATTTAGCAAGTCTAAGTGTCAGGTTCTGCATTTTGGTTATAACAACCCCAGGCAGAACTATAGGCTGGGAATGGAGTTCTTAGAGAGTACTCAGGTGGAAAGAGACTTGGGGGTATTGGTGGACAGCAAACTTTGCATGAGTCAGCAATGTGCCCAGGTGGCCAAGTGGGCTAATGGCATCCTGGTCTGTATCAGGAATGGTGTGGCCAGCAGGAAGGGGGAGGTTATCCTCCCCCTGTATTCAGCACTGGTTAGACTGCACCTGGAGTATTGTGTTCAATTCTGGGCCCCTCAGTTTAGGAAGGATGTCGAGGTGCTGGAACGAGTCCAGAGAACAGCAACTATAATGGTAAAGGGCGTAGAAGGTAAGTCCTACGAGGAGAGGCTGGTGGGGCTGGGTCTGTTTAGCCTGGAAAAGAAGAGGCTCAGGGGTGACCTTATCACTGTCTATGTAAAAGGTGGTTGTAGTCAGGCGGGGGTCAGTCTTTTGTCCCTGGACACTGGAGACAGGACAAGGGGTCACAGTCTTAAGGTCCATTGAGGGAGATTTAGACGACATTAGGAAAAGGTTTTTCACTGAAAGAGTGATCCAGTTTTGGAAAAGGCTGCCCATGGAGGTGGTAGAGTCACTGTCCCAGCAGGTGTTCAAGGTTAGTCTGGATGAAGTGCTGAGTGGCATGATCTAGATGTTACATGCTAGGTTTACTTGGTTTATTTGGATTTAGGTTGGACTGGATGATCTTTTGGGTCTTTTCCAACCTCATTGTTACTGTGATACTGTGAAAAAAAAAATTTATTGTTGCATCCTGTTGAATGGTAATCACTGATTTGAGACTGTTACCTCTGTCTTGCAAGGTGTAACAAAGAAATATCCTGAATACAAAGTTTATTGCAGTCCAAATAACAGAATGAATAGCAAACACATTTCCTACATACCTCAGTTGTTCCTGTTTCCTTTAAAAATCTGATAGGATTTCCTTAGGAAACGTGGCAGGATGCCTGCCCCTATGCATCTCCCAGTCACTATTTTTGTTTAACATTTTACTCATTGGCTAGTGTCACTCAAATTTGACAGAAAGGCCATTCAGTTCCTATGAATTTCACGGAAGCAGCCAACTTAGTATAGAGGAAAGGGTTGCTATCAAGTCCCTCTGCTTAAAGAGACCCAAATGAACTTCTGCACTACGAGACCTAGAGGAGTCATGAGAGGGAGAGCCAGAGACTTTATATATACAACAATGACATGAAGTGTCAGTTTGTGTGTATGGCAGAGAACTGCAAGATGTCCAATTTTGTCACTTTGTAGAGCTCCTCATATGTCCTTTGCTTTCCTGACTAGCTCGCTGGCTTTTTATTGTAGTTTAAATTTGGTGGGTTTCTTGGCTTGAGAGAGAGCAGGCAGTTACTATGACAACCTGTGGTAAGCAGTTTGCAGTTCCAAGCTGAATTTTGCAACTCCAAAAACCAGTACAAGTGTTTTGGAGCTTCCTGCTCCTGGTTTCTTGCTTCTTGCTACTTTTTTAATTCTGGTCTTTGTTCAGAGAGGAACACACATCACTGGGCTGGATATGGAAGCCATTTGCCCTAGGAATCTGTTGAGTGGAGAAAAAGTGGGAGTTTTAGGGCCTCGGAGGACGGAGCTTTTCACCAGAGGAAAGGTTTCTCCTGCAATACCTTGTTTGCTGTGTCTGAGAGAGTCTTCCCTGTTTGTGGCCCATAGGAATCGGCATCCCCACAAGGGATGGAAGTAGCAGCTCAGCCCAGTTACACACTATTATGTTAGAACATACCATTAATCTGTTGTTGTGCTGGGGCTTTTGTGTTGTGTGAACTAAAAGTGTCTTCTTGTTTTTTCCGAAATAGAGACAGTCGTTGTTCTTAACCTGCAACCCACTCAAAGGAAGAGAAACTTCCAGTAGTTCTTTTCCTTGTGGAAATGTGATGTACATGCATCCATTCTTCAGTGACAACAGTTTCTTTAAGGGCCAGTTCTACTCTCAATGTGCTACCAAACCATCCTGTATTCCAGTGCACTGATCCCTATGAGCTATAGCCAGAACTCTGCTCCTCCATTTTGCAAGTAATGGATTGCAGGCGAAACCAATCTTCTGCTGATCTCTGAGGTTTCAAACTTCCACTCTCCCTCCATTCACAAAATCATAGAATCACAGAACAGTTTTGGCTGAAGAGACCTTCAAGACCAAGTACAATCTTTTCCTAGCTCTATCATCACTACCAAAGCATCTCCTTCAATCTACCCTTCTGTTAAACACCTCCAGGAACCGTGACTCAAATACTTCCCAGAGCAGGCTGTTCCAATGCCTGTAAAGCCTTTCAGTAAAGAAATTGCTCCTAATATCTGAACCTCTCCTGGCCACGTTTAAGGCCCTTAAGGGCATTTCTCCTTGTCCTAATACTTACCACTAGGGAAAACAGACCAACCACTGCCTCTCTGCAACCTCCTTTCAAGTAGTTGTAGAAAGCAATAAGGTCTCCCCTTAAACTCTGAACTATTTGTATCAGTTCACAGAGGTGCTTATTCAGCTCGAAATTACAAGGTATCATAGTAACTCAGTCCCTCCAGCTAAGACCTGCCAATTCCAAACCACAACAATACCATCAGAAATAATGCCATGTGTGCCTACATTTACCTTCAACATTTTTCTGTTGCGTCACTCATCCTTTTCCTAGAACAAACATTTAGGATCAGAGAAAGAAGAAGTAATGGGAACAGAGTGAAACATGAGATCAGTGTAGAATTTTTCAGTTTTTCCTATGAGTGTGTTCTTCCTTTCCTAATATTTTTTTCTAGACATAGACTAGGGTCAACTACACATTTTATTATATTATGTAAGTTCTGTGTATAAAAAGCAGAGATGGTGCCTCACAGAAGGCCTGAGTGAGCTCTCACAGAGCACCAAATAAGGCATTCAGATGAAAACCTATATCAGTGATTTCAAAGCTGTTTCCACAGAGTAAGGATTGTTGTCTGTGTACTTTTTCACATTATCAAGATGCACAATTACAAGCTGGGTACGGAGAGGGTTGAAAGTAGCCCAGAACAGAAAAACTTGGAAGTGTTGATTGCCAAGTTCAACACGAGCCAACAGTGCAATTATGCAGCTTAAAAGACCAACCATATCCCTGGACACATCAGGATAAATGTGGCCAGCAGAGCAAAAGATTTGATTCTCCCCTTTTACTCTGATGTTGTGAGACCCCTCCACCTCAAATACTGCATCCAGTTCTGGTGTCTCCAACAGTTTGATGGCCACAAGGATGGTACAAAGGCTGGAGCACCTTTGCTATGAGGATAGGCTGAAAGAGCTGGGGTTGTTCAGCCTAGAGGAGACTAGGAGAACGTTACAGCTGCCTTCTGAATGGAACCTACAGAAAGGCTGCAGAGGGGCTTTTCACAAGAGTGTCTAGCGATAGGATAAGGGAAAACAGTTTCAAGCTGAAGGAGAGTAGGTATAGACTAGAACCTAGGAGTTCTTCAGCAACCAGGTCTAGCTGAGAGGTGTCCCTACTCATAGCAGGAAGATTTGAGTAAATTATCTCTAAGGTCCCTTCCAACCTAAGCCATTCTATGATTCATAGTATGATACTATGATTTCAGTTAAATGATAGCCCACCAAAGACAGTTCTTGCTGTCCTGACCATTTCTGAATACAGTTGAAGTACTGAATGGGCTTGAAATTCTCAAGGTTGGATGTACTTCTAAAAGACTATTTAGGTATAATAAATAACATACGGGGCCTTTTCTGTGATACAATGCTTCAATCTGCCACAAATGCCAGTCATGGCTAGCAGGTAGGAAGAGTGCTGTAATTTTCCCTATTTTGTTTTCCACTCTGTGCTATACTTGCTGTTGTCCTACCTGTATTATAGCTTTGATTGCTGTAGTGACCAGTGAGACAGACAATTTTATTACAAATGCCACATCTAAGCTTCGCAAAAGGAAGTATAAGTATTAACAGATAATCCACTTCTCTAGTGAGAAATAAGCAAGAAATAAATTATAATTAAAATTTTAAGGATAAGTTGTTTTATCTAAATGCTGAGCTTTATTAGAGAAAAGCCATAGAGTATTACAGCAAAACCTAGTTTGTGCATTTCACTACTAAGCAACAGAAAACATACACTTTATAGTTACCTGAATTATTGTTCATTACTGTAACTATCTGCTATAAAACAGACCATTAGTCTGAAGATAGATCTCAATTTTTATTCCTTATTCTTCCCTCAGCATAGAAATAATGATTCAAAAGGTCATGGAAGGAGGGGATGGCCAGTCAGGGTGATTATAAGGCTCTGGTGAGAGAATGCAGGGATGCGACTAGGAAAGCCAAGGCCTCCTTGGAATTAAACCTTACAAGAGAGGTCAAGGGTAACAAAAAGGGCTTCTTCAAATACACTGTAGGTAAAACTAAACCTAGAGGCAATGTAGGGCCCCTGCTGAATGAGCTGGGTGTTCTGAAGATAGAGGATACACAGAAAGCCGACATACTGAACACTTTCTCCGTCTATACTTCTGGGAGCTGTCCTGGTATCAAAGCCCAGACTGCTGAGGCTCCAGAGGAAGTTGAGGCAAGAGAGGAGCCTACCTTGGTTGATGAGGACAGGGTTAGGGATGTGTTGAGCAAACTGAATGTACATAAATCCATGGTCCTGATGGGATGCACCTGCGCATGCTAAGGGAGACAGGAGAAGTCATTGCTAAGCCACTCTCTGTCATCTTTTCTAAATCATGGGGATCAGGAGAGGTGCCCAGAGATGGGAGGTGAGCAAATGTCACTCCAATCTTCAATAAGGGTAAGAAGGAGGATCCTGGTAACTATACACCAGCTAGCCGCACCTCTGTCCCAGGAAAGGTGATGGAACAATTTGTCCTGGATGCTGTCCCTAGGCAGATCAGGGACAAGAGGGACATTAGGGACAGTCAGTATGGCTTCACCAAGGGGAAGTCATGCTTGACCAACCTGATAGCCTTTTATGAGGGCATAACCAGGTGGACAGATGATAGCAGAGCAGTGGATGTGGTCTGTCTTGACTTCAGTAAGGCATTTGACACAGTCTCACACAGCATCCTCGCGGCCAAACTGAGGCAGTGTGGACTGGATGATTGGGAAGTGAGGTGGATTGTGAACTGGCTGCAGGGTAGAAGCCATAGAGTAGTGGTTAACAGAACAGAGTCTAGTTGGAGGCCTGTATCTAGTGGGGCCCACCAAGGATCAGTACTGGGACCAGTCCTCTTAAATCTATTCATTATTGACTTGGATGAGGGATTAGGGTCCACTGTCAGCGAATTGGCTGATGACACAATGCTGGGTGGTGTTGCCAGCACCCCAGCAGACTGGGCTGCCATTCAGGGAGACCTGGACAGCCTCATTAATGTCTATAAATATGTGAGGTGTGGGTGTCAGGAGGATGGAGCCAAGCTCTTCTCAAGGTCATCTGATGATAGGACAAGGGGCAAAGGGTGCAAGCTGTAACATAGGAGGTTCCATATAAATATCAGAAGGAACTTCTTCCCAGTGAGGGTAATGCAGCATTGGAACAGGCTGCCCAGGGCAGTTGTGGAGTCTCCTTCTCTGGAGACATTCAAGACCTGCCTGGATCTTTTCCTGTGCTACTTGGTCTAAGTGATCCTGCTGTTGCAGGGGGATTTGACCGGATATTTTGGGGTCCCTTCCAATCCCTAATGATTCTATTATTCCTCTTGAAGAAAAACATCTAAATTACAGCACCACAAAAAGCAAAGTGTAAATATATAAATATACTGTCTTCTGTTATAGGTTCAGGCCAAGAATGACTTGTGCATTTAAATCTCATTCTAAAAATCAAGTATTACTTTCACTTAGCTGGATACATCTTTCATTTAAAATTATGAAATCGTGATACAAGAAGCTTAAAGATCTGCTCCAAAGACTACTTTTCATGTTTTAGTTTATGAGTCAGAGGTGCTTAACACAGAACAGTACTTCAGTTTACCTTTTAGAAAATACTTTCCCTGCTCCTTCATTTGAACCCTTCTGAAAGTCTTCTGATACTTCTCACTTAGGGCAGGAGTCAGGAGGAAGAGGCCATGCTCTTCTCAGTGTCATCCAATGATAGGACAAGGGGAAACAGGTGTAAGCTGGAACACAAGAGGTTCCATATAAATTTCAAAGGAAACTTCTTCACAGTGAGGGTGACAGACTCCTGGAACAGGCTGCTCATGGAAGTTGTGGGGTCTCCTTCTCTGGAGATGTTTAAAACTCACACGGACATAATCCTGTGCAACTCAGTCTAGGGGATCCTGCTCTGGCAGGGGGATTGGACTAGATGATGTTTTAAGATCCTTTCTAATTCCTAACATTCTGTGATTCTGTGAAAGATTTAGCACTTGTATAAAGGAACAAACCACCACACTTCAGAATTAAAATTACAAAACATATAGAGCTGGAAGCTGTATTTGAAGCTAGGTGTTCATGGAGGACTTGGTCTTCGCATACATGACAGTGATGAGCAGCATTCAGATACTGTAGTTCTTAAGCAGAAGCTGATCCCTCTTGTAAGAGATGTAACAGCTTTCACTCCAGGTACAAGTAGACCACTCCTTATGAATAAGTCTTCATATTTCAGTTTACAGTAAAAGTTCTTATGCTTTGTATACTCAAGTACAATGCATGTTATTGTATATAGGCATGTCTATGTTGCTGAATACTGTGGCTATAAACTGCTGTTAGCATTAGCAGTTAGAAGGTATCCTTTAGTTCTTCTATCTATATTAGTTTTTGGTGTTGCAATTACTGGTAGTGCTTGCAGAGACAAACAATTAAGATTGAATAAACATTAGCACAGGTGCTAGTTGGAAAACAAGTACATAGCAGTTATAGTTCTTGCAGAGATAGAGGGAAAGAGGAGAAATACAAAGGCATGTCTAATGTCTTTAAATGCACAGTAACACCTCAGGCTAACAAGTAAATAGATGACCAGCATGGGAAGATATGAGAAAAAGGCATAAGGCAACCAGGTCAATGCACAAGGCTATTGGGCCGTGAGGTGTCTAACTGCAAAATACCATGAGTGCTCTCACCAGCAGCAGTTATAGTGCTGTGACCTGTTTTGGGGTTTTTTTTTAACTTTCCTAAGTATTTTTCTTCTTGCAGCTCTTCTTCCTTCCTGCAGCTGAGCTAAAATGGTATTGACAAGACATACCACAATTCTTTCCTAGTGCACTACGCTTTTTCCTACCCCTAGCTAATTAGCCCTTTCACTCAGTGGAAATACATAGTGCTGTCCATCTCAATTTGGAGAGTCACATAAAATGAACACAGAAAGCATTTGTTTGACAGACAGAAGACACAGCCTCCCCTTTGCTGGGTGCCTCATACTGTGCTCTACTTGAGGCATTGCCCTATCATTAACCCTCTTCCTCTCACTTGTGCCTGGAAAGAAGACATGTGCCACTTATCCAATCTGTTCCTAATGCTCTCAGCTAAGCAAAGATTTTTCTGTGTTGGAAACCTGGCACAAGGATCTTTACTCATATTTGATGCTTTTATAAATGCACTTTATTTTGACAAGGGCACAATCCTATAGCATGAAAATTCTGGGAATTTACATCATGCTGCAGTTCCAAGACTAGGACACCTCAGAGGACTTAACTCTCCTTAATGAGGAAGGACAGATTACTCAAACTTCTGTGTATAGATTGTGATGTCTGGCTCCATAGAAGTAACATCAGCTGTTGACTTCTGATTCAAAGGTGTAGCTCTTATTGGAAGTCAGGAATGGAGACATAGCAGGAGTGTATGAGCTAACACTATAATGAAGTTTCAATTTTGCATGGTTTATAATAGTGTAGCTCAAAAAATTTGACACAAACTCTTTCATGATCTTGTGGAAAGATTCACACTAACATGTGTAGAGCCTGCCTGCCTTGCCCTCATAACTGGTCCTCACATTTCTAGTGCACAGAAGAGTATCACAGAATTGGATGGGGATTTTCATAGCCAGCAGTGAGCAGTGACCCAGACCCTTATTTGAGGGTAGCATATCACAAGACTCTGCAGGTGTGGGATTACAGAAACATTTCAGGGGATTCACATGAATATGTAAATGAATAGGGAAGAACAGCCCCAGATGTGGTATGCTTTCAAAGGCACTGAAGCTTTCTGCATGATTACTTACCACTACAGGCAGGATTTACATTAACTTTCAGAGGTGGAACAGTACTTCAACAGGTTTATATTGAACATGAGCATTGAAAGAACTTCCCAGTAATTTTGTTCTTGCTTTTTTGAGGTGCAGATATTTTCTTCCTTCTCTACTATGAGCTAGCACTGTTCTCAGGTGGCCAAGGCAGCCAATGGTATCCTGGCTTGTATCAGAAATAATGTGTCTCAATAAAAGATGCTGTAGTGGATTCAAGGAAGGGCAACAAGGTTAGTGAAGAATCTGGACAATAAGCCTCCTTTTGAGGGGTGTTTACGGGAACTGGGATTGGTTAGTCTGAAGGAGGCTCAAGGGAAAACATCACTGCCTACAACTACATGAAGGAGGCTGTAGTGGCTGGGTGTTAGTCTCTTCTCCCAAGCGGTGACAGGGTTAAGAGGAAATGATCTCAAGTTGCACGAAGGAGAGTTTAGATTAGAAATTTGGAAAAACCTCAGTGAAAGTGTCAATCAAGAATTGGTACAGGCTGCTCAGGGTTGTGTTGCTATACCTAGGCATACGTACAAGGTGTGTAGATAAGGAGCTTAAGGACATGGTTTAGCAGTGAAGTCAGAACAGCTGGGTTAATGATTGACACAATGATCTTAAATGTTTTTTCCAACCCATACAATCCTGTGATTCTAAACTGATTACTTTATAACTGTAGGAGTATTTATATATATATATGTTGATATATATATATTTAATGGGAAGAGGCAGAATATCAGTAATTCCTAATAATGTTGAAGAACTATTTTTGGTAGCTCTTCAAAGATAATTGAGATTATTTCAGTAGACAATTTCAGACACTAGCAGAAGTAGGTGTAAAAAACTTAACAATGAACTCAAAGAATGCTTTCTGCTCACTAGTTTGTTTGTTTTTCTTTACCAATCATGTGAAAATGACAGTTAACAGCAGTGCAGAGAAATTGCAAATTTAAAGCTTATTTTTGAATTTTAAACTCAATTCACAGAAGCTACATGCTTTAAAAAGGAGCCCACATTTTGACACTTTAAAAGCTGAGACTGAGTGCTTCAGAAAGTTAAGTTCTGGTAAATCACAGATTGAACTAATTAATGAATGTGATGACATATGCAGTCTTGTTTCTAAACTGGCAGCCAAGTATACTGTTGTCAATGACAACCTAAGTCATACACCATTGGTTTCTCTTAACTGATGAGTCTGTTGGGAAAAGTTCTCACATATTAAATTGTGATCCAGAGGTCTGCAAACCTCTGAGATCTCTGAAATTACTAGAATATTGAATGAAGCTCAGGAATCCTCAGTAGGGGAAAGCCTCTCAGTAAAAGCATGCACTGGCAAGTAATAAAAGGTGGTCACTCAGGGACCAACTTCTAGCCCAAGCTAAGGTTCAGACAGCTTTCAGATACAAGGTTTGAACAGTTAAGAAGCATCTACCTAAACAATTTCACACTAATCTACAGCAATTTTATCAAACCAAGGTTTTCAAGCACTTCTATAATAAAATCCAGTCAGACAGTATTGGAAATCTTACCAGTTTCAAAACAGTATATGATTTCTTCTGCAGCCACAGGGACAGCAAATACCCTATTGTAGAAGAAAACTGTATTAGGTAGATTCAACTTGCTAAGTGTGCATACATAAGTTACCTCTTCAAATTTCCATCTTTTCTCATCCTGTGTTTTAAACTGACAGCTAGGTGTATAGAGATAACATATTTCCAACTGCCTCTCTTGGGGACATTTCTGCCTCATACAGGAAGAGGCAAGTTTGTGTGTGTTACAGTGAAGTAATTATTCCATCTCTGGAACAAAGCCTGTAAAACTCCTTCTGTGTGTAGCTAGCTCTTGGTGCAGAAGCTGGTATAGTGTTGCAATGAGAGACCACAAAGAGAGTAACTTGGTTTCCTTCCTGAGTTAACTTCTCTGTTATTTTAACAGCATGGTTCTAGTGACCACTCCTCTCAGAGGTCTGACTCCTCTACCTCACTGTGTCTTGCATGGGTATCAGAAGCAAGGCCAAGTGCAGGGACCCAAACTTGCATCATAACAATCCCATTAAAGGGTACAGACTAAGGGATGAGTGATTGGAAAACTGCACATTAGAAAGGGCCTGGGAGTACTAATTGATCATCGGCTGAACATGAGCCAGCAGTGTGCTCAGATGACCAAGAAAGCAAGTAACATCTCACCTTGTGTTAGAAAGAGTGTGTCCAGTAGCAGTAGGGAAGTGATTGTCCCTTGTACTCACCATGCCTTAAATAAATCCTGTGTTGAGTTTTTGGCCCCTCAGGATTAGGGGGACATTGAGGTGCTGAACCATGCCCAAAGAAAGGGAAAAAAGCTGATGAAAGGTCTAGAGCACAAGTCTTTTGAGGAATGTCTGAAAGAACTGGGGTTATTTAGCCTGAAGAAGTCTCAAAGAGGACCTTATTGCTCTCTGTAATTATGTGAAAGGTTATAGCACGTGGGAATTGGCCTATTCTCCCAAGTAACAAGCAACAGGATGACAGAAAACAGCCACAAGCTGTGACAGGGATTTAGGTTAGATATTTGGAAGAGTATTCTGTTGAAAGCAGTCTCCCTCCTCCTCCACATCACTGTTATCTGCACAAAAGACAAATTATCCTTACTAAAAGACATTATACAGGCAACCACACTGTTCTACACAAACACGATTTCTGAAAAGGTATTTATTCAAAATGCAATTTAATATTGCAAAGTACTACATGCTTTCTACAACAGTTTAAAGAATTCAACAGAGATAGAAAAAAAACAACCAACCCAAACACCACTCCTTACATTCCATTTATTGAGTTTCTAGTGACTGTGAATTGGGCATTTGCCACCACTGAGTGATTTATTTCTTAGACAACCTGAACTTTAACATTCAAGGAATGACAGACATCACACACCAAGATAAAGAATCTAGTGCTCAACTTATTGTTGCATCCCACTAATTAAACTAAACCAGTAATTGAACTAGGAAGCCAAGTCACTTCGGGACAGCAAAGGTAGAAAACATTCTGGGGTCTTGAAACCTGAGGATATATGGACATCACTTTATTCTTCAACATAATCCAGCTACTTGTGTGCAAGTCTATTCAACTGTACAATCAAGGCAGTGCATAAACCTTTCTGTATGCCAGTCACATCCTTTGGGTACTAATATTAGCATGAACTAGAGTCTTAGTCCAAAGCATAAACTGTAAAGCTCCGGATCTGCTAAAGAACTTGTATTCTTTTTCTTTTTTAAAATATACATAGCTTTTGACAGAACATAAAAATTAAGTGCAGTAGCTACATCTAAAAGTGGTGACTGCTGTTATGGAAGAGTGCAGTTCTGCAGTGGAGTTTTGAATATCGGATAGTGACCTTTTACTCAGAGTTTCCTATGAAGAGTACAAAGACTAGAGGTTCATTAATAAAAATGCAGGAGATGACTCCTAGCCTGTACCTTCATTCTCCTCTACAACAGCTAAATGCACTATTGCCAATTTTTGTAATACAAAATTACTTCTTTGTGAGTAGTCAGCTTCTGCACAGAAAAGACAGCAGTCGACAGCAGGTTAAGAGGTTGCTTTCAAACAAAACATGAAGTAGGATGGCTAAGGCAATTTTTAATAGCACACTGTTTGCAATTACAAATTCCTGAAGCAATACTGAAAATAACTACCATAAAATAGTAATTTAGCAAACAATATGGAAAAAGTCTTACTCAAAGTAGGGCAATGTCAGGCATCAGCAATCTTAGCTGGATTCCAGCCAGCAAGCCTATCTGTAAAAGGATCTACTTGTACGAATTTTAATACCTGAGAAGTGTTTGAAACTGAGAATCTCATAATTCTCAGCTAGAGAGGATGGAAAGGGAAAAGCAGTTTCAAGGAGTAACGATTTGTTACAAATGAGTTTTGTAGAAAAAAACTGCATGATTGTGTGTACAAAAAAACATGTTTCCCTAAGCAAGTGGTATAAATCTGCATTATATCACTGGACAGATTTTGCTGCTTTACTGTCAGTCTGACAGTAGGCTACTTAACCTGCTTCGAAATTCTCAAGAAGCCAAGCCATATCTTGCACTAACAACACTGCTCTAAGTGTAACACCACACACATTGTCTCTTGTTTTCTAAGCACAAATTTCAATATAAAAATTATCTCAAAAGATTTTACAATACTTGAAAGCCAATTCAGCCCAAAGCTCTTGTCAGAAGCCACTTTTCTCAAGATGCTGTAGAGAGTATATTTTCACATTCATAAAAACAAGTACTACATGAGACTTCTTAGCGAAGTGCAGAACAAATGGTATTTCCTGGTCTAACATTAAAAAAGGAAGTATCACTTTCATTATCAAGTGATGCAAAGCCTTAATTCATTTACAGTTCTGACATTAGGCAGAATGTAGTTTTTAAACAAACCTAGCACAACCTGCCTGCAAGAACTGGTCCAGACACCCCACGTATTTACAAAACATGCCAGAAACAAAAAGAAAATTTGAATCCATTCTTTTTGTAAGAATGCAAGACTTAATGTCACATTTCTTTGTGTTCACCAAAATCTAAGGACTGGACTGTTGTTCATTGGTAAACACATTTTGAATGCATTGATGAAAATTTAACTCTCAATTCCAGTGTACAACTAGGCACCTACAAGTTTTCATAGTTTAATTACACTGTCAATCCATGCCGACCTGAGCTTTTACAGGAATTCATGTTCATTCACACTTCAAGGTGAGCTTCAATGAAAAATTCAAGACCAAACTGTATGCAGAGGTAGAGAGGGATTTCTGTGACACTTCTGTACAAAGGAAATAGGCAGCACACAAATGTCCACAGGGCAGAGGAAATACAGAAAAATTCAAACCCTTTGAACCCCTATTTAGTTTTAGGTACTGAATCTTCTGTCATCCACTCCCTTACTGCCTAACTGCACTGACCCAGTCACACCAGTCTGTACTGGTCTTCTGTTGTTCTTGGGGAAGCATTCACATACTCTATGATTCAATGAGACACATAGTCCCAGACATGCTATGTTACACATCAGGCTGAGAAGAACTCATGCCTTGAGCACACTTTTGTGGCCATGTGCAGCCACATCAGCATTGGTGTTAAGAACAAAAGCTGACATACAGGCATCTTGGACTGGCTTCTTCCCAAAGAATGCCTTAAGCCAGAAGTTACAAAATAAGTGAATCAAGCACTGGAGGAGACCTACTACAGAAACATAATTTCCTTGACCCTGGTATTTTGAAAGAGCTGTAATCAAGAGAAACACTACATTGAAAACACAGTGCATACCACAGACAACCAGAGAAGATTGTGACTACTTCAGTGCTCAAGAGCCTTCACCTAACTCCTTCCCCAGAAAGAGAAAATAACACACTTGCCTCCTCTTTCCATTACACTCAAAGTGATGCATATCTTAGAAAGGAGATAAAATGCAATAATATTGATTTATCATTATTTAAATACTTTCTGTGCTGCCATGAAAGTCGAAACTTCATCCCTGTTCCATGGCAAACTTCACGTGATCTTCACAGGAGACTTCTTGTGTGCGCAGAGAAGGGTAACATAGGGAACACCAATGAAGGCCCATCTTTCACTGGGCCAGAACTTTATGACAGGGCCCTGCTCAGGGATCTCAGAGGCAGCATCGAAGTAAGCAAAGCAGACACAGCCAAGGTATGCCGCAAGGCAAATCAAAATATGCCTGAGAATAGATACCCACCAAGCCCCCCCACAACCAAAAGAAAAAAATCAGTAACATTACTTCAGTACAGCAATTACTGTATCAGACTGCTTTAAAATCAGCCTATCCTTCAGCTTCTAACCCTGAGTTCCCCCATAGGGTTGTTATCTATCATTTGCATGCAGGAAAAGAATACAGGGACTAAGGAAAATACAAAACTGTGGCTTATCTTTGGTCTAAACTGGCTACAGCTTTTTGGACTCTGCATTGGACACATTTGTGTAGAAATGCTGCGATATAAGACAGCACAATATTCTGCATGTTTGGTATTTAAAGTGTGCTCCCTGACCTCACCCTCAGTTGTTAACAGCAGAAGCTTGACCTTTCATTGTCACTGTTTCAGTCAAGCAGTGCTGTGGGATTTTTAGCAAGTAAGCAGAACAAAGAATTCAGTTACAATTAATGAACTCAGTGTTTAAAAATCTGATCATGCCAAGAAAATTCCTAAATCTGCCACCTTCGATAGTGAGGTTCACTTATAATCTTACCAATAATTGTATCTAGCACTAAGCAGAAAAAGCCACTAGGCAGTAAAAAAGGGTAGTGAGGTAAGGATGTATCACATTTCAATCAAACTGTGAAGTTTATATACAACACTTACCATACACAGTGCAAATACGGGAAGTTAAATGAGGACCAAATCTCACAAAATGCTTTGTCACTGATCCAGCAAAAAAGTGCTAGCATCCACCAAAGACCTGAAAAAAGACCCAATTTGTACACACGCAGGTTTTCACACCTGAGAAGAAAAGCACAAATTAGTTGTTAAAGAACATTAAAAAAATTGCTTTGTAATGGTGGCTCACTTGATGCTTTTTGGCTGTATGTATTTTAGAATAGGATTTATAGTGCCAGGCACACATCTTGAAAATGGCTTCAACATAAATGTCCTTCGAACAGGAACTCTGCTTACATTAAGTAAGGTTTGGTGACAAAACAAACCTTTTAATCGGTAGTTCTGTTCTGGCTATTGTCGAAAAACACCAGTGAGCAAACGGTGAGTGAACATCAATCTGTTCCCATATCTAGACAGGATAGGTATCTATGACAATCTGTGATTAGCTACACATGCTGTCTGATAAGAACCAGACAGGCAGCAAGCGCTCAAATTTGTTCCAGTCTGTCACTATATTAAGATTAGTAAAAAAAAAAAGAAATGGATTAGGTAGTTTTTAACGGGTTGGTAGATTTCTTTCCCCCCATAAGTTAGTATTGTACAACGTAACAGTTCTGAAGAAATTCTAAGGTAGAAGCCTTTTCCCAGAGGACTCAAAGAACCATGCTTTAGTACGCGGTGCATGTGCAGTATGCTTAACCCCTCCCATCAACATGACCCTTATCTCCTCTACTCTGCTTCTGAGCTAAGTACCAATGCCTGGGGGGGGGGAGTAATTGCACCCTTGTCAATATGCATTTGGGGAAATGGAACAGTACAATAGCCAAGGGCTGAGTTGAGCAATAAAGCTTAAGGTATGTTTGCTATGTAGCTGTGACTCAATCATCTATCTCCATAAATAACAGGCAGCAAAAAGAGCCCTTGTAGCTCTCTTGAGTTACAGCTGGTGGCCAGGATCTACCCGTGGGCCGCCTGACAAGTATACTCCTCTAAGAAGTTGAGAGATTCCTAGCCCAGCAGATCCTAATTAATTGGCTAATAGCAAGCAAACACTTTGCAGCTTCATTAAGGACATTATAAAAGCTAACCGTATAAACAGTCTTTTAAATGGGAGTATTTCCTGACCCTGTCCTTCATGTAGTAAACAATCTGATGCACCTTATTCAAGTCACATTTCATAGAATCATCAGGGATCGGGAGGGACCTTAAAAGATCATCCAGTCCAATCTCCCTGCCACAACAGGATCACCTAGACCAAGTCACACAGGGACACATTCAGGCAAATCTTGAATGTCACCAGAGAAGGAGACTCCACAATCCCCTGTGCAGCCTGTTCCAATGCTGTTACCTTCACTGTGAAGAAGTTCCTTCTGATATATGGAACCTCCTCTGTTCTAGCTTGCACCCATTGCCTCTTGTCCTGTCATCAGATGACACTGAGAAGAGCCCCTGGCTCCATCTTTCTGATATCCACCCCTCACATATTTATAGACATGAATGAGGTCATCCCTCAGCCGCCTCTTCTCCAAGCTCAAGAGACACAGCTCTCTCACTCTTTCCTCACAAGGGAGATGTTCTACTTCCTTCATCATCTTCATTGCTGTATGCTGAACACCTTCCAGCAGCTTTGTGTCCTTCTTGAACTGAGGGGCCCAGAACTGGACACAATACTCTAGATGCAGTCTCACCAGTGCAGAGTAGAGGGGGAAAAGAACTTCTCTCTAGCTAGCCATCCGCCCCAGGATGCTGTTGGCCCTCTTGGCCACAAGAGCACATTGCCGGCTCACAGTCATCCTGCTGTCCACTAGGACCCCCAGGTCCCTTTCTCCTACACTGCTGTCCAACAGGTCAGTCCCCAACCTATACTGGTACCTAGGGTTGTTCTTGCCCAGATGCAAGACTCTACACTTACCCTTGTACCTCATTAAATTTCTCTCTGCCCAGCTCTCTAGCCTGTCCAGGTCTCGCTGAATAGGAGTCTGCTGGGATGTCAGCAACACCATCCAGCTTTGTGTCATCAGCAAACTTGCTGACAGTGCACCCCAATCCCACATCCAAGTCATTAATGAATACACTGAATAGGGCTGGTCCCAGTACCAATCCTTGGGGGCCTCCACTAGATACAGGCCTCCAACTAAACTCTGTTCCATTGACCACCACTCTCTGGCTTCTACTTGCTGTGGTCACATGTTTGCAGCTGGACGACTTGAACACACCAACAGATGCCAGAGTATTACACAGCATTGCTTCTGTCATAGATCTACTCAAAAACTCCAGATTTTATTTCCATATACAATGCCCTGTTATTTTCCACATCCCAGAACTATCCTAACAAGTGTGCAGGTTTGCCCAGAAGAGTAAAATCAATAAAAAGCAGGCATCTGCATAATCCTCAGGTCCCAAAGTGCAAGTGAAGTCAGTAATCTGTTGTATCCCTACACTTCTTATTTTGGGCTTAGTATCTTTCAATGCAGCTCCACTGTTACTGGTGTGCATAACATAAAGCTTGTCTAGATATAATCAGCCGTATGCAGCCAAGGGAAGGCATGGCTCAGCTCTCCTGCCTTCTGCAAAAACAAACCTATGATTTAAGGTTTTTGCCCCCACTGTTTTTTTGTTCTTGTTAACATCTTCGTGAATTTTATAGGGATATTAGCATCATTCAGTGCTATTGAATAATTCTTGCTTCAATGAACTGCTCTTCTAAGGTCACTGATGTGACCTTCCAAAGCACTCCCAAACCAATCTACTAATTCAGTGACAAAAATATCTGTTTAAAATGACTTCTTCAAGCTACATTTCAAGAACGCATCATGCCAAATATCTAGCTAGTATAAGAAGCCTTTGATTCTTTATCAGGGTTACAGGTCTGTGTCTTTTCCTTTTACATCCTAAAAGGAAAACAAGTCAATGTCAAGGGCCCCACAATTCCTTCGTCTCTCCCACCCACCCTTGTCTTCCCTATCTTAACTTCTGCCAGAAAGTTATTTTGAATGTCTCCATGCCTCCTCCTCTCTAGCAGACCACCAGCCTTTCTGTCTGCTCCCAAAGATTTCCTATCAATCCAAAATATTTGCCACTGGATCACCAGTCTCCTTCCATACAGTTCTTGGTCTCATTCATTGCAACTGGAAGGTAAGCAGTGTCTGGCAAACAGGTTTTTAAATGGACACTTCATCTTGTATCTGAGAAGCAATTAAAATACGTATCTCTCAAAGAGGGAACTAGAATAGGCAAACATGTCCCTGATCTTTATAAACGCATGTCCTTGAAAACACCAGCTTGGTGCAGTATGCATCAAAAAGCTCTTCAGTCCTTCCTTCTTCTACACAAAATACTTGTCAGCCTGAAAACTGTTGTTCTCATTTGATAGAGAGTTCTAGTTTTGCCAACACTTACTGTTAATTGTCTCCATGGCCACAAACAGCCTACAAGACACAGACTACCATCAGGGAAGCAGGAATAACAGATCAGTCCCTGAGGTATATTTGAAACTCCTGCACACGAGGTGACCTTCAACAACTCATCTGGAGGATGAGAGAGAGGAGAGAATGACTTCTGCCTCTGTGTGGCCTCTATGTGGTGGAAAAAACAAAACTGCCACTGATTTCAAAGCTTTTCTACGGGAGCCTAGAAAAAATTAAAAAAAACACAGAGTGCTCTGTCTTTTCTGAATGTATTACAGGATACATGGTCTAGGGGTTGTGGAGATCTTGGAATTGATCTATGATTCTAAAAGCAGTGGTATACCTGGTCCTGGTGTATTGCAAGATAAAGAATTTTCCCTGAAAGTATTTTTTTTTTGCTGTTGAAATACTATCTCAGTTGACATTTTAACACACGTTTGAGAATAAATTCCTAAGGCAAGGCTGAACAGAAGGAACCTTTATAGCTACTGGGTTAATGATAGAAAACCAACTGCCTAATCCCACTGACATAGGATTTTCTCCAGGGTCCTTTGTGCAAGTTAGTTTTAGAATCTGGCATTTCTTTTTTAAGCCATTTATAAATAATGTCAGATTGAAAATCATCACAACTCTTCATTATTCAAAAAAGTGCTCTGAATGCCAGCTAAACTGTTAATCTCCACAAGATATTGCTGTAGTTGTTTTCACTTAAAAAACAAAACATGACTGCTGCAAAATTAATACTCCAAACAGCATATAAACCATCATTTTTTCTCAGGCCTAAACTGGCCAATCCATTTAGCAAACTGCCAAGGCATAGTCAGAGGTGACAAAGCTTGCAGAGGATGGCTTCAAGAGTCTCTGTGCTACATACTGCCAAAACAGGCTTGTTTCTCTTAGTTTGAAACATGAGGTTTCTTGGCCTGAGGCACTGGCAAATTCTATGGCAACTTGTGACATTTGTTCAGCTCTGTAAAAAAACCAGAACAGGTCTGGAACTTCTGGGTTCTCATTCTTCTTAACTATATTTTTATTCTTGGTTTGGAGAGGAAAGCATGTCTCTAGGCTAGGCATGGCAGTCACCTTGCCTTGGGAGTGTGATAAATGGAAAGAGAATAGCACCTCAAAGATCAGTGGAAGGAAGGTTTCCTCTGGATTCCATGGGTTGCTGAAATGGAGAGCCCTTCACTCATTCATGGATGCAGGAATCAGCATGCTGAAAACAGAGAACAGGCTTGGAATTGCATGTTACAGGGAACTGGACTTTTAAAACACCCACTGATAGTGATGGACGTGTGCATGGACTGAATGGACTCCATGTTTCCACAAGAAGCAAGAACTGTTGGAAGTATCTTCCCTTTGAGACGTTCAAGATAGTAGTGGTGTCCACTTATGTAAGAATGTGATTAATCTCTGTAAGCCATTTTGTGGAGCTTTTATGTGGGATGAATTAAATGTGTCTTCTAGTTTTTAACCCAAATCAAATTAGCTTTGATTTTGCCCACAATTTATAAGTGGGTTTTGAAACCTTCTTAGGGTTTGGTGGCTGTTGTTTTGGTCCATTAGCACATTAACTAAACTAATTGATTAATTTCATCTTGGGATAAACAATTGACACTCTGAAATTGTTTCTGTATTTAAAAAGGCACAAAGAAAAGAAAGATTAAGATATTTTTAGTTGCCTATCAACTTTCAGAGCAAAGTACTCCAATTCTTCCCTATACTCTACAATGAGAAACCCTAGTAAGAAATAACACTCAAGGATTGGCACAGTTTTATCAGTAAAACTATACTGCTAAATTCCCCTCATTTTTGGGGACTCATGCTTCTACCAAATGGCTAGACAACAAAAACCCTAGTTAAAAAGCAGTGGGAAAAACTGTTAGTGGTCAAATGAAGTGGTTCAAGTCATTCAGTCTGGAAAAGGGAAGAATGAGAGGTGACCCTGTTAATGTTTATAAATATATAATGGGTAAATGTCAGGAGGTCGGAGCCAGGCTCTTCTCAGTACTGTCCAATGATAAGACAAGAGACAAGGGGTGGGTGCAAACTGGAGTGTAGCATGTTCCACATAAACATAAGAAAAAAGTTTTTTCACTGTGAGGGTGACAGAGCACTGGAACAGGGTGTCTGGAGAGGTTGTGAAGTGTGCTTCTCTGGAGTCACTCAGAACCTGCCTGGACATGTTGTAGTGTGACCTACTGTAGGTGATACTGCTCTGGCAGGGAGGTTGGACTAGATGACCTTTCAAAGTCTTTCCAATCCCTAATATTTTGTGATTCTGTGAAAAAACACTGCTGTATTAAGCATGCTGGGATTAATTCTCTCCCATTAATGCTAAGGCAGACTTATGGTCTTCAGTGAGACACAAAACTGTTTGCAAGATGCTAAACCTAAGTGGATATGGACATGGATTGCTTTTGTACATTTGACAAATATAACTAGACTGCTGCAATGAGTACCTGTGCATTCTAACACAGGAAAGGGGGTGTACATGGACAAAAGGGAGGCTTTCCCAGACTTTTCTGAAAAGATATGAACAAACATATGTAACCGTATCCCAGTCAGTAAGAGGCTTGGCTTGAAACATCCAGCTCCTTTAGTCAGTGACCATACTTCTCAATTTTTCACTAGCTTGAACAGCATGATGAGAGGACACATAACATGCATGATTCAAATTGTTTAAGGGTGCAACAGAAAACAGATAGCTCACTTGAAGGAACTTTTCCAGTGCAAGATCTGCCATACAGTTGGTAGAGATTGTAAGGATGGGGGCTCAAGTACCCCCATCAGGTACCACAGTGAACTTCAGGCTAATGGCACACCCTCAATACCTGCAATACTCCAGAGTTTTCTGTGACCACCAGTCAGATACTGTCTTCAGTTCCTGCATTAACGGTGCTTTGGATGGGCTGAGCACACTCTTACTGAGGACACAGGAGACCACAAAGCTTTCCACCTGCCACTGCTTTTACCACAATGAGATGTAACACAAATGGTCTAACAATATTATCTCCTTATCAAGGACAAATGAGAGGCATGGCAGTAATAACTGATCATAAGCTAAATAAGCCAGCAGCGTGTACCAGTGACCAAGAAGACCAACAGCATCCTGACTTGTATCAGAAATCCTGTGGCCACTAGCAATAGAAAAGTGATCATACCCCTGTATCAGCACTAGTGAGGCTAACCTCATTATTGTATTCAGCTTTGGGCACCTCAGTACAAATAAGACATTGAGGTACTGCAGTGGGTCCAAAGAAAGGCAACAACATTGGTGAAGGTTCTAAACAACAAGCCTTATTAGGGCCTGCTGAGGGAGCTGGGGATGAAAAGCAGATTGAGGGGATACCTTATAGCTGTCTACAGCTACCTAGGAGGAGGCTGTAGCTGTAGGGGTGGGTGTTAGTCTTCCAAGCAGTAAGTGATAGAAGAGGAAATGACCTTCAGTTGCACCAGGGTAAGTTTAGATTAGACATTACAAAAAAAATTTCCAGGGAAAGGGTCACCAAGACATTGGAACAGGCTGTCCAGGACAACAGCTGAATCATGATCTCTGAACATGTTTAAAAGGTGTGCAGATATAGTGCTTAGCGAAATGCTTAGCAATGCGTTTGGTAGAGTTAGGCTAATGGTTGGACTTCATCATCTTGAAGGTCTTTTCCAACCTAGACAATTCTATGATCTGTTTGCAAAACCACTGAAGCAAGATGTTGTGTATCATTACACAGTGGCCTAAGAATCTCAGAAGAAAATACTGCATTCGGGATAAATGTACTCACCTCTTTAACTCAGCAATGAGCAGAGCTGTACAGGGAACACCGAGAGTCATTAGCGAGATGTTGTTGATGGCAGGCTTAATGAAGGCAAGGCAGGTAGTAACTCCAGACAGGACACCTACAGCAGCTTTAAATCGGCTCCTGAATGTTGTTTTTGGGAGAAGAAGAACTGCTTTGAATTCCAAACTTTTAATTACTAAAACCAGAAGTCTTAAAATTATTTCAATAATGTAAGAAAATTTAGATTTCTGTAGGTATACTGAGGAAATGTAACAACAACATGTATAAACAGATATGAAACTTCCACAGATTTGCATGTGCATGCAGAGTTAATCACATACTCAAATCTCTGTGGGAGTTTGTTGCAGTTATACACCCACATGCACACACACTAATCATTGGTTTCAAAATGAAAAGGTCACATACTCCAATCTTTTCCCATAATAATTCAGGAAAAAGTCTATCTCTGCACACAATAATCTGTTTCCTCAAAATAATATTGTGTCCTCATTCTTTATGCTTTTAACATGGATTCTTAGGACTTTTTGTCACTGTTAATGACCCAACCTCCACAGTAAAGCTACAGCCTGTTCCACTTTCCTTTATCTATTTTAAGCTTTTAACATACAAAATAAAAACAAGAAAAGTTAAGAACAATTCTTCTAACCAAATTCAACAGTAGGTGGGGGATTCCCATACATTTTAAAGGTTACAGTTTGGTGTATTAGCAAAAATGTATCACAATTGAGCCTTACATAGGTAGCCTGATAACTCTTACATCAAATGTCTGTTAACAGTATTTTAAACTTCAAGTCTAGCCTTTGAATAACCCATTTCTAGTCTGTGTCACAACTATGGCAGAAAGTGGATCATCACACTGCCCTTCAACTACTAGCTCATAATTTTATAGAACTAGCTTCTATCCTTAATTCTAAGTCTGAAGTAGCGTCTCAATATAATTGTGCAGTGCCACTCCCTGGCCAGAAGTGTCATCATCTTCACTTTATTTATTCTATCTAACCACTGCCATTTTCAATATGCAGATAAGAACTTAGATGACACAGGTCCATTTCTGTGTACTGTTTATTATATACCAAAGGAAGACAGAAAGAGGGTTCATCTTACTTTAGTTTATCTTCAATAAATAATAAATTGCTTATGTGAAAGCCTCTCTAGAATCCACAAGAACAGGCATGTCAACATTTCTACTTCATCCCAAGATCTGCAGGCTCAGGAAGTCTGAACAAAATGGGCTGAGATACAAGCAAGAGGAAGAGAATAAGGTAAGAAAAGGCAGTGGTGACAGTGGTACGCTTGGATGGTATCTCTGTCCCATTATGTGCAGGTTTAGGATCAGTGTAAGAACCTCAGAAACATGAAAGTATACATGTACAACTGCATTACTACCTATCATTCCGAAAAACTCTGGGCAGGTATCTCCTAGGGAACCACATGGCAAGTGCACACATCAGGACCCAGAGAATAGCCAGCTCATCCAGCATCTGGCCCAGGAAACTGAGGGTGGCGTGAAAGTAAACAGATCCAATTCCTGGGAGAATTAATGAAAATGCAGTATCAATAGTTGCACAACTGTGTAGACCAAAACACACTGCTCATGTTTTAGAATGTTACAGCAAACAGTGGATACCATCTGGTCTGGAAAAAGAAAAAAAAAAAACAAACAAAAGTAACCAAAAAACCTCCCAGAAAACAAATTCCAACTTCCCTAAGAATACAATCCAAATCACTAGCATCTTATTAATTATAAAGTCAACATATTACAAAAGCAGTAGCTAAAGATGCCAGCAAATACTAAAAAAAGTGGAAGTATGTGACAAAACATTGTGGTAAAATTAAAAGCAGAATAAAATGAGAATTAAAAAATGCCGCTTCTCAATTTTCTTGACAGCAGAAGAAGTGATAAGATGAAAACGAAAAGTGGCATCCATGACACAAGTTTACAAGTGGAGAGTCACACTGCCCCCTGTTTACCCCTTTAAAAGTGATGGTTATCCCTTTACAAGTTCCTGGTGCCTCCAGGAACAAAAAGGCTTAAGAATCTCACATTTACAAAATAGCTCAGCCTTTGTGGCTTCTCACTGCAAAGCAAAACCTACCATCCTGTTCAGCTGAGCTGGGCACTTCTGGCTCTCATTTAAGCAACACTGCTTTTACTGCTGTAAAGTAAACCTAGATATATCAAAAGACGTTACACAACAGAAAGGAACAGAACTAAGGCCAAAGTTCCCATCAATCCCAAACTGCAGAAGGCATTTTCCTTTCAGAAATGTCAGCTGCTTCAGCTTCAAGCAAGCTCATCCACAGATGCCAGGAATGCTTTGTTCTGCAAAACAATTAAGTGTAAGCAGGAAAACCATATTTCCTTTCCCAATGCATGCACGAACAGGCAAACAGAGACTAATCAACTTACCAACCACAACAAGCAGAGTCCATATTAAATATATTCCACTGTTGAAGCAGGTTGCATACTGACGGAACAAGCACATGCATATAGGTGGTAAAACAAAAAACAAGATGTTGCTTATCTAGGAAAAAAACAAAAACAACAAAACACAACAGTGTCACAAGAACAGAAAATAAACAAGCTTTTAATGTTCCAAAGCTGCCTAAGGCATCTATAAAAACATTATGTCATCCAGTCAAGCCCCGGCTCAACAAATTATGGCCATCAGTTTCTGCCAAAGCATGACTTTGCAAAGCATCGACTTTCTTCAGGATCATTAAATTAGCAGCAACATAAAAACTTTAGGCAATGCAAAATGTGGCTAGTCACAGCTTTGAATTGCATTTTAAATCTATTTTCAGAGGAAATTTTACAGAGCATTATCAATACTCAGCACTGTTCCTATTCCAAAAGCCTAAAAGAGAAAGCTAATGAGGAACAGGATGCCCTGGCAAAGTGACCTGTCCTCTCAACAGCTATAAAGTCTATTATGGAAAAAGCATTAGAAGAACTGGCACTAGACAGGGCTAATCAAGCTTTGTGGAATTTAAGATAGTGAGCAGTAGCTATTGTCTCAAAGGTCTCAAATACAAAACCAAGCTACAACAGTTGCAACGGGTTTTTTCGTGCAGGATAAAGAGAGCCTAAAGCTGTTAATCCTTCATTTTTAGTCTTGGTTATCCACTACAGTAACAACTGAATATAACTGAAAACCAGTTGTGGGAAAGTGAAAACATAGTCAATTCAGATCATTGCTAGCTTTTTAAAAGTTAGTATGTAAGAGTTGAACAAAGGCATATTCTATTTTGCTTACCAAAAATCCAAACTATGATTCTCTACTTAAAGGTATCATATTTGAAAAGTCATGGCAGTCTGGTGAAGTTCCCACTGACTGTGAAAGGGGAAATATAACCCCCATTTTCAAAAATGTGAAAAAAGAAGACCCAGGAAACTACTGGCCAGTCAGTCTCACCTCTGTGCCTGGCAAGATCATGGAGCAGATCCTCCTGAAGGCTCTGCTAATGCAAGCAAATAAAAGGGTGATTGGTGACACCCAACATGAGGAAGTCCTGCCTGACCAACATGGTGGCCTTTTACAATGGGGTCACAGCCTAAGTGGACAAAAGCAGAGCAACAGATGTCATCTACCTGGACCTGGGCAAAGCCTTCAACACTGTCCCACACAACATTCTGATCTCTGGAACAATACAGATTCAATGGATGAACTATTCATTGGATAGGGAGCTGGCTGGATGGTCGCACTCAAAGAGTTGTGATCAATGGCTCAGTGTCCAAACAGAGATGTGTAAAGAGTGGTGGTCCTCAAGGGTCAGTACTCGAATCAGTGCTGTTTAACATCTTTGGCAGCAATATGGACAGTGGAATGAATTCACTCTTAGTCAGTTTTCTGGTGATACTAAACTGTGTGGTGAAGTCAACACAATGGAGGAAAAGAAAGAAAGTCAGAGGGGCCCTGACAGCCTCGAGAAGTGGGGTTGTGCAAACTGCATAAAGTTCAACAAGGGCAAGTGCAAAGTTCTGCACCTGGGTCAAGGCAATCCCATGCACAAAGACAGATTGGAAGGAGAAAGGATTGAGGGCAGCCCTGAGGAGAAGGACTCGAGGGTGGTGGTGCACCAGAAGTTTAACATGAGCTGTCTCTCTGTACTTGCAGGCCAGAAAGCCAACCATGTCCTGAGCTGCATTAAAGGAAGTACTGACGGTTGAAGGAGGTGATTCTTCCCCTCTACCCTACACTGGTGAGAGCCTGTGCTGAGGGCTAGCTGTGGCACTTGGAGTAGTTATGTAAAGACTGCTGATTCACAACAGGACAGAGTACAAGAAAAGTTCCACAGCCTTAGCTTCCTCATGTTCCTCTGCCCCACCCAAGCACAACAGAAAACAATCTGCAGCAACACTTGCTTAAAGCGGACTTAGAAACAACTAAAGGACAAGAGCACTCTTTTGGGACTCATACACTCTTTGCGGAGACTTACTACCCTCATTAATGAAAACCTAGTGGAGAACAGAATCAAGAATAACAAATAAAAAATGCATC
Source organism: Upupa epops (assembly GCA_013397515.1). Taxonomy (NCBI): domain Eukaryota; kingdom Metazoa; phylum Chordata; class Aves; order Bucerotiformes; family Upupidae; genus Upupa; species Upupa epops. The sequence goes on along the minus strand of VZRI01007443.1, from coordinate 44,789 downwards.
AACACTGCTTGGGAATAGAGAGTACAATGATTATAATGACTGCATCTCATCTGCAAGACTCATCAGGACATAGTCCTAGACCTGTATTCAAAACTATGGTAATTACGGAAGCAGCTTTTCACACCATCTACTTCATGCTTGACACCTTCCTTGACACTAAAGATACATCCTGGTGTGGGTCCAAAGGACAGCAACAAGGGTGGCAAAGGGACTCGAAGGAAAGTCTTATGAGGACAGGCTGAGGAAGCTGGGGCTATTTATCCTGCAGGACTCGGGGGGTATCTTACAACTCTCTATTAACTACCTGAAGGGAAACTGTAGACAGGTGAGGGTCAGGCTTCTCTCAAGTGACTGGCAATAGGAAGAGAAGGCATGGCCTTAAGCTGTACCAAAAGAGGTTTAGGATGGATGTCGGGAAGCACTTCCTCATGGGAAGGGTGATCAGACACTGGAATGGACTGCCCAGGGAAGTGATGGAGTCCCTATCCCTGGATATGTTTAAGAAAAGATTGGACATGGCACTTAGAGTTACAGTCTAGGTGATTGTGGTCATGTTAGGTCATTGGCTGGACTTGATCTTAAAGGTCTTTTCTAGTCTCAGTAATTCTGTGGATTTTGTGAAGGTCAAGATGGCAAAATTCCATGGGACAGAGGCGGCGCAAGGTGTGTTGCTTAGTATAAAAGATGGCTTCTTAGCAACTGAACTTTGGAAGCTTTTGTGGAAGCTTCCCCCATCATGGATCATCTGAAGATCAGAAAGTCAGTGGAATGCTGCCTGGACCTGGAACCTAGGAATACCTGGGAGTCTGCAGTGGTAGCTATTACTCTCCTTCCCTTCTTTACTCTTTTCCCCCTTTTCCCATCATTCTTTCTGTTTACTGCACGCTGCTTTATGGACAAAACAATAAAATTGCACCATTACATTGAAGCAGACCTCCCCTGACGTGGTTGCCTGGCTTTTGTGTTTTGCATTTCGAGATCACAGTGAAAGAGCTTTCACAAGCCCACCTGCATGGACTGTGACAAATGGCCACCAGGAGGATTTCCTAACATCACGAAAGTTTAAATAGCTTTAGTATTGAAATTCTTTTCTACTAGGTTTACAAAAAATGTTATAACCAAGTATCTCTTCCATGCAATAGATTAGTTCCGTTTATGACACACCAAAACTGAGGAATCCTTTTTTCTATCCATTACAGACCCCAGACAGCAGCTGTAGCGTTTACCCACCATGGCTGCACTGAAATGCACAACCCCTTTCTGAAAAAAATGCAAAGTATTAAGTAGATCTTAAGGAGTTCAGAAGGTTTCTATCTTCTGCATGGCACTCACAGATGCTGAAAGACTCTTGTAGCAGAAAAAATGATGTACAGAGAACATGAGCATGCTCTCTCACACTCTTAAGACCGATACCTTTTTAAAACTCTGTAACTAGGGAACAAAGGAAGATGAATATAAACACTAGCACTTTAAATGGAAGTTTGACAACACATATTTGACATGCACAACTGCATGCAACTTAATGAACTGCAAAGTACTGATCTGACTAGCAACTGAAAAATGTTTCTGGTTTTAGAAGTTCTAAATAACACTTCTTTTTTTGTAAATACCTTTTGCATAGGGTAAGCTGTTTTGATGATGTGGAGACATTCATTTATGTTCTGAAGTAGGGTTACACTGTACCAGAATACATTATTTCATTAATCTCAGGAAAACAAACAAAAAAACAAACGCAAAGCCAAATAACAACAAGCTAATTTTCCTACCAATTCTTTCAATTTGAATTATAAAGTGTTCCATAAACTCTTTTCTAACACTCTAAGTCCTGAATACATCACATCTGTCCAGCTCACATCTGTTTTTTAATATTATTCTATCTGTACAAAACCTGTGATATTCTCATACTGATTTAATCCAGTTGAGTGCTTTGGTTTAACTAAATCAAGTCAAATTTTTGCATAACAGATGAAGCCTCGATCCCACCAGAAAATTCATTTACAAATGCAGTTTTTTACTTTCATGAACATTGCATGAGACCTCAACTACACCTCTGACCACAGCTGTGACAGTTTAGAATGCAGATTGGAAAAGTTTAATCCACACTCTGAAGACCCAGATGTCAGATTCAGGTCTGCTGAAGGGGCCTTCCTGCAACTTCAAAAAGGTTTGAATCAGAACTGAACCATTGTAGAAGAAGTAAAATGTAGACTCCTTGTAAGGCATCTTTTAGACTAGGGCTGAAATTTCCCAACATTCCTGTGAGCACATGGCTTTTTGGGACAGAAGTGCACAAATCCATCAATCCACTGCAAGTCACTGTGTTAATTTTCAGAAATTGCTAACACTTAAGCAACGACTCATAACTATTGAAGACAGGCTAAACACAACTACTCTTGATGCAGCCTTTTTTTTCCACCCTTTTCAGAGTTCACCTTGCTCATATGTACACAATTGTGCAATAGAGCAGGCTTCACAGCAAAACTTTTGCTGTATCTGTCTGTTAACCTGTCTGGAAACTCAGCTATTCATCTGGTCAGTTATTCATCTGGTCGTACCTGTAGCTCATAGCGTGTTTTAAGTTTCTATACCACTGCTAACCAGCTCAATACAGTCAGAAGGACAGCAACCTGCCTGCAGAAGTGACTCCAAACACACTTGTCTTCAAGGAACTTGTTTATCTTGAAAATTTCCTCCTTTTGTATTCCAGTTCTTGCACAGTGACATCAGACACAAAAAAAAGAAGTTTCCCTTACACACCCTCCAAGTTCTCCCATGGCACAGACCAACCACTATCATATGTATTTGGCAGTGATTTACTAGAAAAAAACCAACAGGTTAGCAGCGCAATTACTTGCTCTGTATATGAAGCCCTGCCCATTGTACACGGTACACCAAGTGAAACCAGACATCTGCTTCTTCCATTGGATGTCAGCAGTGAAAGCAGTTTGAAAGTGAAAGACAGCTCAGGCTGGGGTAGAATTTGAGAGAAAAAAACAATAAAAACCAGCATTTTAAAGAACTAAAGAGGCACAGCAGAAACCTCAGTTCCTCAACTGCGCACAGATGCTGCCAGCTATGGAACAGAAACCAGATCGGTCATTCACAGGGTTGACTCTTGTGCTTGTGTTTTTCATGAAAAGGCAAGCCACCAGAAACCCAGACACACTATCTCACCGCAGTGGATCTGCCACTGCAATTCTTTACATCAACAGGCTATCAGGAGTATTGCTCCCCTTTTAAGGTGTGTAGTATAGTGCAGCAGACTGCTGTTACTGGGGCTGCGTTTTCACTAATTCTCTCCACCTGAGAGACACTGGGAGGGCTTACTAGACTTACTAGAAGGAAGCAGTAATCACAGTAGTCCTCTTCCCTCTCCTTTCTTCAGCGACTTAAACAGACATTTCTTCTCCCACAAGTACTCTGATGACTGCAACATCAAACCAATCTACTGTTTGTAGATTTGCCTTTCTGGGGCTAAATCTACCTGGCTGAAACCCAGTTTTTCCTCCGAACACACTAAGGCGTTTTCTCTCTTGATCCAACACCGCCTTGCACGCCTGACACCTGTACAAGCAAGTATCGGACACATGCAAACCAGCGCCCCAAGTTCCTCATTCGGCCGCCACCAGGCTAGAGGCAGGTGAGGAAAGGGACCGTCCGCTCCGGCGCCATCCCCCCACGCCGGTTCTCCAGTCCACCGCCCACCGCCGCGCCTCTCATCCAGCCTCCGGCGGGAAGTCGGCCGTCGCCACGCACCGTGTTGTAGAACTCGGCGATGGCAGGCACGATGGTGTAGTTGTCCTCGCACCAGTCCACCTCCGAGCTACCGGCACGCAGCTGGTCCCACCACAGCAGCTCAACCATTGTCGCTGCTCCCTCCCGTCCCCACCCGCTCTGCCGCGGCCCAGACCCGCGCCGCGCACTGGGCCCGATGAGGGGCGGAGCAGCCTCCCTGTACAGCCCCTGCCCGGCGGGACCGCCCTGCCGCCTGCCCGAGTGCCGGGACAGCTGAATGCCGCGATCGGGACCATGCGGGGTCCGGTCTGTCCATTTGCGTAGAGTCCTGCCGGGGCTGGGGCCTATTTCTCCGTTCTCTGGCCAGTCTATCCTAAAGAGCCGCTTCCTGCCCGAGGGCCCGTCTGCCTCCCGCCCGCACTAGCACCAGTGGCTTGGGAGTCCAATGGAAACAAGGATCAGCGGCTCGCGTCCTGCTGCACGCCACGCCACACCAGGGGCTGGGACGAGAGCGTCGCCATCAATGCACCCCGGGCTGGGTCTGTGCACTGCTGGCGCAGCTTTTCCGCGGGAAGGCCCTTCCCAGTGGGAGCCGCTCGGGCCACACACCGACGCCTCCTGCCGCTCCCAGCGGCGCTGTGCTCAGCTATAGAGCCTCGGCCCCCTTCCTGCGGCTTCGCAGAGCACGGCTCTACAGAGACCGGTAGTTCCTGCCGAGACGCCCAGCACGGACAGCACCCTGGACGCACACGACAACAGCAACACCAACAACTACATCACCAGGACAGCGACCTCCGCGCATGCGCAGTAACGCTGCGGAGAAGTCGGAAAGGCCGCAACCCACCGCCCCACATCCGCGAAGGGTGGAGCCTCATTCACTATTGGGTATCTGGGGTCACGCGGATGGCCGAAAGTTGTGTTCTCGCGAGAGTTGACAGATGTATATAAGCTCTGCGGGCCGAAGTGCGGCCTTTCCCTGCTGTGGGGCCGCGCGGTCGGGATGAAGGTAAGGTTATGCGGAGGGTGTCCGCGCTCTGCCGCCGCAGGGGCCCCCAACGTCGCGCGCGGGTGTGCTGGCGCTGCTCGATGGTGGCTGGCGGCGGGGCTGGGGAGCTGGGAGGCGGCTGATGGGGGCGGATTACTGTCACAGTAACATGGTGAACGCGTAGGCCCTGCTTCCCCGGCGGAGCTGCAGAGTCATGGGTGCTGGTCGCGGTCGCGTTTCCGCCGACTAGGCCTCCGCACGCACCGGGCTGGGCACGTACTGGGCCGCGCTCGGGGGAAAGGTGCCCTCTGTGCTCTGCATCGGTTTCTTAGGGAGCACCACTGGCAAGTGGATGCCGGTACTGTTCTGTAGCGCATCGTGTGCTGTGGAAGGAGGTGTCTGTGTAGCTGGCTCCAGTGCAGACCTTACTGCGGTCTGTTGGGAAGGGATCTAGCGCTGTCCTACGGTTAAAGCAGTTTTTTGTGTTATCTGAACGGGTAGTGCAGCCTACAGCGGCCAAGGACAGACCTGCCTGGCGGTCAGTGTGGCAGGCACGTGTTACGGAGCCGACGTGAAATGCTAAGGTGAAACTAAAGGAGATAAAGGGTGTTTGGTTATTTTGTAATGCCTCATAAGAAGTTTAAATTTTTCTTCTGTTAGCTGAACATTTCCTTCCCAGCCACTGGCTGCCAGAAGCTCATTGAAGTGGATGATGAGCGCAAGCTGCGAACATTCTATGAGAAACGGATGGCCACGGAGGTTGCTGCTGATTCCCTTGGCGAAGAGTGGAAGGTAAAAAGTGTAGAAGAATGCATCAGAGATTGATTTAATTAAATTTTCTCCAGTATGCGCTTGTCACACTAGGATGGTTATAGTGCTTACCTGTTGGTGTGCTAGAAGTTTCTCTTGCTGTATATACTGAATTTGAGGATTTCACCAGCCTCTTCTACTTCCATTTATTTAGGCACTTTATTTAGCTTTGTGGATTTTTTGGGGTTTTGCACTATTTCTTGTTTCTCATTTAAGAGCTGTCATTCTGTTGAGGACAGTTAAATCTGTACTATAAAATCTTTCTGTACTGAGTTAGTTCAGAATTATATTTCTTGTGACTGAACTGCTGCTGGTTTACGTGACAAGCATTCTGGGACTGGTGCATGGCCTTTGGAGTGTTAGCTAAGTTTGGGTAAGTTGATACTGCTGCCACATTTACAGGAAAAACAATGAAGCTTTGTTTTTCCATTTTACACTTGTATCCCTTCCTATTCTAGATGCTCTTATATCTTAGAGGCAGATTTCCAGTTTGTGATGAAAAAGAGGCTTTGATTAGTGTCCTGGTTTGAGCTAGAACCAAACCAGTTAAGAGGTTTTGCCTTTCAGTTCAGTGTCTTTTGGGTATCTGCACTTCCAATGTTAATGGCATGTTTTTGCAGACAGTGTCTGCTGTTGCCTGAGTTACAGCACAAATTTTCTAGTTGCTGCCAGGCGTTGGTATGGCCAGAGTTGGAATAACTAATACAATGGGGTGACCAACCCAACCTCAACCTAGTACTCTTAGGTTTGTTTCTAAAGAAAAGCTGAACAATATGGACATAATCAGTCTTGTGTAACTTAAACGTTGACAGAATAGTAATTTATTTTTTTTAGTCTGTTAGGACTGGAATGAAGAGTACCTTGTATGCAGGTATTCTTTCAAGTGAAATTCCTGAACCTTTGGAGTGGTGTTGGTTAAAGAAAGAAGTTTATCGCATTGGCAGTGATGGTGATACGGGCACAGTGCACTGTTGTGGTGTCCATCACTTCTTAAAGCACTTAAGTGCTTTTCTGTACTTTTATAGGGTTATGTTGTACGCATCAGTGGTGGCAATGACAAACAAGGCTTCCCTATGAAGCAAGGTGTCTTGACTCATGGACGTGTCCGCCTTCTGCTGAGCAAGGGCCATTCCTGCTATCGCCCAAGAAGAACCGGAGAGAGAAAACGCAAGTCTGTCCGTGGTTGCATTGTTGATGCCAACTTGAGCGTACTGAATTTGGTGATAGTGAAAAAAGGTAAGAGTCTGGATGGAGCAAGCAGTAGGAGAAACAGGCGTCTGGAAGGAGTTTACTTGGTAGCAGCTCAGCTTGGCTTAGAATGCCAGATCAGTTCCAACTTCAGAGTGCAAAATTCCCTTTGAACATTGTTTTCACAATTTTAAAGCTGGTCGCTGAAACTCTTAGATTACTGCCAGCAATGTAAGCACTTTGAATCAGTAAAGTAGTTCAGGGTGGCACTACTGGCATATGATCCCCAAGGGTTATCTAGTATCACCTTTAATCCAGGATTAATCTGTGCTTATGCTTGTATTCTCAAAGGCGAAAAGGAAATTCCTGGACTAACAGACACAACTGTGCCCCGTCGTCTTGGTCCCAAGAGGGCTAGCAGAATCCGCAAACTCTTCAACCTGTCCAAGGAGGATGATGTTCGCCAGTATGTTGTAAGGAAGCCTCTGAACAAAGAGGGTAAGAGCTACAGTTTTAGAACTGCCTGATATCTTGTAATTTTCACCCAAGAGGTATCCAGTCTGCTACAGTGAGTGAAGCACACAGTAGTAATAATTTAGGATTTGTATTTCAAGCTCTTTTAGCTGTGACTTAGGTGGAGGGGGGATGGACATGACCGGAGACAGATGGACAACACTGTTGGAGCACAGTCATTAAGTCATCAGAAAGATACCCATCCTTTTTCTGATTTATAGTTGAGGGGAAGGCTACAGGTTTTTAACACTGAAAATCTATTTTTCTTAGAGCTAGAAGACGAGCTTCTGTACACTTCAAACTTTTTAGGTTTATGGGGAGCTATTTAAGACACACCTGCTGAGAAGCTACGGATTTTCTTTTGCTTCACCCAATTGGATTCTATGATCTTTTCCAACCTCAAAGGTTCTGTGACTCCTAAAAATGCAGGGAGTTAGAGATGTATTACTTAAGACTTTCTGATAACAAATCACACTCAGTAAGACTTTTTAGGCCTGCATTTGACAGCAGTTGATAAATTTTGCTGAAAAATCAGTCAAGAGATGGGATTCTGTTTAAGTTGCTGTAATGTGTAGTACATTAACCAATGTTACTGCAACAGTAAATAAAACTTTCAAATTTGCTTAATGGGGATTGATGCCTCATTGGAAGATAATTTGACACTTCTGTTTGATAACTGTTGTGTTTTAGGGAAGAAACCCAGGACTAAGGCTCCTAAGATTCAGCGACTAGTAACTCCTCGAGTTCTGCAACACAAGCGCAGACGGATTGCTCTGAAGAAGCAGCGCACTCAAAAGAACAAGGAGGAAGCAGCAGAATATGCGAAACTCTTGGCCAAGAGAATGAAGGTATGTTTGCCCTCATTACTCCGCTATACCCCAGAATCAAGGCATTTGATAAACTTGATTACACATTTAAGATATGCACTGTATGTGGCTCATTTTAAGTATTTAAATAGTGATGCTCAAATGTGAGGATAAGTGTTGGTCATATGCTTTTGCTGAGTGTTTGTATCAGGTTTTGTCAGTCCTAGAATAGTAAGCATTAACAAGACCAAATAAATGAGAGCTGCTTTTGAAGAGAACAAGGAACAGTTAGTTACAGCCTGTGAGGGCAAGCTTTGCAGTATGAGTTAAGTTGAATAGTAGTTTAACTCGGATGCCCAAGCATTTGAGTGACTGCATGGAGAAATGGGGTTCAGGAGCTACTTTGGAAGGAAGGTAACTTGGCAAGAATCTGGATGAGTTTGCTCTTGCACCTAAACAATAACTGCAAACACAGTAAAGACCTGAAACTGGAGAGACCACAGTAGTTGTATAATTCTTACAAGTTGTGAAGAGGAAAACTGTATTTGGCCTTGTTGAGCTATGGAACTGTTTCTCGTGGTTTCCTTTAAGTTGCATTTTCCTTTTGTTTTCTTTGTGGCTGTTTTTAAGTGTTTGATAGTGGGTAACATTGAGGTACTCACTTCGTTGTGCTTGCCTTTTCAGGAAGCCAAGGAGAAACGCCAGGAGCAGATTGCAAAGAGACGCCGACTTTCCTCATTGCGAGCTTCTACATCTAAGTCTGAGTCAAGTCAGAAGTAAAGATGTTTGTAATGCTCTAAATAAACCCTGTCAGTTGGAAACTCCATGCTGTGTATTGTTACTGGCCATCTCTGAAACAGCAGCCCAGAATAACTGCATCACACAGACCAAGCTGGAACCACACACTTTGTTCTTGATTAATCTTGTTTTTGAGAACTTGAAATACGTTTTTGTGTGTTCAGTGAGAATTTTATAATAGCCTTGTGTCTGTATACTGAGTTTTCTGCAAGCAGGATTTCTGACAGCAAATTCTTGTATGATGTCCTCTGGAACTAAACTTGGGCTGTGAGTAGAACTCAAGAGTTCAGTGGCTTGTAAGCAGCTGGAGCAAAACAAGTGAAGTCATTGTGAAGCTGACAAGAAATGTCTGAAAGATTTGTTTCAGAGTTCCCTACGTAAAAACTAGGCATGAGAAGGATGAGTTAGCTATGAGTCTTCACAAGGTACTAGTCTGCTATGGGTACTGCTGGGGGGAGGGGGATGCAGAGCAGAGTTCCCTGTGCCCAGTGCCTGGGACCCCAAGAGGAGCCTTGGTGGAGAAGCTGAGGATGGGGCTTGAAGAGCAGCCCCTTTACTCTGTGATTGGGTTCAGGTTAGGCACTGCAGGCTGGGTGGTGGTGGGAGCACTGTGGGGGAATGGGGTGGAAAGTGAGGCCTTGGGTGGGGGGGGGATGGGGCTGTGTGGATCCTTCCCTGCCAGTCTGGACCAAGTCTGCAAGCTCGGGCACTAGAACCTCCAGTGTAGAGGTTGGTCTGATCCACCTCTTGTCCTTCCATCCATCCATCTGCTCAACACAGCCCTAACCCAGTCCTCATCAACCAAGACAGGCCTCTCTCTTGCCACAAACTTCCTTTGGAGCTTCAGCAGTCTGGGGTTTGAAATCTGGAGATCCTCCCAGAAGTACAGACACAGACAAAGTGTTCGGTATGTCTGCTTTCTCTGTCTTCTGTGTCTTCAGGACACTCGCCTCATTCAGCAGGGGCCCTACATTGCCTCTGGATTTAGTTTTACCTGCAATGTATTTGAAGAAGGCCTTTCTGTTACCCTTGACCTCTCTTGCAAGGTTTAATTCCAAGGAGACCTTGGCTTTCCTAGTTGCATCCCTGCATTCCCTCATCAGAGCCTTACAATCACCCCAAGTGGCTATCCCCTCCTTCCATGACAGATGGGTATGTGAGGGGCAGGTGTAAGGATGATGGTGCCAGGCTCTTCTCGGTGTCACCTGATGATAGGACAAGGGTCAATGGGTGCAACCTGGAATGCAGGAGGTTCTGTATAAGTACCAGAAGGAACTTCGTCACAGTGAGGGTAACAGAGCATTGGAACAGGCTACCCAGGAGGGTTGTGGAGTCTCCTTCTCTGGAGGTGTTCAGGACCTGCCTGTATCTGTTCCTGTGCGACTTGGAGGAGAAAGTAGAAAGGGACCTGGGGGGTCCTCGTGGACAGCAGGATGACGGTGAGCCAATGTGCTCTTGTGGCCAAGAGGGACAACAGCATCGGGGCGGGGGGGGGATCAGAATAGGGGTGGTTAGCAGATTGAGAGAGGTTCTTCACCCTCTACTCTGTGCTAGTGAAGCTGCAGCCAGAGTACTGTGTCCAGTTCTGGGCCCCTCAGTTCAAAAAAAGGACACAAAGCTGCTGGAGGGTGTCCAGCATAGAGCAACAAAGATGCTGAAGGAAGTAGAGCACCTCCCTTATGAGGAAAGGCTGAGGGAGCTGGGTGTCTTCAGCTTGGACAAGAGGAGGCTGAGGGTTGGCTCGTTAATGTTTATAAATATGTGATGGGTGGGTGTCAGGAGGATGGAGCCAGGCTCTTCTCAAGGTCATCTGGTTATAGAACAAGGGGCAATGTGTGCAAGCTGGAACACAGGAGGTTCCATATAAATATCAGAAAAAACTTCTTCACAGTGATGGTGATGGAGCATTGGAACAGGCTGCCCAGGGGGGTTGTGGAGATGTTCAAGACCTGCCTGGATCTGTTCTCATGCAACTTGGTCTAGGTGATCCTGCTGTGGCAGGGGGATTGGACTAATGATCTTTTGAGGTCCCTTCTATCACTTATATGTATTATCAGTAGAAGTCTTGAGGAAAAGTATGTCATGTGGGTGAAGAAAACACCTCTTGCAGCAGGGAACAAACGAGGACTCAAGGGACAGCAGTGGCTAATCACCTCCAGCCTTATCCATGGAGTTGACTACACCAAGAGATCAACTAGGAAGATGTCCAGAGACAGTGATAATATGTAGTGCATAGGAGAAAGGGGGCACCTGGACTGTGCCAGACACCATTTTAGTCTGGTGTGGTGATCTAAATATGTTTCTTCTCCCTTTTCTATTTGGTCTTTAAGGATGAATGGCATCTACTAACTTTGGTAAACTTGACCTTTATGGGGACCCATGATGTAATCCTTAATTCACAGAATTACTGAGGCTGGATCTCTTACGATCATAAAGTCCAGCCTATGATCTAACATCACCACAACCTAGTCCTTGCCACTGAGTGCCAAGTATTTTCTTCAATGTCTCCAGAGTTGGGGATTGTACCTGGGCAGTCCATTCAAATGTCTGATGATCCTTTCAGTGAAGAAGTGCTTTCTGTCATCTAACATAAATCTCCTCTGGGGCAGCTTCAGGCCATGCCCTCTTGTTCTATCACTACTTGCCTGGGAGAAGAGCCAGATTCCCCACCTCCCTACAACTTCCCTTCAGGTAGTTACAGAGTGTGATATGGTCCCCCCGAGTCTCTTCCAGGCTAATCAACCCCAGCACCCTCAGCCTCTCCTCATGAGACTTTCCTTCTAGTCCCTTCACCAGCCTCATTGCTCTTTCTCTGGGCCTGCTTCAGCCCAGAAAAATTCAACCCAACCAAATTGCAAACCTCCAGTCACTCCCTTTCTCTGATTGGGATGTGGCACTAACAGATTAATGAAATGACTACCAGACATGAGGGAGTTTGAAAGACACTTAGTTTCTACAAAATGCTTCAGGCCTTCAAACCTAGCAGTTTCTAGTGCTTATATTTCATTTTTGCCTCATTCTACCAACTGCTCCATTTAAGAAAACAAAAAAAAAAAAGCTGGGAATGGCATGTAAACCTGTGAGTATGTTAATGAGCCTGGTCTTGCTAGTTAGGATGTGTGAAGGAAAGCATCTCTCTGCCTCCATTACCAAGCCACTGAGAGACCAGAACTCTAGGAAATGTTCTGCCCATTAGAGCCACCAACCTTCTTCCCACTCATTGATTAATGATGCTTTTTCAGGTCAAGAGAGCTCTGTCATCAAGAAGCCAAGGTCTAAAGACTTCCCTGCAAATGAGGTCTTAATGGATTCTGCCTTCATCAGTCTACTTTTCAATTCTTTTTACCTCTGTGCTAGTCCTCTTGGCTTGCTTAAGGTGCCACAGAGCCATTCTTTCTTGTCATCCAAATCTCCTCATGTGAATCTCATCTTTTCTTCCCTTCCTGCCCTAACTGCTCCTGCACTTTTCCCACTGTTTAGACGTTGCTGAGGTACTATGAAACAATTTCCAAAAAAAGGAAATTGATGGACTCTGCTTTTGCCCAACTACAGGCTGAATCTGCAATCAAGATTAAATTCTGTCAAGCATACAGTTTGCAATGTCACAAAAAAAGAACCATTGGAATGTTAACACAGAATGCATATATGTTTTATTTTGTGAAATACATTAAAACTTGTTTCTTAGACTAGGATGGCTATACAGAATTCAGAAGATGCAGAGTGCCCTTTTAAACTCAACAAACATTTATCAAATGTACAAAAACATTACAGAGAAACACTTGTTAATCAAAGCAGGTAAAGGGATGCTATCTCTTAGCAGTTCAAGAGAGTCTCTAAATCAGTGCAAATTTTATTGCATTAAGAAAACTTCCCAGCTCACTTATTAAATTTATAATTTAGTCACTCTACACCCTCTCACTCTAATTACAATTTAAGCTCCTAAGAGGAGTTTAATGTGCTTTTAAAACAGCAAACAATCCCTTGTATTTGCACCACTGACTAATGCAGACTAAGAGAACAAATAAAAACACTTATCCATTGCATACGCATCACAATATACAGCACAGGAGAATAAAGAATTATGAGTGTAATTGAACATTCCATTTCAAGACCTAAAAGTGTTTGTTTTTCAGAAAGGTTCATAATAAAAAGCTGATATACAGAAGGCACCTTAAAGTTTGTATTAGGTAAAGGAAAAACAACCTTTCTTGAAAATATACAGTTATGTGAATAAGACAACCTGCTTACCACTTAATGAAATGGAGTTATCTGAACCGGTAACAAGAGTTTTAAAATGAGGAAAATATTTAGTGGTTTGGTTTTTTTTTTTCAGTTAGCTACATTTTAACAATTTGATCTAAAAATATAATTCCTGTGATCTCAACATACATTTTGAAAATATCCCCTATGTTGGAGTTATATAAGGAAAGCAATAAACTCAGTGAAAGGTATATTCTATCGGCAGCAATACAAAAAGCCATTAATTCACAGTTCAAATGGAACAAAATTTCTCATTCACAAGTGCAATGTAGCTTCAACTTAACTGAAGTGAAATTTCACTAGGAACAAGACTAAATTTCCTGCAAAACAAATTAATTTAGTTCAAAATACATATAACTAAATAATTTGCATTAAAATTATACTGTCTAAACTTGAGTTATATGGGAAGACAGGATACAAGTAACATACAGATGCTTCCAGTAACAAGTAAAAGCTCGTACCTTTTACTATGCCAAAACTGCAGCCACACTGGGACATTTGGACACACTGGAGGGATGGGATGCCATCCAGAGGGACCTGGAGAGGTGGGTGGGCCAGTGCCAACCTCAAGATATTCAACACAACCAAGTGCAAGGTCCTGCACCTGGGTCAAGGCAATCTCAGGCACAAATACAGGCTGGGTGGTGATCAAATTGAGAGCAGCCTTGAGGAGAAGGACTTGGTGGTATTGGGCAATTAAAATCTCAACACGAGCCGGCAATGCTCACTTGTGGCCCAGAAAGCCAACCATACCCTAGGTTGCATCTAGAGAAGCTCGACCAGTAGATCAAGGAAGGTAATCCTTCCCCTCTATTCTGCTCTCGTGAGAACCCCACTGGAGTACTGCATTCAGTTCTGGAGCTCCCAACACAAGGATATTGAACCTTTGGAAGATGTCCACAGGAGGCCATGAGGATGACTGGAGGGCTGGAGCACCTCTCCTATGGGTACAGGCTGAGAGAGTTGGGGCTGTTCAGCCTGGAGAAGAGGAGCCTCCAGGGAGATCTTATAGCGAACTTCCAGTACCTGAAGGGGACTACAGGAAAGCTGGGGAGGGGCTGTTTACAAGGGCTTATAGTGGCAGGACCAGGGGGAATGGTTTCAAGCTGGAAGGGGGTAGGTTTAGACTGGAAATCAGGAGGAAATTCACAATGAGGGTGGTGAGACACTGGAACAGGTTGCCCAGGAAGGCTGTGGATGCTCCCTCCCTGGAAGTGTTCAAGGCCAGACTGAATGGAGCCTTAAGCAACCTGCCTAGTTGGGGGTGTCCCTGCTAATGGCAGGGGAGTTGGAACTAGATGGTCTTTAAGGTCCCTTACAACCTCAACCATTCTATCACTATGACTCTATGACAACATTAGTTTCATACCCCTATAGGGTTTTGAAAGTTGTTAGGTCCTGGTAATGTACCAGAATATGTTTGCATTTCCTGAAGAAAACCTTCATCACTTTAGAATCTTGACTTTAAACTATTAAAATCCCATTTTATTTCTAAAAAAAAATAACTTCACAGCTAGTTCTGTATGACCATGCAAGCCATCTATAACTTTTACAGTGGCATTACTGGGTGAAAGATTTAAGATAGTATTTTCTCTGAATAACTGGCTGCAGTTCAAAATCCTTAGAGCAACAGTTGCTTAGGAAGCTTCTCTGTTTTAAGTGGTATTTCTTCCTACACAAACCTTCTAAGTTCTTGAGCTTACATGAAGTTCATTAACAGTTGGCATTCACATATGCAATCAGTTTGGTCCACTTTATGTGGACATAGCTGGTTTTGAAGTTACCAGTGATCTGAAACCATTTTCTTCACATGTCTAGATGAGAATTTGAAGCATCTCCTCCTGAGGACTCACTGTTGGGCTACTACAAAGAACATTTCATAGAAATGTAGCATGGTAGGGAAGGAAGCTCTGGAGACCATCTAGTCCAACCCCACTGCTAGAGCAAGTGTCTCCTACAGCCAATTGCACAGGAACATGTCCCAGTTGGGTTTTGAGTGTCTCCAGAGCAGGAGACTCCACAGCCTCCCTGTGCAGACTGTTCCAATGCTCCATTACCCTCAGACTAAAAAAGTTTATCCTTATGTTGAAACTGAAACTCCTGTGTTCTACTTAAATCCATTGCCCCTGTCCCACCACGGGGCACCACCAAGAACCATTTGCTTCCATTATCCTGACACTTGTCTTTTAGACATAAGCATTGATCAGATCTTCCTCTAGGCTAAACAGCTCTCTCAGCCTCTCCTTGTAAGAAAGATCCTCCTGTAGCCCCGATCATCTTAGTGGTTCTGTGCCAGACTGTTCCAGTAGTTCCCTGTCCCTCTTGAATTAGAAAGCCTAGAACTGGACACAGAATTCCAGAAGCAGTCTCACCAGGACAGAGCAGAGGGGAAAAACAACCTCCCACAACCTACTGGCCACTCTTCTTAATGCACCCCAAAAGACCCTTGGACTTCTTGGCCAATAGAGCTCATTGCTGGCTCATGGTAAGCCTGTAGTCCACCTGTAGGTTCTTTTCCCCAGAGTTGCTCTTGAGGCAAGAGTTTTCCAAATGAATACAATGCTATTTTCTTCTGCTTACACAGGTGAAAATGATGGAAGTCTTCTTCACAGCAAACATTGCAACCTTTTGTGCATTACGGATTCAGATAAATGTGGGTTACTAGGAGTACAGCGTCAACAAATTAAAAGCATTTATAGGTAACTAAGTCTAAACCTGCTATGCAGCCTGGGAAGTTAGTGCTGTTACCAACTTGCACAGAAGAATTTGCTATGCCTTTCAAAACGCCTAATGTTTAGAAAGACAAACATTTTTGCAATGCACACATAAAATTTTAAAGACTTCTCTCCCATTTACATTTTGGTCAGTATGGAGCCATGCTAAGCTGTTTTCTTACGCAAGCTCACTGTTCTTTCAGCATTCATATTAGGGAAGCCTCCATCTCAGAAAGTTTGTGTAGGAAAATCTGCAGTCTACCTGTTAGTATAAGGAGACCTAAAAATCAAATGAAGCTCAGGAAATGCCATCATACATTTTAAAGAAGAGCAACTACTAGGCCAATCTCCCCACACTCAGTCCCTTCAAAATTTTGTGAACTTGTTTTTCTCCCCCAAAATTCATCATAAACAAGTTGCCTTGGGAGATGTAATTTTTCCCTTGAATTATGGACTTCGTTCAAGTAGCAGCTATTAAAAACTAGGCATTAAAGAAAATTTGAATTAAAGACTAAGCACTATGTTTATTATTCTATATTGAAGAACATAGGCAGACTCAAAATTTCAAATAATTACGTGCAGGACTTCTACCACTTCTAAAATCCAGGTACATATAACAGTAATAGAAGTAGTGTACAGAAATGCCAATACAAAGGATCATATCAAATCAAGTTCAATCCTGCAGCTCTCATTTTCCACTCACACTTTGAGATTTGGGGGTTTTTATTTTTGTTTAGTGTATATACCCACGGAAAGCCTAATATTTAACATTAGATGCTTTATGGTTTCAACAGCACTGCTACCTAACTAATCTTTCTTCTAAGCAACAGATGGGAAGGATATTTGAAATTAATTACCTGCTTACAGAATTTAGTTTAAAATATTACTTACAACATTTCAAAACAATTTTGATGCAAAACTATAAAAAATGTCACTTAAATTGACAGAATTTCTTTGTAGTTTAATAAGCTGTGAGAATTTAAGGGCAACTGAAACTTGATTACTTGCAAATTACATCAAATAATCACATGGTTTCGTCCATTTAACATGCAAAAATTGCCTTTGTATAGCTGTCTGGTTTAAGATTAGCACAGAATTATAAAGGAAAATTTGCTGGTTTGTCTTCTGTAAGTTGTTTGGACAAATGCATCCAAGAGACTTAGTTTAAATGGATAGAACCATGCATATGAATTAGGTAATGGGAAAAGAGAAGAAAAATATGAAGAATCAAGCTCTGTTCTTCATTGTGATGCAGGTCAGACATCTGCAAGCAACAATGCACAAACACAAACAATGAAACAAAAAAACTTCAATGAGTGTTTTCTTGCTTTTTGTTGTTTAGCAAGCATAGTATTTTCATCAGGAGAGAATCTGTCCAGGTAATATCCCCATATTAACTTAGGATCAGCACGTTTAGACAAAATACAAGTAATCAGTCTATGATGCAAATGTATTCTGTCACAAATAGTACAAATCCCTTTTTTTTAGCTTCTTGAAAAAACAGAAGTTCCTTTTCTTGTTTCATATAGAAGCTGTTTCAGACAGATCTTCTTCCCTCATCATTGTAATGCAAATTTCAATACAGTTGTTAAGAAGCAAAATATTTTAATACACGGATTACAGTTTCAGTACTCTTTTTTTTTTTTTTTCCCTCTAGGAATGTATCCTTCAGAAAAGGCACATCATTTCATTTCAGAAAAAACCCTGGAGTAAATCTGTTATTCCTTTCATAACAGAAACATTAAAACTGTTGACTGATATCCATGTTCTTCTTACTATGTCTACTGTAGTCAATTAAATATGTGAGATGAGGAAGCGTCTTACCTACCAGAAGCAATTAAGAAGATGGATACATTTTTCCAGATCATACACTCAAGCTCTTCGCTTGTGCTAATATACAACTTGAAAACCACATCTATAAATACATTTTAAGTGAATAATGAATTTGGACTATCAGTGCAAAATAATTAACTCACAAGGTAGTACAGAAACCATGTGAGAGAGTGGTAAAGAATTCAAGAAAAAGACTTCTTAAGGATACATGAATACAGTATGAAGCATATTTTTAAATGGTTTCTGGTTGACAAAACTTGTATGTATCTTTATGCCATTTAAGCTGCCTACCTAACTTTTAGAAAGCGATCCATTTCTGAGCTTCTCAGCACAGAAGCATATCATTCTAAAGAAAGCAGATCTTAAATCTGTGAGAGAGAATACAGGAAAACTAAGTGTAATTCTGTCATTTTTGCAACTATGGACATATGTTATGAAAAGGTCAGCCAAAGATAATTTAGAATACCAATTGGTACAAGAACAAGAAAAGTAGCAATTTCAGGTACTGTGATTATGACGAAAGCAATTGCATTGCAGCTTCTAATCCAAGGGAAAAATATTTACATTAATACATACATACTGCACACCAAGAAAGAGATCCTTTAGGTAAAGGTCATTAAAAGAAGTTGTGAAGAACTTAAGTATTCTATGACAGGAAGGTTATTTTGTGAAAATATGCAAATATCGGTGGCCATTATCAAAATCACCAACTATAGGCTGCTGTTTAATCATCAACTTTTTTAACAACATGACACTGTGGGAGAAAGACTTGAGGAAGGAAAATGAGAAATATATACAGATAAAAAAAAGCATAATAATCACTGGAACAAACTCACCCCTATTTTAAAACACTTTACATTCTGGCTCATGAGATGAAATACAGAACACATGTTGTAACTCAGTGAAATTGCTTTGACAAATTGCTCAATTATCCCCTTTCAAAATTCAAAGTGTATGTATCAACATGCTTCTGGTTTGTTCAGCTTTACTTCTGATTGACTGAAGTTCAGCATGGATCTTCCTTGTTTTTATATTAAAGGTGCTCCAAAGCACTTCCTACAACATTCAACCCTGCTACTTGGTGGAGCATCTATTTTCTGCATCTTTTCAAGAACATCCTTCGGTAGCTTTTTATGTGCAATCCTGTATTCACTATCAAAAACCTCTGAAACAGAAAAAGCACAGTTGACATTATTTAAGAAAACCTGCACAGAGCACACTACTGTTCTTATAAGAACATTTCTGGTTATTTTTATATAAGAGCAAAATAATTTTTTTTTTCAAACTGCGTCCTCTCAGAAAATCATCTTTACGACAGAGCATCACAACACACTACAGCAGGACACCTATTACTTCTATCACAGTTCATTTTGTGGGGTTTCCAGGGTACTTCCCCTGTCATACAAGAGAGTCCATTTGCTTACACAGGACCAAACAAAAAACAGGCGTACAGAAGATCAGGAAGGGGTGGGCAGTCAGGTGACATATGAGGGTTGAAGAAAGAGGGATGAGACTGAGAACAAGTTTTCAGATGGAAGAAATTAAAATTTCAAGGTAAAAAATTTTGTTTAAAATAATGACTACTGGTTTCAAAGTTAAAGTGATTTGCCACATCTGAACACCTAACTGAAAAGTGACAGCAGAGTACTTTTTACTAAAACACAGCAATTGAAAAGTTACTTAGAAACACATGCATAAAAAGTGGGTTCTATAAACTATTTCTCTTGCAAAGAATTAATATCTTCTATATGCTATGCATTTCACAACATTTTTTTACTTACCAATGTCAATGTTCTCTCTTCCAAGAGACACCAGAGACAGGAAAAGAATTTCTCTGTAAAAACTCCTAGGAAATATTTTTGAAAGTCAACATAAGCACCAAGTCTTAAGTTTAGATACATAATGTTGAGGACACTAATTTTTCTATTACATAGTTTCTGTAGCTGATGACTTTGCTTGCAAAGCAAATGACAGATCTACCTAACTACTAGCTTAAGGTTTCTGATACCTGAATATGCTTCCTTAACACATAAACTTTTATTATTGCCAATTCCCAGCAGCTACATTTCTATGAAAAATCTCTCTGCCATAAAATTAATAAATGTCTAACTAAGTACCAGTTACTTATTAACTCATTCCTGCCTGAGGCTAAAGTACTGGGAGCGGGCTTTTTCCAGATCATTCATACTTTCTTTTGTTTCAGAGTATCATGGCCTTCTCAGAACTGGATTTTACTAAACAGGTATTAACATTTTTTCTCTGTTGAACTCATAAAGACTCTTCTCTGTGTAGATTACTTCTTGACTCTTTATGTAACTACAAAGCACGGAATCAGAGATAACTTAATATGACAGCCTTCAAACACATCTTTATCTGATCTAATGTAATTCAGAGCCCGTGCTTCTGTACAAGATCCTCTTTGAATTGAAGTGCAGGCGGTGAAATGTACTGTACAATTGTTATTTACATGCCTGCCTTTGTAGATTATGCTGTATTAATCGGAACTCTAGACTTAGAAAATTTTAATAGTTTGGAGAATATTTCAGATACTACAGCAGGATGCTACACACTTGCACTTGTCAATTTGATAGATCTAGAGCAACAACAAAATCTGCATTGTCAATATTTGCATTTTTCCTATTCATTTGCGAACTTCTTCCACACTCTTTACAACTACCCGAAAAGAGTTTGTAGAGAAGCGTGCGTGAGTTTCTTTCCCCAGTAACTAGCAATCAGAGAACAGGAAATGGCCTCAAGTTGCATTAGGAAAAATTTCTTCACTGAAAGAGCAGTTAAGTATTGGAACAAGCTGTCCAGGGGTGAAATCACTGTCCCTGGAAGTGTTCAAAAAACTTGCAGATGTGGCACTTGGAACATGGTTTAGTGGGCACATTGGTGTTGGTTTTATGGTTCGATTTGATAACGTTGGAGATAATTTCTGACCTTAATGATTCTATGATTTCATTTAAAGAACTGTATTTTATCCATTTGATTTGGATGAATTTTGCAACTGGTTGAAGACATCTGTTTGTAAACATGGCTCTAATAAACCAACAGACACATTGTTTAATTGACACAAATGAAACTCATGGTCCTTATGGAATTATCATTATGAAGTGTATGCGGTCTGATCTTGTTTAACTTTGAACAGGGGGGAAAGTAAGAAGCATATACCCCTTTACCTCTGTCGTTTCACGCCCGGCTTAACTTTTTGTAGGAGGAGGTTGATAGGTTTAACAACATCATTGTGCTGAATACTTAGTTTGATATTCTCCAACAAAGTGTTTATTGCCTCCTGATCTTCTGACACTATGGAGGGTTTCTTTTCAGAAGTATCTGGGAAAAGCAACAGCATAGGTTATAGAAACGCTTTGTGTGCCTATAGTCTATTATTCCACCATGAAAATGACAGATGCATCAAGTGCTCATGTGCAAGAGCTCACACATAAAAGACATAGCATATAGAGTATCCAGCATCAAATGTTGTCTGTGATTGTTAGTTTTGATTTACTGCTGTACTTGATTTAAAAAAAAAATAAGGCATTGACTCCATGGAAATAATTCTTTATATGAAGGAAAGAATAAAATAAAACACTGTCATGTTTCTTATCAACCAAACCTTTCTTACCAAAGCACTTCTTCTAAGCCACCTACAGTTCATTGTTGCATCAAACAGGAAAGAAAATTATCAAGACATTTGCGATCAAGCTGCTTGCCTACATTGCTATTTCCAGAATAACACTGAAGTACTATTCTTTAGAAGACAGTGACTTGTGAGGGAACAGTAAGCCTCATTTACTGGCAAAAAAAAAGGCTGCAGATAACGCAGCAAGCAAATGGCATGAAAATGAAATATAGACTAAGACTAGCAATCATAATCATATCAATACAAGTAAATTTCATGTGCATTGTGCCTTACAAATTTAGCGACCAGTTTTCCAAGTATTTCTGAATCTGCTGTAGAGCTTATCTACAATACTACTTCTTTCCTACTTTACTTAAAACAGCCTTTTTTCTGCATCTTCATTCCATGTCTGAATGCTTTTGGGACAATTCTCAAGTATTATGCTCACATCAACATGTTTTTATATAAGCTGAGGGAAACAACCATCTTACTCAATGGTCCTGAGTGTAATTTTCTGATGAGTCCCATTTATTTTAGCACACTTTTGAACAAACAGTTTTTACTTCTGTCAAGCCAGAATTAGCATGCTACATACCTTTTAGCATAGTCTTTATTTTAACTTGTAAAAACTAAGAAATTTAGGTAAACAAAGGGGTTTTTGCTGAGGAGATGTAAATTCATTCCCAAGTTCTCTTAACTAGTTTCCTGGTTTTTTTCTTCCTTCCAAACCAAGTTACTGTAGACAAAGGCTTTCTTGGATCTTACTTTTTGCCAAATGCACATATTAATGAGACTCATGACCTTTCATTCCTTACAGAAACACAAGATACCTCTTTTAAGTATTCTTTCTCATGCCTGTATAGATATAACCAAACAATGCAGTGGAACATTTGAATCAGAAGAAGGTTATTTAGCACATTTAGAGTAAGACTATCCTCCATTTATAAGTGTATGGCTTATACAGAAAAGATAACATACCCTTTCACACAGATCAGCAAGGTATTTTCACAAAGAATTGGATACTGAGACTATGTTAAGTACCTATGGGATTGCAGAGACTTCTCACACTAAAAAAACCTTTTCAACATGATTGGCTGTGGATAGTTCAGATACTATGAATGAACTTCTTTTCTATAGCCTCTGCTTCCTCTGCTTTCTATAACATTTGTTTTACTCACTGAGATTTCTCCAAGATATATACAGGGGCTCCCCTGGCTCTTGATGGAGGTTGATATTGTCCCACAGAAGATGGATGTATACTAACTTGCTATCTTGAGCAAGGGATGTCAAAGGAAGCTAAAAAACACGAGGAAAAACTTTTTTAAAAAAATCAGTACAGTCTTTACTTTAAAAAGCTGTTCTACTTATTTTGTAAAAAAAAAAAAAGTTGATTTTATCTTGGATACAACAAAGGGGAACCACTGAGGTCTTCTAGAGAAAACTGCACTCAAGCAAAGTAAAGCCACTAGTACTGCAACATTTAATTGCCTTTTTACAGTTTTATACAGATACATGAAGAAAATACTTTCAAGTACACATCTGGAAATATTTCTTGTGTACTAAACACATTACTTGATTTGTACAACTTATTATCCTATAACTTAGCATTTTCTGACTTGATTAAGATTTGGTATACATATCTAAGTATTGGTCTTCCCACCATGCAGAAAGAATCTGGATTTGCATAAAAATACAAACTGTTTATTGCCATTACAAACACATGACATGCAAAATAATTGTTCCACAGTTACTTCATAAAATACAGCGCCTCTGGAATCACTAATAAAATAAGAAATAGTGGGAAAGAAAAATTTACCAATAGTGCATCGATTTAAAGTAGTAACTACAAGATACTATGCCACATCTTATGGATTTCCCTGCTAATGCATTGTAGTTTTCCAGTATGCTTTAGAATGCATCAATGCTGGTATTCAACTGCACTTGTTAGATAACTGGTTTTGATTCTAGATCATTGTGGGTTTTGGTTTTTTTAAACTGAGGGAGAGAATTTTAAAATTAGAGTGTTTACAAGTAGATGGCACATGTGTCAAATACCTATTGAATTTTGTACTTACATACATAAATCTCACAGGTTTCAGAAAAGTATCTACTCCTTAAAACAGGAAGAGCAAAATACTCAAAACACAGCATCCATTCTACATTCTTTTGTTTTATTCATATACTAAATAAACTCAGTGGAGTTTGAATAGCAAAACCTAGTAGTGGTAAACAAAAAATACTGAATAAAAACTGAATGGTTTATATACTGAAGTATGTAACCCATAATTTGTGGATAAAAATGTATTACAGTTTGTGGGTGATCCACAAAACACATCTTATTTACCTCTACTGTTATCTGCGTTCTCATTAAGGAATCTTAGTCTCTGGCTTTTTAAATGAGTTTACACTTCTCTAACTTAGTTTGACTAGAATTTGAATAGTGTTTCCACTCATCTTCCTTCAAGATCCCTTGTGGAGAAGTAACCTACCTGTGTAGAATCAAGCTACTGATTAATTACCCACTAGTTTTGGAATCAACCCCCAAAATTAGCTTACTCTAATATCTGCAGTTCTAGTATGGGGAAGCCACTTACCTGTACTCCACCATTACAGTGTTCAGACGTTAGAATGAGTCCAGGTAAGTTGCTAGGTAGATCTAACCGTCGGAAATACCAAACTAGATTCCAGAAAATTATGGGGTGTTGATTGATGAACTTGGAAGTATGAATTACTTGCTCTCCCTCATTTTCCAACAGTGATTCAAGTTCCTTACGCAGTACCAGAGGGCTCAAGTAGGGTACAGATACAGTGAGAGGGTTAGGTCTTTTTATTAAAGGATCCTAAAAATGAAACGGCACAAGCAGAAGAAATAATAGAGTTTTTACAAAATGAGAGATGTTTCTTCCAGAAATAGTCTCTGGAATTAATTGCCCTGAATACTTCCCATTGCACAGTTTCTTTTGATATTTGGAAGAAATTTCTGGAAATATTGAGTACACAACAACTTCAATAACACCAGCAGCTCTGGCTGTGGTGGTATTTCATGTGAAAAAAGAAAATGCTTATTCATAACTTAGTGAGTTATAACTTGTTCATAACTGTGCAGTTTCAAGCTATATAAGCTGATCTAAGCCAGTGGCACTAGACAGTACAGAAACATTTTGGTAATTACATCAGCAGTGGAAGTGAATAATGAGTTCACATGTTAAGACAGCTTCCTGCCAATAAAAAGCACCAGAAGGGAGGAGAAACATTTCACTGTACATTCAAGAATAATGTAATGGTCTCAATACTGCCTCTTACATTCGTTCATTCACGCTGCGGCTAAGTCAGAAAGTATAAAGAAGTGTAAGTAAATGCATGGAAAAGGAACAGGCTTTCATTCTCGCAACATTGTGTTGTTGGCACTACAGGGTTTAGTTTGATGTAGAAATTAGATTATTTTTAAAACAAACTTTCAGCTTTTGAGTGACAAAGACTGGCTTCATTCCACTAAAAGGAACATTTAAAATAAAGCAGCAGTGTTTGCACAATGTATGAAAATGCAGTTTTAGATTAACCAAACCAATAATTTGTCCTAAGGACATGAAAGCATGCTTAGCTATTTCCATTCCCAAAATGGACAAGAATACTATTAATAGAATATTATCCATTTTAAGTTCACTGCATTCAAAATTTTTGCTGTTAACTGAATGAGCAGCTTCCAGACTTACCACAACTTCCTGAAAACTATTTGGAAGACTAACTGTTGAAATGCCATGAGATGGTCTTTGGGAAAGGTCAATGTTTTGCAGTGGACCTCCAACACTATGGCTTCGAGTCAAGGATACTCCCCTTTTTGGTGGATTATTGGCAGATATCTTCACAGTTCCAGGATCTTTACTCTGTTCTTCTGCCATGTCACTATTTGGATTTTAGAAAACAACATGCTAATAAGAAACTATTCCGTGTTCCTCTAGCAATAGGAAGTAAGTAGAGAAAGGCTGACAAGTATGTGTCCCAAACTAAGTTTCTCTATTAATACGGAATCATATTTGCCCAGTCACCTTCACAGTTTAGCAAACACAAAACAAACTTCATCTCAGAACAGTATAATCATCCCACCCAAAAAGCAGCTAGGTACAACCTAAGACATCCCTGTACATTCACTTTCTGAACATATAAGCAGAGTATAAAAGTGTTACTGAAATACTCACCCAATTAAAAAAAAAAAAAACTACAGGGTTGTCAAAACTAATCCATATGAGGTTCTATCTCTAAACCCCACTCACTTAGTAGAAACAGCTTTCTCAAATTGATAAAAGCATGCTTAAGACATGCAAAAAGAAAGAGAAGAAACTGTTGTCTGGTTACCATATTTCGGAGATACACCAGACATCACTTTAGAATCAGAGAAGATATACTGCAAGCGTTGATAGATTTTGGACAGAAATAGCAATATTGTTTTACCTACCTCTGCTCCACTGCACAGCTACTTTCTTCAGCTATTGTGTGGTTTGACTGTGGGTGATCTGAAAAACTGATCAGGTCAGTAACAGCTGGACTGGATAACAGTTTCTGTTCCAGGGGATCTGTAGCTGACGGAAGGGTACCACTCTGTAAACTATCTCCTGAAGTGCTCTGCTTCAGGTAAAAACTGTTGCAACGTGAATACAAGGGAAGAAAAACACAAGGATATAAGCATAAAGTAATTCTAAAAATTATTTTTTTTTATACTTACTTTCAAAAACTATCAAGAAAAAGACAAAACATTAACAATTTTAACAGGTCACAGACTATGCTACTATCTCCACTGCAACCTACATTGGAAGAATAAACACACAAAGATATTTGATCTGCAAAATAAAAAAATCCTTGTCATTACAAGTCATTACTGTAGTTTGATAACAGTAATATATCAACAGCTGTATATCTGTTGATATTATTACAGTAATTGATATTATTACAGCAATATCAATTACTGTTATGTAACATTACAGACTAGAAGACCATATGCCATTACAGGCATGTCTTACTTAGCTAAGATTTTTACACACTCTACAGATGTTCAGTTTCAGCATTAGAGAACACTAATAGAATCTCTGTTTCACAGCAATAAACATGACAGTGATAACCTATTTAAAGCTGCCTTAAAATAAGTTCCAGCCTTCACAATGCAATTAAAAGAGGTAGAAAAAGTAAGCTGGAGCATCTGTAACTAGAATATAACTTGGGAAAAATGCTTTATTGACAGATTTTAAGACTGCTTTACATACTTGTAAAAAGTTTGTGGTCCACTAGTTTTGTTTTAACACTTAAAGCTACCGGGAGATATAACTAAGATCCTTCTGTTAAAAAATACAACCATGTACAAATGGAAACAGAGAAACATTGAGTACCCATAAACCCCACTAACCTTGCAGAGCCACGTAGGTCTTTAAATTCAACATTAAGTAAAGGTAGGAAAGTACTTTTACAGAAAGGACAAGTAGTGTTCAAATTTGAATCGTCTGCTGTCCATCCAGCCATGATTTCTTCATCATAAACCAAAGCACCACAAGCTCTACACTGAGAGCAGCTTGACATCAATACCTAGAGCAAATAATAAAATATTACCAATCTGGTTGCAGGGTTCTTTAATAAGTGACTTTATAGGCTTAGTATACACATAAGTGACTTTATAGGCTTAGTATACACAGGAGTTTAGCAGCTATCAGAATCCCATTTGAAAGGCATGAGTTCATCACTAGTTGCTCACCACACTCAGAGTTATCTTTGTCACATAACTTTAACAAATAAAATGTAAATACTAATAATTTATTCCCATTAGCTATTTTGAGACCTTGAGAAGTATTATCCTAAGTTAGCATTCATAAATGCTCACTCCTATTCTGCTAAAATATGCATGTCTACTTCTGAAAAAAAAAAAGACCTATACAAAAGTTCAACCAAACACAAAAGCAAACTTCATATTGCTGTGGGCTGATCCTGTCTAGATGCAAGGTGCCCACCTACCTGCTCTATCATCCCCATTCCTCAAATGGATAGGGGGAGAAAAATGCAAGAAAAATTCCTCTCTAATTTCCAGATCACTTCAAGTTTTGATTCTTCCCTCAAGCACCTCTTCTCTCTAAGTATGAGCATATAAAAGCATTGAGGACATCTTTCTTTTTTAAATCCTGTCTCACACTGGGCTAAAATGTCTTTGCAGCAGAAACACAGAATTTTTATTTTTTTTAAAATCCAACCATCATCCAAATATGACCCTTACCTCCATTGCATAGTTCTGGAAAATGCTGGATAAACTAGTATTATGTGAAGAGCTGTGCTCAGACTTCTCAGAATCTAGAACTTTCATACTTTTCGGGAATGAAACTTCACCTAGACAGAAAGAACAATTTGAGCCTTATATTCAAAGAAAGGGTAATTTATCCATTCCCCAAGTAAATAATAGAATCATTTAGAAAAGACTTATAAGACCATCACCTCAAACTACTAATTTACACTACCAAGCCCATCATTACACTGTGTCCCTAAGCTCCATATCTACACACCTTTTAAACACATCTACGGATTCAAGCAGCTCCATGGGCAGACTGATGCCCCTCTGATGAAGAATTTTTAGTAAAACAATGTACATATCCTGTTGATAGCCAACACTCTTTAGTTAGTTCATGTAATCCTCCTAATTATAACCAGAGCTAGAAGGTATCTCAGCATGATTTTGCTAGGCAAGGCCAGCTAGACATTGTACAAGACATCAGAATGATCCAGATGGCTTTATAATATTTGCATTATTAAAGAATGTCAAAGCAAGCTAAAACAATCCCCAGTCATAAGCCCCACCTGGATAATTTTTCAAAATAACATAATTTTTCAAAATAACAATCAAATTTAATTGAATAAAATGTGAACTGAAAATCTATTTATTTTACCCAATTTAAGAACTGGGGGGAGACACACAATTTAGCAATAGGCATATGTTCATCAGTTACTTACCTTCCCAACTCCAAATCAAGTATGCACCCAAAGCCTATTTCACAGTAAAGCTGATACATTTTTGGTGTGCATTGCTTTGCGTTTTCTTGTGGGCTAGGTGTTGCATTTTTTTCTGCTAGTCTGTTTTCTGTTTGGTTGGCTTTTCATTCCACTCAAAACATCTGCCTCTGTTAGTTACACAACTATTTGCAGTCCTTGAACACTGCTCTGCTTTTCTCTTAAATATTTTAAGAACTTTCAGAGTATTATGATTTTACGTAAATAAGCAGGCGTTCTTGGATATAGCTAGTTAGGAGACTTTCTATCACATACACTGAGGAAGTATTTTCTATCGACCATTTACATTCAACAGAGAAACATCAGCTAATTGCTACTGCAAGAGAAAAATACACAATGGAAGTAAAAATTTGCTTGTACTTAACTCTCAAGGGTTTGAAATAATTTCAGATTACTATAGAGTTAGTTCCCTGTCAGTTATATTATAAATAAATCATGAGGGAGAATCAAGCAAGCAGATCTCACCTGCATTGCAATGCTGTCTTACTGCATCTCCACTGCTACTATTACTGCCAAGACTAGTTGTGCTTTGTGCAAGCTCATTTGTAATTAATCCTGGGAAACCAGTTTTTGATGGCAGATTATCTCCTGAAGTATGATCTTCAAAACCAGTGGGGAAGTTAAAATCCGGTTGATTGCCTTCTTCCTGTAATACAAGAAAATTAGTATTTTAGAGTACCTATAGTTCCATTATTTTGACTTCCATCTTTATCTTAGTAAATAAATAACACCAGAGTAAGATGAAATCCTGATGTAAACAACTTACTAGATGCAAGATAAATCTACACAACCCCCCAATCCACAGATATTGGACAAACCAAAAGGATATTGGAAAAATGGAAGCAGTGAAAATACTTCGCTGAGGGCCAAACTGAATGACAAAGTGTCAGGGATATAAACTTCATCTGTACATAAGAAACATGAAAAATGATGCATAAATTGTGGTTTGGTAGACATTACATAAAATGAATGAATTACCAAAAAAAAAGGGCTGAGTTAAAGTCATGTTTTCAGAATTAAAAATACCAGCTGAAATGACACGGTCACAAAGACAGAGGATGCGATGACATATTAATACTAAGGGAAGCAAAGAAAGTACTAAATTTTTATTGTCACAGGCAACATCTTGTTTAAAAAAAAACAAAACAGAAAAAATTGTATGGTTTTGTTTTTATAGAAAGGATCCTATTAGTAACACCAGTTATATTTGTTTTATGTAGAAATAAAGCTAGCCACCTATCTTCTCACTTCCCATTTTTTTAAGGAAGTTTGGAAAATGTGAGAAAAATTGAAAAAGGGGAAAAGAAGCTATCTTAAGAGGTTGGTAGGATGGCTGAAGACCATTAGAACGTCAATTACCAGCAGAGGCCTCTCTTAAGTGAGAAAACAAGAACAGACATATGGAAGGGCAGCATGATAAAACGCTTACTGGAGTTTCTTGGGGCAGTTTCTTTAAATATAGATACAACTCTTACTGGAGTTTCTTGGTGCAGTTTCTTTAAATACAGATAAAAAATGGGAGGAAATGTTGAGAACAAAATGTCAAAATTTAAGTTTACTGCATCAAGACCATTTAACTTGCTTTTGTGTGAAAAATAATTTCTTAATGGCAGAGGAAAACTCCACTGTACAGAAAATACTAACAAAATAAATAGCTAACGAATAGCTACTAAAATAAAATAATAAAATAATAAATAGAAGTCAATAATTAATTAAAAAAAACACCATCTTGTGAAACAATATTTTGGACACAGTTATCCTTCTGACTTTGTCTCCACAATTTTTTATACTGAAAACCACTTGCCTCTTCATCGGAGTAACTGTATGCTGAAGTTACAACACCCCACATCTTACTGGCCACATTGGCAGCCTGCTTCATGCCTGATTTCAGAACATCAATTTTTGGTCCAGACAGTATATTGTCTAACTTCAGACTGGACAAGGTGGTTACAACAGAGCCTAATGAGCCATGTGGTGAAGAACGACTCAGTCCTGTCAAAGATGAAGATCGTTCCTTTTGAACTCTTGGATGGGTTTGTTGCTTTGGCCGTCCAGTGAATGTTTTAGATCTGGAGACAGAAGGACTTCTCCAATTTTCATAAGACTTAGGGGATGGCAGGACAGGATCTGAAGGCAGGCTTGACCTCCTTTCTTGGGAGTGACCAAGTGTAGCAGAGGCTTCTGATTCTCTCTCTGGTTTGTGCAGTTCCATACTGGGAAACTTACTACCCAATGGGCTCTTCAGATTCATATAGCTCTCTATTTCATCTGCCAAATTACGTGCAGCAACCGGTGACTTCAGCTTTTCCTCAGTTTCTGGGTGACTTGGTTGCAAGCTGTCAGTAGCTAGCAAAGATAAAGGGTCCAAACCTACTTCAACATCTTCCCTTTCAATAAGCTTGATGACTCCATAAAGGCTATTCCTTTTAGTAGTTGCACCTTTGGAATCCAATTTCTGCTTTCTAGACTCATCTGACAGTTGCAGGTTCATGTCTTCCACTATGGTTATGTTTTCATCTCCTGCATTCTCAAAATGCTCCTGCCCTTCCCCAGGTTCTTCCAGCACTGGTGAAGACCTATGCTCTACTTCCCAGTTTCTCTCAGTCACACAAGTCCAGGTGCTACTTATGCCAGAAACCTGTTGGTCAACAATATTGTCAAAGCTGTTGGATTTATTTATGTGACAGGGTGAAATCTTGGCCCCAGACAAAGCTGCTGTTAGAATCTTGGCATCTGCGCCCATCATCATCGCTATTTCTTTAGCATGTAAGTCCAAGCTGCCTTTTTTCAGCAGCATTCCCGCTTTGCTTTCACTGCTGAAACTGCAGCTCCTTTCTGAAAAGAGTTTCTGTCTCTTCTGTCCTTTCTCACTTGTTCTCTTAGGGGAAACATCACTGAAGACTGTATCTTCAACTGAATCCTGAGTTATGAACAGTGGGCTAGAACCAGTTTCTACAAGAAAAAAAGGCATTAATATAGTAACAATAGCTACCAAAAGTGTTTATTTCCTGATACCACACAAAATCTCATAATTTCCTTACCAGTAAGAAGACTGAGCACCACCAACTGAGACTATCCATTAAGAACTTACACTAGTATTAATAAGCTATTTGCATAGTGCAGATCAAACATCTACTCTTTGATACTTTGAAGTCACAGCCTTTTGTGATTTCTACCTTCTTCTCCTGTGCCAACACCATCAATAAAGGGTAAGTACTACATCCACGAACTAAAGAAAAGTACAATTATATGTAAAGATTGCTCCTTGGTTTTTTTTTTTTAACCTAGCACTATATTCAAAGATCTACACATCAAATCCCACAGTTCATTCTGGTTCAGAAAGCTATTATATGAGTCAGCACAACACAGAAGGATTACTTTGTTTATGACAAAGGAACACTTAGAAAAAGTTCAGTTTAGCGTGTGGAAGATAAAAAGCTAATGTTATTCCCACTTCCTCCAGGGAATTTGGAACTACTGCCTACATATTTGTGTTAGCTAAGCAAAAACCTTGATAAGCATGGGAATTCTACTGCATTAGGATCCTAACAGAAGAGGTACCATATCCACTGCTGGAAGATGTTTGAGTCTCAGGTTTATGTTGCTTTTGATTAGTAGCTCTCATAATTGCCAAAGGCTCCACGAAACTTCTTGCCTGAGACGCAAGCCTTTGCTCTCAACCTACATTAAAACCACTTAAGACAGGAAAATAAAAAACAGCCCCAGGATTTGGCTTTTATATATCCATAAGTATTCCTTATTATATGCCTCCAGATATATAAATGAATTTTGTATAGCACAAAGACAATATACACTGTTCCCAGGCTGGCAATGTAAGCCACATGAATAGTCTTGTCCAAAGTCAGTGAGGTTTAGGTGGCAAAACCAAGACTAGAAACCCTAATTCTCTTGGTTTTCTAGCATAATACTGAAAATCTTGCACTGTGGGACATGGAAAATCTTGATTTCAATCTACTCAGCAGTGATTTTTCAACTTCCCTTCTAACTCACCTGCAAAGAACAATGGTGCAAAATAAACATTGTACAATAAATCTGCATGTTCAAGCAGAAGTGTTGTGTCATTTTAGAGCAAGAAAAAGATAGGACTTGCACAAGCTGTTTCACAAGTGACTCACCACCACTGCATTTCCTTCCACTGTTATCAAAAATGCCAGATGGAACCTTCACAATACTGTTACCCCAAGGAGGTGGATCAGTTGGATTACGAGTTTCTGTATTCAATTGCTGCTTTTCATCAAATTTTTCAGTATAAACCCCTACCAAAAAAAAAAAAAAGAAAGTGAACTTTAGTTGATTTAAGTAAATAAATTCATTTCCACTGTTATGGAAACCAAACTTACATTGATGCCTTGTGTAATTATAAATGAACAAATCAGTCCTACTAGACACTAAGTGTCCTGGAAATAATAGCCAGACAGGTGACAGTAGACAGTATTATGCAGACAGTGCTTAGCTGTTCACAAGGTTAGGGCATGTGCCAATTCCTTCCCTTAGTAATATTTTCAACTAACCAAAGCTGAGCAAGAACCACAGTACTAAGATTTTCTTGCAGGGTTTTTTTGTCTGATAACAGCTTTATAAGCCCTACCTTGTATCACGAAACACATTAAGGAACTGACATCACAGATACAAAACAGATTCCATAATGAGAAGGACAAAATGCAGAAAAATCTGTAGAGAATACAGGGGATGAGCATGTTTGCTACACCTGGGAATAGTGTAGAAAAAAGTAGGGCTTTTTATTAGGTCAAATGGTATAGCTCAAAATAAAGGTCATGTTTTCCAATACACAAATGAGAGGAATAGAATTCAAAAGATTGTGTGCCCCAGCACTTGTCCATCTAGATTAAATTAGGCTAATAATAATCTATTTCTCTCTCTATGTATTCCACTGACATTATGTAAAGCTCAAAAGCAGGCCACCAGATTTCACACTGTTACATTTTAACCTTGGCAAAATTGCAAATTTCATACATTAATAGTGTGTGGTAGCCTTCATTCGTACAGCAAATTTATTATTTTAAAAGGTCTTGATCAACACAGACATGCATACTTAACCTCCTAATAGGTCTTCAAGTTTGCAGGAAAATTCTTTCTCAGCTTGTGTTTTATTTGTGTGAAGACCATCCCCACCATCTCTGAGAAGTTCATCCTTTGGTCCATAGCACTGGTCTGAAGGAATACAAGCAAGCACATGCTTCAGATTTCCACTGCTTTCCTAAAATTCATTTTTCAGTTAAAAAAAACAAAAGAACTGAAATTCATTGTCTCACCAGAAATTTTGTTTCACCAGAAAAGTTCATAGTAAGATCACCCAAGCACGTAATCTGTCAACAGATCTACTTGGTGATCATGACAGCAGAATTTCATGATCCGGATTTACTTTTACAGCTATTATACTAAACACAAGTTATTTCCCCAGGAACACTGTAGTGACTAATTACTTTCAAAGCACTCCATTTCCTTTCATTTCTTTCTCTATCATTAGCATGCAATATTTTGTTGCCGGTCAAGATAAATTCTCAGAGATGTCTACAAAAGAAATTTAGGCAAGTACAACAGTAACTTAAAAACTTCTAAGAATGAAAACATCAGTGAAAAGAACTGTATAATAAACTGTGCAATGTCTCTGCACTATAGTACGAAGTATAATATGTAGCAGAAAAAAAGTAAAATATCAAAATGTTTAAAAAACTTATGTTCCTCCACGATACCAGTTAAACATGAAAGCAGTACTCATTCTTAAGACAAGTCAATAAACATTTTACAGTGTTCAAAAAGTCTGCCACAGGAAGCAATTCAGAAAGACACTCTTTTACCTGAGGTTCTGGTGCATATGCAAAAATTTAAAAATATTAAATGGAACATATCCCATAGCAACATGTTAAACAAGATTATTTATATGCCTTAGAGTACCTATTAGATTACATGACAGTATTTAAAAATATCAAAGTGCATGTACGTTATTGATTGTGAAAGGTAGAAGGAAACTCCATGAAACTTGAGTTACAGACACTGTATATCTACACTACCTATTGCTGCTATTTATTTTACCAATAAAGACCAAACACATGAAAAAGAATTACATTTAAATGTTTGCAGCCATCAATTATTCCATTTGACTACTGTATTAAAAACCTTTCCTATAAAAAAGTAAGTTCTGTCATTCTTCGGTCCTTATTTGCTTCCTATCACAATTTCTGTAACATTCATATTCCTGCTTTGCGCAACAGTGAAAACACCCTATCAATAAATGGGTGAATTACCTGCAGAAGTAACATTCAAGGGTAGAAATAATGCACACGTGCATCCAAGGCTTCACACCACATATGTCTGTACCCCACACCATGATAGCCAAGGACAAATGCGGCACCCAAGAGACAGCAAAGAGCAAAAAGCAGAGCAACAAAGAGCAGAGAGAAGGGAAGTTCAGTAATCTAGGCAGACATATCAGATGAAGCACAGGAATCAGACTCAAAGTTTTCTTTACTGAAGGGCTCAAGATACTAATATGAAGAGTGTATAAGAGTCATTTTTACATTAAGTTTTGAAGTACACACAGAAAGGAAGTTTAGTTGAGACTGAACAGGTAAGACATATTCACTTAGTAGTGAAGAATGATTATTTCATCTTGTCAACTCAAGTAATTAACTTTCTGTGCACTGTTTTCTCTCCAGTTTGTCTGCAAGACTACAGACCACATTTGAGGCATTTTTTCTTCATCTTATCACCTGTCTTTCCATTACCAGTGTGTCTCATAAGGACTGCAAGACAAAGTTCCGATAATTTCTGTATTTATTTCCAAGTTTAGCAACTACTATTGAGAAGCTTGAATATGGCCTTTAAAAGCATAGCTTAGTGTAGCCACAGTAATTACAGGAATGCTAACTAGGCGTTTCTGGATTACCATCAAGAGGCAACATTTTAAGAGTCTCAGCTTCTAACAACCTCAGCAATTCTACTCCTTTCCTGTAACGCAGAGCAAGGATTTACTCAGATATACTATAATTTGTATTAACAAATGACTATGCAAAATGTTAATAAACTTACACATCAGAGCCTTCATAGCATTTCTCACAATTAATACAAAAAGTAAGGTTCATGAGACCATAGCAAGACATTTCTTTAACATTTTTACTTTAACATAAAAACTACTTCTGCTTCAGTTCACTCTGAGCTAGATGGTATAATCTGTGGTCAAGCTGTAATACTCAACAACAGTGTATTTCTCTTTCTTTATATGTTTCACAGAATGCTTCATTCCCTACATGATTAAGAGGGGAAGGTGGCAGCTGTGAAGGCGAAATCAACAGGAGACTTTTGGGGGACTGTTAGTAGTGAAATGCAGCAGAATCTAGTACCTGTACTAGAGTGATTATCAATGGAATCAAGCCTGACTAAGTCACTGACGAAGAGAGTGTGCTCCCCACTGTTAGCATCATTAGAACTATCCACGCTACCATGGCTCACCACGTCCCCATCAC
The DNA here is from genome assembly GCA_013397515.1 of Upupa epops. NCBI lineage: Eukaryota > Metazoa > Chordata > Aves > Bucerotiformes > Upupidae > Upupa > Upupa epops. Next base: position 8,982 of record VZRI01007443.1, on the reverse strand, counting down.
TTCCACCTGTAGTACTCCGCAGAGCTGAAGACATGAACAAGAGCTGGTTAGTAACAGACAATTTAACTTTTCAGGTTTTCAAACAGATCTAAGCTCTTCAGACAACACCAAATACTTTTGCCTGCACACATAAAATAAGAATATAAAATTCCAGCAACAAAATTCAGACAACTCTCCAGTATGTGAAAGACATTCTAAGGTTATTACAAGCATCAAGTTGGCAATTTTAATTTTTTTTAACAGTTTGGGAAGTTTCCCACTTGTAAAAGCCACAATGTTAGCTGCAATCTCTCAGAGGGCATGTCACCGTCTCGTTTAACAGAAACAAATTCATTTCAACTAACTTATTACCTGATATCACAGGTACCTGTGGGCTCTGCGTTGATTTCTTTAAGCACTGTCTAAATTGCGCTGTGCCACGAACTACATTTCGTACCTTTGTCCACAGGAATATGCCACTGCGATTACTGCTAGGCCAAGGAGATTCTAAAACTGCCTACAGAAAGAGATATGTCAGTAACAAAAACAGTAAGCAATTACACTGTAAAACACAGTGAAAAGTGAAACAGTGAAAAGTTTTCTTTTCCAGACTCAAAAATGTTTCTATCTATCATGTGAAGAATATGTATTTCAGTTTTCGTAAACTGTCCCATTTCATGAGCTGTTCCCTTTCATCTCACACCTCTGAATACAACAGCTGAACAATGAACAGTAGAACAAGATTTCTTTAAATAAATAAGGTGCGGTTTGTTCTTTATTATGTATTTTGATAGGAAAAAAATAAAGGCCGGAGTGGCACCTTTTTTCCTATTACTTAAAGTTTGTAACATGTTTCATCATCATACAAGTACTTGGAAGCAAGGAGCTGGGGAGACCTCTTCAGTCAGCCTAATTTTCTTCTAGGATTCTGTTACCTTAAAGGATACACCTAGAAACAGTTACCACATAGAAGCACTAAGCAAGGTTTCAAAAGTTGTAAGAAATCTTCAAAACATGCTACAGGACAAGGGGAGTAACAAAAGCAACACAGGAATTGGTCAAATATTCCTCATCTAGACTTACCTTATTGTAATAGCCATAGGTGATGGCATTTGGCTGTATGCCAGCATTCTTCATTTCAAAGAGGACTCTCACAGCCTGAACAGGTTGACCCCACAGTCCACAGAGCTGCATTACAACCCTGTAGCAGACCTGACAAGATAAAGACAGGCATAAATGGACTGATGACCTTTTGATTTTGAAGCAACTTAAGCTCTTTCCTCATTTCCAACTTTTACATATATAAAGGGTGAAGCCAAGTGAGAGCAACTACTCAGTACATCACACTCAACAACCAGAAAAGGGAACAAAAATAGAGGAGCAAGTCACATAAACTGAAATAAAACCAGCAATCACACTGTTGAGAATGCTGAATTTTTTCCCCACTCAGATTGTCTGTTTTTTAAATAAAGAAAGGAAGGAAATGCACATGCACCAAACAGAGTAATTTGGTGCTGTGTGCCTTTGGCACTTTGCACACAAACCCATAACGCCTTCAGTTCAGCAAGGCTGCAATGCATTAATTCAAAGTCTATTTTAAAATTAGGGATATTCAATGATTTCTTGAAGAAATCCGAGAGAAAACAAGCAGCACTAAGTTGGAAGACTTGATCTAGCTGAGACCAGGCTGATAATGAAAAAATAACTGAATGCCCAGGTGACCTCATTAAGCAGACTCCTTTGAGATCACTTCAAGTTAGGTTTAAAACAGGTCAGAGTGTAAGTACATACGCTTAACCTGGTGGTAGCAGTGAAGTACACTATATTTGTACCCTGTCTTCTATTCATGTTTGTTCTAATGTTTTTTTATTCACACTCACCTCATCCAGTGGTTCGACATCAGTTTTCCGCATTTTGATTAGAACATCATATGCCTGCTGCAGTGCTTTGACCTTGGGATGTGCAACTTTGACATAGGCTGGCAGACAAATAAACCATAGGCTGTAACTATGACTGAAGAGACACTTAGCCCACTGTGGGGGGCTTACATAATACTTCTTGGCTAATTTATGTGCTGTTTTAATCTCCTGTAAGTGTGAAGCAAAACAAACAACAAAAGAAAAAAGATGTAATCTCCTTAATCTAGAAGCCATTACTAACTCAGATACTGGCTTCTCAAAAAGTAAGAATTTGATAATAATGGACAAACACTCAGCTGTAGCCGTCTTCTTAACACTCCCTTACAAAGGCTTTTTGCAAGCAAAGACTACCATCAGAAATCAACCTTCTCTTTTTCTTTCCTGTTTAAGCATTAAAGTTAATTGCATTTTGTTTCATAATACAACCTAACATTAAAAAATGGTTTTGACAATAAAATGTTCTCCCCAATGCTTACTTATTTGTTGTTTCTTTCACACATGTTGATTCTCAGTAATTACAAAGACCTAATCTATAATAATATTAACTTAAAGTATAAATAGGTATCCTATCTTTCAGTGTTCACAAAGTGATTAAAGTAAGACTCCTCTGACCTGTTTTGTCCTCTTTGCCATGAGTGCTGGACTATTTGAAATGCTGCTTCCAGGTGGGTGTCTGCTGAAGGAGAGCTTGAGCTCCTGTGGCCTGTCAAAGAGCTTGAAATCTAGTCTTGGGAAGTTTTTATAGCTATATCAATGATTTAAAAACAAAACAGAAAAGAAAAGAACACCTTTTCACATATCTGTTGATAGCATGAAAGCCACACAAAGAAAACTTGAGCACAAAGAAATTTCAAATAGGAGAATAAAGAACCAGGGGGAACAAAAAGGAAGCGGAGGAAAAAGGAAAGCAAGTTAAGACAGCAAGATTACTTCAGTCTTATTCAAAAAGATATTGCAAGGAGGTTGCTTGGACATCAAATCTCTGTACACACATCAAAATAAGAATCAAACAGCCTTGTGATGGCCAGGGAGGCACAGGTAAGAACTGGAAAAGAAACTTCATGACTTTCAAGAGAGACAAGAAGAAAATCATTCATACTCAGGAGTGTCTGAAACTCCACACTTTCTGCATAGGGCTGAAAAACTCTGAATGAAAGGAGTCTAAACCTTGGAATGGGCGTTTTCTTTTGGTTTGCCAGCTGCAAGAAGGATCTGTAGAACTGAACCCCTGTTATCCCCATTGTGAAGCAAAGTGCACTGCAGTTGCTACAAATTACACATAAATGGCTCAAATGGAAAGAAAGATATTGAATAGATGCGGAAAAGTATCACTGCAAAGTTTGCAAGAAGTTACTCAAAAATTACTGCCAAACTCCAAATGTATTCAAACATAAGCACAAACTAAACACTGACTTCTAGATCTTTAGAAACTTATCAGAGTACAGGCAGTTTATACCTTTTCTTGAAGATTCTTCTAAATGTTACACTAAGGCAGGTCTTACACCAAGATGAAACACCTGCCCTGCTTAATGTCATAAGCATTCTAACTTCACTACATATGGCTGTTTAATTTTACCTGTATTTTGGCACTCGGTCCTGTCCATCATCAGCAGGAGGTTCAGGTGGCATTATGAAAACTGTGTGTTCGCTCTTTTGTGACTCATCAAGTTCAATCAACCGTGCATCTTCAGGGGAATCAACATCAACCTGAAAACAGAGTTATACTTTAAGTACACAGTTTGGCTTTGATGTAAAATTACTTTTTTAACTTTAATCCATGTAAAAATATGCTTAATATACACTGTATTAGATTACATATGTAACATATACAGAAAATTATATTTGTACTAATTACTCAAATATCAAGTCCAGAGCCTTATCTTTCCATTTTTGATTCATGATCAGACATCCTTAAACATTATGAAGGACAAAAGTACCTTCTCTCCTTTTTCTGTTCCTTTATCTGGAAAGAGCTGGGAAAGCAGAAAAAAATATTAAGAGTTTCTTCTCATATAAAAAAATGTTAAATAATTCTATTAAAGTTATGCTATTTATTGGAAAATTAAATAAGAAACATAATTTTCATACTACTAGAGAAGCAACTAGTTTCCTTTGCAAGTACTTCCTTTGCTGAAAGTAAGAAAATGCAGTAATTGGCCTGTTTTTAATCTGTTGACATTATAAAAATTCGAAATCTCTCAAAAAATGCTTTCATTTTGTTTAAGAAAGTGCTGGGTTTGCTGATATATTTGCAATGTGACAATATAAGAATGCAACACATTAACAACCTGCAGTACAAAATTATTAGCAATATTAAACTAAGTATATTCTAGATGCATGACCCAGACTCAGTAGAAAAGAAAAAAAAAGGCAAAGAAACTTTTAAACTTATATTTTGAGGTCTGTTTACAAGTCTTCACTTGATTGATAACAATATTGAGTCAGACAATTCTATGAGAACTTAGTATAAGAAATTATTTTTTCTGTCCATAAAAAGTGATACATGTAATTCTCTAGCTCATTTTTATATTGTGAAATTGACATTTCACAGATGAAGCAATAAACTCAGTAACGTACATTAATCAAAATCACACTGAAGGGACCTTGGAAAAACAAGAACGGGATACAGTAATCCTCATAAATTAGAGGCAAGACAAGGGGACCTTATCTATGCGAATGTTTTTTGACCCTAAGTAGGGCAGTAGATAGGTTTTTGTGTTTTAAATTTAAATTCTGTAAAACAAAAATGGAACAATACAGAGATGACCACTGGCAGATAATCTCACACTAAAGAGAAGATTATTAACATTTAAAGGGAAAACATCGATGGCACTGTGTTAGAATGTCAACTACTCTTATTTCTCACATTATTTTGTATCTTGACATACTAGACGGTTTTAATCAAAGTTTCCTTTCAATGTAAAGAACTATGACCATGCAAGATGATGAAGACTCGGCAAACACCACCGAGGATCCCAGTCCCTCAAAACATTTTCTGCGAAAGATATCTAATAGCCACGAAACAAGACAATAACACAAAATGAACGGACACATATAACTCAGGAGTATTGTTACATGTTTCACCTTTTCTATGCAGTCATCAAAAAACGCCAAGCCAGTATCCTTGTCACTCACAAAACTGCACTCTTCAATAAAGCGGCTGAATATCTGCGTTTTGGTGAGATGTGTGTAGAACTTTGTATAGGCACGGTCCCTGCTTTTTAAAAATCCTGTTTATAAAAAGGAACACACAACTAAATACCAGTCAGACACCTCATGAACACATCTGAGAAGTTAAGATGATGAGGAAACTAAGGTGACAATTCCTGACTACTGTTTTACTGTTTCTGACCTTTGTCCCTTTTTCTGTTTATTTCAATAACATTACTCTGTTCTTCACTAGTGGACTTTTGGTATTTTTGCTCTGTACAAATCAGGAAATACTCTTTTATCACCAAGAGCTGCCCTTACAGATATGCCATGCAGAGAGACCAGCAAGCTACCAAATGGACAGCTTTCCTAAAGCCAGATCTACTGCATAATTGCAGTACTGTGTGCATGTATCAGTGTTCTAATCAAGTTTGAATAGTTTAACTTTATGTGATTACTATTTTAAATATTGCCAAGAACTGTACAGCTAAAGAGAACTTTGTCCTTTAAAAGTTAAGCAGTCTCTCAGCCCTGAAGTGATACCATTGCCAATACTATCAGCACCTGGTTTGCCTCACCCTCACCTTGATGATCAAACAAGGAATCAGCAGCGGTTGCTTTATTTGAAGGTGCCTGTGTGATTGGCTTCAGGAATGTTCTGTAACCCTTTAGAATAGATGCCATGAAACGAAGGAAAGCTTCCTGTATTTCCATCTCTAGTTCTATCATCTTCTTTTGCCATGAGAAATCTGCTTCAATAGGAGTCATCTCCACTGCAGAACCTTCTTGAGTTTTCCTGTGAACTAGCAATGAGCAACACACAGAATTATGTATTAAAAATCACGTAACTTGCAAGATGCTTGACTGATTTTTAAGACTGATTTTTCTTTTTTTATACTTGGCCCATACTCAGAAGTGACAAACACTTAAATTCCTGTGATCATTTTCCAACCAATATGGCAAATACAAACAGCAGGCTACCACAACAATTGGTAATGTGATTTTCTCAGGGACATTAGGTAATGACAAGAATCACCATTGATTTAGTATTACTATATATGCAACTGAGTGAAGTCTTTCAGTAATATATGAACACAAACACAAAGGAATACATAATCTTTGTTCTGAAAACTTAGGGTCTAAAACTATTTTCCTGATACACATTCTTAACATTGCAGTGCACAGAAGAGTAGAAAAATAGATAGCATTCAGAGTTTAATCTTGCATTTCTAAAGAAACAGTAGCAGGTACTGGTGAATATAATAATTCCATTTATTTTATTATAATAAACCCATGAGTTCTTGCAATTTTATATGAATATTCTAATGTTTCTATTATAATATTGCTAAAATAGAAAAACTACCTATCTAAAAAAGACCACTGTTTCTGCTCTTGTTAAAATTAGTAAGTAGCTCTGTATTAGGTAGATTTCATGACATACCCTTCTGATAACAACAATAGAAATATTTCTAATTTTTAGATCGAGTAAACGCTATCTGCAAAAGACCCAGAAAATAGAGAAAGGAACATATAACTCTTCATTAATGCACTTTTCTGTTTCCATAGTTTACAAGTGTTGTGTCTCTTAACTATGAGGCTATCACTGTCTCCTTCCCCATAGTGATGATACTGAACATATCTGGAACCTGCTTACCTAGCCTATCTTCAGAGAAAGAAGCAATACCTGAAAAATGTTGGTTAGCTACAGTTTTGCTCTTATCTGTCCAAGGCTGACTTTTTCTATAAACAAAATACATTTTTTCAAAATTTGGTTACTCCATTCCTTTTGCAGAGAAGTAATTCAGCAGCTGAAAATAGTCATAATTTTTTTACTGATATTCTCATCTTTATTAATTTTATAAGAACTATGACTATATTATAGGTGGAGATCCAAATGTGTTTTACCTGAACCACTATTAAAATATTATTTAATCATAAGCAAAAGCTAAAAAAAAACCCCAAAATTTTACAAAGCCAGCAAAAAAAAGAAAAACTAAAAAAAAAACCAATATTACACAGTCCTCACTTTTATACATTGATATTTTAAGATGTGTAGGTGTGTATCAGAAAATGTAATAGGTTTTTCTGAATGTTTACTTTCCCTGCTTTTGCAATTTGTATTGCTGTCTCTTCCTTTCAGTTTTACGTATTTCACCTGCTGCCAGCTGCGGGTGTAGTTTTCTTAAGGCACTGAGCAGACTTTTACATGGTTTCTTAGGAAACTGCTTCCAGTTGGCGCTCTTCTTATCATCTGATCTAAAACACAGGGGAGGAAAAAAGGGATTAAAAAAGCAGACAATACAAAAAAAATCCAAAATAGCTCCCACAGCCCTAAATCGCTACACTTTCATGACGCAGTAACCATGCTTATGGATACTTTTGCCCATTTGTTCCCCTACCAGTAAACAATGTAAGTGGTACTGTTCCAAAAATGTAGGGGAAAAAATCCTGCTGTGAAAAATCAAACTAAATCTCTGATCATGGCCTTAAAATGCTACTTGACTTAATCAACTTTCAGTGTTACTTTCATGGACATAGATGAAAACATCAAAAAAAAAGGCAGTAAAGTAAGATAATGAATAAAAGCCCTTCAGCATTTTTTGGCAGTAAATAAAGGCTCAGAATATTGTACAGGGAAGTCTGCAGTGTACCTGGAGCCCAGGTCGAGGATATCACTAGAGTGCTCCATAACCTGTTGACATCAGATGACTTTTGCCCACTACTGACTTTCCAGACGGGTGGGGAGAAAGCTGTGTTCCGTGGCCTGAGGGGAATGAGGAGGGACTACAGGGCCTTGGGACATTTGGTAAAAGAGTCTGGGGCACAGATTGTGTTTTCTTCACTACTTCCACTTTGGGGTGAGGATATGGGCTGGAACAGAAACACTCAGTCCATTAATACCTGGCTAAGAGATTAGTGTTACAGGCAGGGCATACGGTTCTTTAATAATGACAGGTTTTGTAAGACACCAGATCTTACAGGCCCACATGTGAGAGGTTTATCCCAGAGGGGGAAAAAGGGTTCTGAGGCAGGAACTGACAGGGCTCATTCAGAGGGCTTTAAACTGGATTCAAAGGAGAGTGCATTCTAAGTTAGTGGGTGTGTACCATGGGACAGAGCTCTGGTCTTAATGAAAAACAGGAGTCCTCTTGCTGTCCTAGGTTGCAATTGGAGCACTCAGCTTCCTCTGTATAAAGTGCTTGTACACCAGTGCACACAGCATGCGGAATAAACAGGAGTTAGAAATGTGTGTCCAGACAGGTGATTATGATCTGGTGGCAATTAGAGAGACCTGGGACAGCTCACATGACTGGAATGTGCTCATGGACAGCTATGTCCTTTTCAAGAGAGAGAGATCAGCAACGCAAGGTGGTGGAGTTGCTCTTTATGTCAGAGAGCAACTGGAATGTATTGAGTTCTGTCCAGGGGCAGACGAAGAGAGAGTTGAGAGTTTGTGGGCGGGGATCAAGGAGCAGGCTGGCATGGATGACACTGTCGTAGGTGTCTATTACAGGCCACCACAATAGAATGAGGAAGTTGACAAGGTCTTCTACAGGCAGCTGACAGCAGCCTCACAGCTACAGTCCCTGGTTCTCATGGGGGATTTTAACTACCCTGATATTTGCTGGAAGACCTACTCAGCCAGCCATCCCCAGTCCAGGAGGTTCCTCCAGTGCACTGGTGACAATTTCCTGATGCAAATGGTGGAGAAGGCCACTAGCAGAGGAGCACTGCTAGATCTTGTAATCGCCAACGAGGGTTTGGTTGAAGCAGTGGAGATTGAGGGCAGCCTTGGCTGCAGTGACCACGAGATGGTGGAGTTCAGGGTCTTGTATGGTAGATACAGAATACCTAGCAGAATCACAACCCTAGACTTCAGGAGGGCCAACTCTGGTCATTACAAGCATTTCCTAGAGGAAATCCCATGGGACAG
>VZRI01007442.1:0-22271 GCA_013397515.1 Upupa epops | reverse complement strand
ATCCCACCATGTTTCAGTGTTGGTATTATGTCATATGTTTTCTGGCATGCAAAAGCTTCAAGTTCTTCCTGCTTGTTGCCCATACTTCCTGCATTAAAATACACACACCTCAGTTGGGCTGATACATTCATCACCATCCACTATTTCTTCCTGAGAGACTTCAGTACTATCCCCTTCCCCTTTCGATTGTAGTTTAAAGCCCTCTTGATTAGGTCTGCCAGCTCATGGCCTAGTACTCTTTTACCCTTATTAAACAGGTGTAACCCACCTGAGTCTAAAAGTAACGATCGTTAGATGTTTCTCTGTGATCAAAGAACCCAAACTTCTGTGCACACCTTTTTGAATTTCTTTGTGTAAGAAATGTTACTTTTGAAACACTGGAAAAGAGATTCATGAGAAAAAAAGTGAAAACTTGTTATGAGAAACCCATGCATATTTTAGTGACCTTGAGGTCTTGTAAAATATATGTCATCACATTATAGTCAAAAAACATATGCCATGTTGTATGCACAAGATAGTGGAACTAATCTGGACATAGATCCTCATGTGAATACTAACCATTTAATACTATAATTTGACATTTATATTTTTATAATAGCTTTACCTATTTGCTAATATACTATAACATTTTCTTAATGATAATCTTATCATTCCTTTCTGAAAGAAGAAAAACTATGGATATTCACTTCTATGTGTCAGTATCTTGGAATGAAGGATATATGCTCTGTGTATTTTGCATATCTAGATAATATACTGTAAATTATCTTCTTAGTTTACACTGCAATTTCTATCTTCATTGATGGCAGAGACAAATTTTATTTCTGATTTATCTATCTTAGTACGTAAACTAAGAACATGAAGAAGCCCAAGGTACAGGACACCAATAAGACTCATGTGGGCATTTTTCTTGAAATAAATACTTAAATCACAAACTACAGAGTCAATTCTCAGTTACAGAGGCAAATAGGTATTACTTAAAACTGTTAGTACAGTTTTGGTTTTTCCTCTACTAGAGTAACAAATACTGTCTCAGCTGCCATGTGCAGAATTAGCAGATATCATTATACTGAATTTAATATTTTATGGCTCAAAAAATCCAAAAAAACCACAAAACCAAAACCAAAAGACAAATCCCCAAACCACTTTGTTTTATACAATGAGATTTACATTCCGTGAATAATTTTCTAAGATAGGAAACTCTAGCAAAATTACTTTTGCAGCAGCTTAAATTCTGTCAATTTATTATTAACAGTTTGCCATCTAATTAGCAGGTTTTAATGTATTTTTTTGTGAATTATTGATGAAAAAACATACAAATGTTTTTATTATTTTGTTGGTAGCAAACACTTACTGCATTGTTAACTTGATAAAATAGCTCTACTGATGCTGGAAACCTGTTCTTGAGTCTCCTTCTCTGGAGATGTTCAAGACCTGCCTGGATCTGTTCCTGTGCAACTTGGTCTAGGTGATCCTGCTGTGGCAGGGGGATTGGATTAGATGATCTTTCGAGGTCCCTTCCAATCCCTAATGATTCTATGACTCTATCATTCTATGATTCCAACCCATAGTCATTGCAATTGTACTGCATAAAAAATTATTAGCTGGTTATGGCCTTGAGCATAAGGCGAGTGCTTGGTAGCAGCATGTGTGTATGTGGAAGTGAAGGGCACGGTGTCTGTCTTGGGAGAAGCATGGGGAAGGGCTCTATGTTACACACATTGTTACTTGTGACATATACCAGAAAATAACTGAAATAAATAGAGATGGATATCTTTGTAATGCAGAAACTTTAACAGCCTGACCAGTTCTAATTGTGGGGACATGCTAAAGGCAGACTGCCTTTCCTTTCTGTAATTACAACTGAAATACCTTTTGTGGTGTCTTGAATTCCAACGTATAATAAATACTGCTTCATGAAAAATACATAGACAGGCTGTAAAGGCTCAACCAACCTTATGAATCACAGAATGGTAGGGATTGAAAAGGACCTCAAAATATCATCTAGTCCAACCCCCTTGCCACAGCAGGATCACCTAGTTCAAGTCACACAGGAATATGTCCAGATGGGTTTTAAACTGACCCAGTACTTACCCTTGAGTGACGCCACTCAGCACTGCTTTATATTTGGACTTGACCACAACCGTTTCAGTGCGACCATCCAGCCAATTCACTATCCAGCGAATCTGTTCATGCAGTCCATGTTTTTCCAGTTTGGTGATGAGGATGTCATGCAGGACAGCATCAAACAGCATCACTTCACACAAGTCCCGGTAGATGATGTCGGTTGCTTTTTCCTTGTTCACTTGTACTGTAACGTCATCATAAAAGGCCAAAAGGCCATCAAATTAGTAAGGCAGGATTTGCCTCTGATGAAGCCATGCTGGTTACCAATCAGCTTTTCATTTTCCAGATGCCTCAGCAGGGCCTTTAGGAGGATCTGCTCCGTGATCTTGCCAGGCACAGATGTGAGGCTGACGGGCCTATAGTTTTTAGGGCCTTCTTTATTCAATTACAAAGATGGGGGTGATGCTTTCTCTTTTCCAGTCAGCAGGAACTTCACCAGACTGCCATGATCTTTCATATACAACAGCTAGTAGCTTGGTAACTTCATTCACCAGTTGCCTCAGGACCCATGGGTGGATTTCATCAGGCCCCATGGACTTGTGCAAGTTTAGGTTCTTCAGATGGTCTCAAACATGATCTTCACTGTAAGTGTTTGGATCATCCTTGATCCTGTCTCTATCTTCACCTGCTGGGACTTGGGTGGAGGGGCTAAAACTTTTGATGCTGAAGATTGAGACAAAGAAGTCATTAAGTACCTCAGCCTCCTCCATATCACCTGTGACCAGGCCTCCAGAAAGGCTCTATGTCATCCCTAGCCTTCCTTTTTTTGCTGCTGTATGCAAAGAAGCCCTTCTTGTTTCCCTTTATCCCAGTGGCCAGATTTAATTCTATCACTGCTCTTGATTTTCTAGTATGTGTCCTGGCTGCACAGACAAGTCCTCTGTACTGCTCCTATTCAGCCTATCCCTACTTCTATTGCCTATAAACTTTCTTCTTGCATCCAAATAAGTCCAGGAGCACCTTGTCCATGCTGGNCCAAATAAGTCCAGGAGCGCCTTGTCCATGCTGGCCTCTTGGCATTCTTGCCTGCCGCCTTCTTTCTTGGAATGCACTGCTCCTTGGCTTGGAGGAGTTTGTCCTTGTATAATGACCAGCTCTCTTGGGTGCCTCTTCCCCACAGGGCTTCATCCCACAATACCCTGCCAAGTAGATCCCTGAGGAGGGTGAAATCAGCTCTCCTGAACTCCAGGGTTGCAAACTTATTATTCATCCTCTTAGATACTCAAATAATCTTAATCAACCATTTCATGATCACTACAGCCAAGACTGCCCTTCAGCTTGGTCAGGACAAGGTCCAGGACAGCACTTTTTCTTGTAGGTTCTTCTATCACTTGGATGAGAAAGTTATCTTCAACACACTCCAGGAACCTCCTAGACTGCTGATGCTATGCTATGTTGTCCCTCTAACAGATATCTGTGTGGTTGAAATCCCCCATGAGAACCAGAGCTTGTGAACTTGAAGCTGCTCTTATCTGTCTATAAAGGACATCATCTTCCCAGTCTTTCTGGTCAAGTGGCCTGCAGCAAACCCTCCACTGTGATCTCACTGTGATTTCAGCCAGTCCTAATCTGTTGCCTGTTGTTCCTACCAGGTTTTCTTTCTTTAGGGGAAAACTCCTCACAAACCTCTCTCCTGTGGCACAAGGGCATCTCTCATATGGCATATGAGAACTTATCCATGAGGAGGTGATCTTGTGACAACTTATCCATGAACTTTTCAAATGTACATGGTTCCCTTCCATGGGTTATGATCCTCCCGGTGATGTATCATTCCAGCATAGATCTCTCATAGTTTCATAGTCTTTTCAGGATTCGCTTGCTGATCCAGTGTGAAGTCCACTATGGGCTGCAGGTGGGTCTTTTCTCAATTACCATCTCACCACGAGAATGGCTGCTCTGGAGTGCCACTCACTCCTTTCTCACTGGCCTGGGTTGTATCTCTCAGATCCCAATTCTCTCCCAAATTAAAGAACGGCCAAACAAAATAAAACCCTCAACAGTTGGAGTTTTTTCCTCTCAAATATGTTATTAAAGTACTGATTGGCTTGGTTTTAGTTTGGTCCAGCCTATTTCTGGGGAAGCTTCAAGAATATTCATACAGATATGCAGGCACTATCTTCCCTGCCAGAGACAAATCCAACACACTGAGATACAAATAAGTAGTATGAGATTAATTTCAGTCTATAATATTCTGATATAACATGACTGATTAAAGTGTTGAGCATTTACAGTAACATAAAGATATGCCTTTGTCAGGGACCTTTAGCACATCTCAGACCAAATTGCTCAATTGATTCTGTGGGAAAGCATCAATATTGTTCAGGAAAGCCTGTAAACATGTTGAACTTTAAGCACCTTAGTTTTTTCATTGTTTTACCATCTCACCTAGCTGTCTTTGACATGGGTGTTCTCACAGCACATTATTCCTTTTGCTTTAAAATCCCTAAAGTTAGTCCAGTCTTCTTCCTCATTGTAATTAAAATTGAAGATTAGGAAATCAAGTTATAGTGACCCTGTGCTGATGTTAGGTATAAAGTTTGATTCCTGATAATTTTTTTTTTTTAATTAAAAAATTTGCTGAACTTCTAATTGAAATACTTTTGGAAAACTTCTTTGAATGTGCAATTTGTTCAGAAATACTCAAGAAGTGCACTTGAAAAATCAGTTGAGGTTACACAAAGAGCCATATATTGATTTTGTTAAGCAGCGTCCCTAGTCATAATTACTACCCAGATTACTCTAGTAATCTCCAACCAAGATGGGAGCTCTTGAGTATGCCATAGACTATACTACACCCAGTAGACCAAAGATCTTAGTTATATAAAAACTTTTTCTATACAGTAAAAACTCTGATATACCAATTATATCTTCAGCAGTTGAGAATATCCCATATGCTGCATTTTAGCATGGTGTGTCCAAAGAAAACATGTTTGTGAACCACTGCTTTCCAAACATATTGAAATAGTGCTTCAATTCAGTATGATAGTGATGAAAATCAAGTGAGAACGCAGGTGTTCTGGCCAACAAAGCTTCTAAGGATAGTGTTCTGCCAGACTGCCGTCTTGGTGTGCTGCCCATCCACATCCTACACACTGAAACTGTTAGACTAAGTCAGGAAAAGACATCAGTATTTGCCTAGATTTGTTTGCCTTGTAAAATACTGAGGTGAGGTAAGGTAGAATATTTAAAATTATTGGCTTCTGATTTACTCCTTGAATGTCATAGGACTTCCCATAAAACAGCTAGACATACCTTTCTGATGATATTTTTTTAATTGTCTGTTCCTGTACATACTGAATGTTGAGTATGGCTTATCTTCTTTTGTAACCTCCAGTCTTACTGAACATTTGGTTTAATTTAAATAAATAATTTTATATTTTTTGTCAGACTAGATATTTGCCTCCCAATTGGTAAATAATAACCTTGCTTGTCTTCTTTAAAATCTGTGGCCTAATTTTGATTTTTTGTTACAAGAGGGCAGCCATTATCATGTCACATTATGCTACCCCTGTGGAGTTACTGCCTTAAAGAGTAAATAATCTGTGTAGCCACTTGAGCAGAAAGACTTTTTTGCAATCTGTACATATTATCTCAAAGAACCATGCTTAAGTCACCACAACTGACATATTTGACTTCTACCTTGCTGAATTTACGTGGCAGCTTAAAAACTGAGTGGCTACTTTTATACTTCATCTTTCAATTCTAACATCCTTGCAGCAAAATAACTTTCTGGGACATTCTGCAGCTGTCAAACTGTGTGCAAAGTACTGAAATAGTAGTAAATATAAATTAGCCATCTAGATAAATATAGCCTTTATTGAGGAGTGATGAAAAGAGGCAGACAACAGAAGGCAGGACTAGTGGAATAACTGTTTCCATCATATCCCTTTGGCTCTAAGAATATCACTAAAAGGTGCAATTGTTCTTGTCAATCACACCTTTGTCCCAATTTGAATAAAACCTTCCATGTACATTATAAATCCATTAGCCATGCTGCTTTTATGATGGCATTGTTTCTCAAGGAGGGAGGGTAGTTTCTCCCTTTTCATCAAGTTATTCTCTAGACCACTGAGCTGCCTGTGTACAGTGATTTAAGGCAAATCAAAAGTGTAAAAACAGTTTCAATAATGTATGCATTTTTTCTGTTTCCTTTACTAGACCTTTGAGATGTCCTATTAATAATAGGACAATTTTTTGGTTATGAGAACATTATGAAGGGAATAACAAATAAAAAAATCGACTCAGTCTCTGACAGATGATTTGAAATGATAAAGTTATTGAAAAACCTTTGTCCTTAAGTACAGTATGAAACGGTGTTTCAAACCAATATTTGAACAGTGGAAATCTGCACTGATCAGTGATTCTGTGCATCTAGTCTTAGGCAATTTTAAAATTAACATATTTTTAAAAACAATTTTTTACTTTTGGAAAATTAGGTTCCATGAAGATTTTTAGCCTAATACAATAGGCTACCTATTGTCTTAATGAAAAACAACTAAAAAAAAAAAAAGTTTTTAGTTTAAATTATTACCACGATTTAAAATGCTCTTTGTCTATTTCACAAGATAGGAAAAGACTCAACTGGAATTAAGAAAATGTTTGAAAGACTAATAGGCTATATCTTTTCAGAGGGAAAATCAAGGTTTTTTTTCAGTGACAGGTGTTTCTTTTTTTGTGTGCATACATGGTGGTAATCCGACAGCAAAGTTATTAGAAGAGTGACGACCTACTTTTGATAGATTTTAAGTAATATGAATAAATAATATGAAAAAAGATAAATTTACATTTCCAAAGATGAGTAGACATATAAAAAAGGTTTGGGTGTTGTGATAGCAAAGTGAAAGTATCAGCAGTATGTGTGAACAGAACTCTTCTCACTATGAAAAGTAAGTATTAGAGTAGTTTCTAGAAAACTGTGATGTTTCTATGCAGATATAAATCTCATTAATAAATGCTTTGCTGTCAGAGTTTCAGAGTAACACTGAAAATGCTAACAATCTGTCAATGAGATCTTAGAATCATTCATACCACAGTGTCTAGTGACACTCAACAAAATAGACACTCAGACTGGCACACCAAGACTGATTTGATGGAAGGGCTGATATCACCTCAGACCTAGCAAACATAGGTATAGAACATTGGTTATTGTGGTCTTTAGCTGACCTGTCTGTTTAATGTGCTGTATGGCACATGGATTTACCAGACTAGCCAGACTGACTCAGTAATTTCTTTAGCGGTATGTCCCACATGTTTGCTTAACACTTGTTACCCAATGCTTGACAATGAAATTTTGTTTTCTTTGTTCTAATACTGTGCTTCCTGCAGATTACAGGTGGGGATAAGGAAGAACTTTAAATTTGGAAAACTATTTAAAACTGAGCTGTTATACAAATGTGTATCAAAGATGTTTAAAAAAACAACCTAGACTTTTTTTTTTATTCCTGAGCACCAATGATTCAATGACAATGAGGAAGCTTGGGAGAGAGCTATTTCTTTTCCATAGAAAGGTAACTTTCACTTTATTATTCAGGTTGTAATCTTCATAGCTAGATGTTGACTGAGAAGGAACCACTGAGGTATTCATGTGGCTTGCTTGTACTACAGCCAAGGTATTACCTGGTGAATTACTATGAGGAATGATTATATATTATATAACAATGGGTCATACACTTTTTATTTCACTGTCTGTGGTTATGAGTTATTATAAAGTGAAATGCTAGCTATTTGGAAAAGTAAAATGATCTTCTTTCTTTAAATTTTGTATCATAGTTGTTGCCTGTACATGACTTTTCTCCTATACACTAGAAGATTCTTTCATTCTTTTTTTTAACATAAGCTTTACAAAGCCTTGTGTCTTTTTTTCTATACTTGTCTTTCTTGCTCTGTAGACCACTGCAAATGCTTTGCAAAATCTTCTCTCTTCCACATCAGTGCTTCATATCAGTACCTTGCAGATATGAAGTACTTTGGAGGAGCTGTTTGCAGGATCTCTTTTGGGCTTATTTTGAAATCTGTTTCGAAATTCTTTTTGTGTGTATGTTTTTTGGTTGGAAGGGTTAAAGTTGCCACTGAATGTCTTGGCATACAAGCTCATATCTAACAGACACAATTCCACACTGTCAGATGGTTTATTTTCTTGGTCAAACCAAAAAGCATTTCAAATGAATAACTGGGTTCTGTATTTTCTTTCTGAATGTGGCTATGTTAGCACCCATGATTGGAAAAATATACTGCTTTTTAACTCAAGCTCTTCAACTTATGCTTCTTCATTTTCAGCCTATACATTTGCCTTTTTATCCCATTATTTTTCCTGATGCTGTAGTCAGGTTTTTTCTTCTTTAATTATTCATAGTTATTGCCGAATGTGCAAATTTTACTCTGCTGATTTTTGCATATGAGAAATGTAAAAATCAGTTCATTTCTTGGACATTGTAAAAAAACAAAGAATTTTCTACTGAGTTCACATACAGTTGCAATGTCAAATAAATTAGCTTATGGATGGGACAGCTTTAATCATGTGAGAAATATTGTTAAACCAAAAGATATTCTCTTGGACAGAATTTGGCTTCATTAATTTGGTGAGAGGTGTTTTAATGAACACATTAGATTATCTGTATATAATTAGAAAACCTACACTTGTCTTGTTTAGTCTAAAGGAAAATCTATGTTATAAAAGAGAATCAAATAGAGCCCTAAATCCTGACAGAATTGTTATTAATTTCCAGACATTTTATTTCTTATTGACAAATATGATCATAGTTTGAAGGTAGTAGTGTCAGGTCTTGTCATTTTCCTCTGGAGGAATTATTGCATTTATGTTTATGGGAAATTCCTAGGATATGTACCCTATCCCCAGCACAGATTTACAATGGGAATTATTTCAACCATCTTTCATGCATGAACTTCCCCATCTGTAGCTTTAGGTGACATTAAAACTTAGTTAAAGCTGTTAGGCTATGTCAGCATCTTTGAAGTACTCAGTACTGATGCTTATTTGCCTCTTATAGCTCAGTCCAAGAAATCTGTTTTATAATATTATTGGCACATATGCACCCAAACATTAGTATATGTAAGGCCTTCTTGTTTTGTCCCTTTGTTGTTATAGAAGATTCTCCTCAGGTAATGCAGAAAATACTAATCTCAAAACCTGTCACCTCGATGTTAAGTATTTTTTATTGTTATTTATTACCTTTTAAAATAAAAGAAATCACACATGCATTTTCCTTGTGATTATAGTTGAAAAGATTAGAATTTTCAAAGGTTGATTATGTTTCCTTCAAACTTCACTTCGTAATGCAGTTAAATCTGAAATACCAGAGCCTTTGGCTAAGCACTTTTTTCCCTCTAGCACTGTAAAAGTAACAGGTTTTTTTTCCATCTCACTGATTCCTGGGGATTTGCCTCTGTGATTTGAATGTTTCTGCATACATGATAAAAACCAGTCTCTAGTCTAAATATTTCTATGCAAGTTACTGAAGATACAGAATATATAAGTAACATTAAGAAAGACTGATGGACTATACTCTTGCTGAAAATGTAAATGCTTTTTATTTATTGAATTCTCTGTAACTAAATTTTGTGTGGTAAGCAGTGCACATTCACCTAAGCAATTTGCATTAACTCAATTAACTATTCATCATAGAAATAAATATTCCTTTGTCTTTATGAATTGTGACAGTATGAATATATCATACCACATAGCTTTTTTAAAAGGTAGATTTCCTACCAGGATTGTCAGCAGATAAACATGACCATTGTTAGATGTTCCTCACCTTGATTGTAAGAATTCAAGTCCTGTTCTTGATATTGTAAATATGAATACAGGCTGTTGCACTTTGAAAATTATCAAATTTTCAAGTGTTAATTTTCATGCTTTTATACTGAAAGAGCATTTTATTTTGAAACTGGGGGGAGCTTTTGTAGGAGAACCCCTGTGTCAGTGTCCTGACCCTACAGGTGATTGGTAGACAGAGTCTATAAAAGGGAATGTACTTTGTGCCTTCTCACCTTCTGTGCTATGTTTAGTAAGCTGGAGAGCTCCTCTGCAAGAGAGAGACTTTCACCCCCAACCCCCAGGGTGGGGGGGTGAGCAAATGCTCTAGACCTACCTGCTACCGGAGGATGGAACACAGAAGAAACCTAGCCTGGCTCAGCTCTGCCATGGGGACAATTACGGCCCTCTTTTGCCTGAGAGCTTGAATGCACAGAGAGCAGAACTCTTGGATTGTGGCAAACGTCAGCTTGTCCTGTCTCCTGGCAGCAGGCCAAAAAAGATGAACCACTACCAACACCTGCAGTACCCTTTGGTGGAGTCAAAACTGCATCCCTCCCCTCTATCTCTGAGGGTTTAAAAGCATAAAGCCAACACTAGCTCATTTCTGTTCCTGGCAGTGGGCCAAAGAGACAGCAACTCCTCCACCCTTCTACAGCCTGATCACCTTTAAAGATGCCAGACAGCTGTGAGCTCTTAACCCTCTCTCCCTCCCTCTCTCAGAGTCTTAACCACAGGAGAGAAGAAAGACAGGAGAAAGTCCTGCAGAAAGCCCTATAGCAGGCCTATCTACCACAACAGGCATGGCCCTGTGCAACCAGCACCACGTTGCCTTTGTTCCCACAAAGATCCTATATACTCTGCCACTGAGAGAAGCATTTGATAAGACACAGAGAGAGAGCATAAGTACTGATGTCCTAAACCTTTGGCAAACAGACACAGTCTGGGATTCTGTTATATCCTCTACATTTGACACTGCTATAGCCTCAAAGAAGAGCCCCCAAATTAAGGGAAGCTAGAAGTATGCCTGAGACATCAAGAAAGTTGATGTCTACAAGAGAACCAGAAAATGATCTCTTTCACACACATCAAATGTATATATTGTATTGTATTTCTGCTGTCCTGCCCCCCTTCCCCCCACTCTCCCCCAGAGCTCTCATCTAAAGCCAAAAAACAATGTGTTAGATGTCTCCCATTTCTCTCAGAATATGTGTAAAGACATTGTGATACAGTTTCTGTTTCACCTTTTAAATTCTTTTACTTACTTGTGGAATTTTTACCTTTTCTTATTGTTGATGGGTTCAGTAAATTCTTTTATTTTTGTCAAAGTTGCTTCATTATCTTTTGAGAGCTGGTTGCTGTGCTTGAATTGCAGGTGCCAACCCTAACTCATTTAGACCCTTGCTCTAAACTTCTGAGATATGATGGCTTTACATTAGACTAATTGGAAGTCCCATCTATCAATAAACCTATGTTAAACAATATAACTACAAATACAAGGTTTGCCTCATATATGGAGGAAAATTCCTTATGTGTTAAAGGTCATTCAATGAAGACCTTTTCTTTCTCTGTTCAGAAAGTGCTTAGAACTGTGCGGTTCTATAAATTATGTACAACTTTATAGGCATATTATGCAAAGCTGTAGTAATGAGAGAAAACTGAACAAGCACCTCAATTTTGATATTTTGCTTCACCGCAGAAAGTTAACAAGCTAATGAGATTTACAAAAATATATTAATGGAAATTAGTATTCTAAGGAAGTGAAAAATTGTATTCTTCACCACTAATATTTTTATACTTTGTTTCGCTAGTGCACATTTCACACAACTCCATATTTATGGGAGGATTGAGACTTGATCATAAGCTGTGTGCTTTAGAAGGACTTCCAGTGTTTCAGCTAGGTGGATTGCTATATAAGTATTTTGCATTAATAAAAAACTGAAAAAATGGTTGCAAAAAATGGGATTCATAATGGCATATATAAACCAAAAGAAAGATGTTTCAATATGAAAGAACAAACAGAACGTGGTTCCTGATGCTTAAAGACCAAGTAACATTTTTAATAAACTGAAATCAGTGAGACACTATAAGAATAAGAAAATATATGATTGTTAAAAACAGAACACCTAGAATATTGATATTTGCAAGAAGTAAGGGTTAGTTTGAATGATGAGATGGTCCAGAGCAGTCACTTTTATTGTCTACTTGCTCCCATTGTTCCACAACAGTAAGAGATTCCTTCTGCTTATGACAATTTTCCTGGTTTCTCCATAGATTGTAAACCAAACCTGAACTAACAAATTATTTATTAATCATCTTTCAAATAGAAATGCACAAATCTGGGTTTATTGAGTCATTTGCTTTATCACCTTAGATGCTTCCAATTTTGTGAAAATCTTATGCTATGAAATATTTGTGTTCTCATATTATGTATGTTGAACCTTATTAAATAAGTGAAAAATATTGAGAAAATATATCCTCAGAGTTGACTTGTGGTTGATATTTAACTAAATAAAGAATGAATCAGTAGTGTCAGAATGTCAACAAGCTAGTTATACATGCTGGCCAATCATTAAATCATCCAATTCCTCATAAATATAACCAAACTTCATAGTTCCTAACGAGGTTTCTAAAATGCTATCTGTCTGTCTGATTATAAATTCTAGCTCAATAATGTCCTAAAGTTAATTAATTTAATAGCTTGGGGCCTGTTACATATTTTAACAATGAAACTTAATTATTCCCTGATGTATGAACCTCAGTCCTGAGGCCAATTATAAAACTTCCTTTCAACATGTCTATTCCTGTGTGAAGGTTAAATACTTCCCTCCTTCATTTCTCCTCTAGAATTGGTAAATCGCATGCTTTAGTTTGCAGTCTCAATAGGCAGATTTTAGTGATGCCTGTTTACTGAAAAAAGTGCGGACAGTGAGATTATGTCCCATCACAGGATTTTTAAACGTCGATCATAACAATTAAGCTGTTGCTTTCTGGAAAAATTGTTGCTTCTTTTTGTAGCTTCCTGACGATGAACTCATCCTCTTTTTACCCCATGAATGTCTGCATACACTTGTGTCGGTACTTCCTAGAATCCAGGAATGCCAGAAAGCTTCAGTGCCCCACCGAGGAAGTAAGACCAAAATGTAAACTTCAAACAAACTAGAAGAGATCCCAAAGGTAATGATAGAAGGTGTATTGATGTAGAATGGAGGTAATAAATTTTCTAACTTGGCTCTTGCAACTTGGTGATTGAAATTTCCAAGTCTTCTATTAAAATTTCGACTATTGCAATTACATGAGCAAATTCAAATAATGAAACAACAGGTAATTGTGATAGTATGTAACTGGATACAGGCTCAAGCAAAAAAAAAAATGTAGTATAGAATACTTTCCTGCTTGTGAATTAAATGATTCTCTGTCTTCAAAGAATTTGAAAAAATTCATGGAGCAAAGTATTCTGTCAGCAGGGGCAGGCTTGAGGCATCTGAACACATGTGTATACAGTACTGCCTACTCTTTAAAGCCTTGATTATACCCAATCCCTGTAGAAGTTCTGTGTACTTTCCATATGGTTTCATTCAGAAGTGAGATTTCATATCTCAATAACAGTACCTTATGATTACACTTTATTTAATTAATTATTAATTACAGCTTTTGGGGGGAAAAAGCTGACTACAAACAACAGAACGATGTGTTCAGAAAACAAAGTAATGTCATGGTAATACAAAAATTCTAATGTGTAATAATAGTAAATGCCATCAGAAAACAAAACATTGATTTGCTTCAGAGGAAAGTATTGATGTTTTTTACATATACACAAATCAGTAGACCTAATAGGTGTAGAACAGCCATAGGTGGTTTTGGCACTTATCGTAACAGTGATTTCTTCCATATTGCTCCTTTCAGTGCTGACTTTCTTCCTGATCCTTTTGTCTATTGTGATCTGAAGTGACACACACTGTTGTATTTTTCTGTAAGTAAAAAGGAGAATATAGGTATTTTGAACCCTAAATCAATCATTAAGTGAACATAATGTGTGAATATGTGACAGCCAAGGAAGGACTGTGCTACTTTGATAGGATAAGAACTAGAACCAGAATGAATATTTGATGCTGTATTTCATTGTTTCTGTGCTTCTAGGGGAGTTAGTTCTAGTGCATAAGGAATCTGTTAATTTGGCAGATGCCAAGCCTCTTGCTGAAGTTGACACTTTCACCACTTTGTCATGATCTGGATTCATACTATCCAAACTGAGGCATTTTGAAGAAAAACTCATATCATGCTGCAGGATTTCTGGAACATACGTACAACATGATGTGAACTCTGTGTAGAAAATTCTCAGCACTATTATGAGACCCCTGCAATGTTCTGTCAGTGTGAAATTTATAACACGTTTCCTCTCTGCAAGAAAGTGTCTAAGTATTCACTGGTCATTTTTTTGGGAAAGGAGAAATAAGTGGCACTGAATTCCATCATGCTCTTACTGAATACTGTTGAAACAAAACTAGTGACAAAGACTTTACGAAGTAATAGCAAGGTTATTCCTGTCCCTCAGGGGTAAATCTGCCTCTGTTTGGTGACCAAAACAAAGTGAGAACTACTGTACTTTTTCTTGTCTATTGAGAACACTGCAGAGCCAAAAATCAATATGTACTGAGTATTCACAGCCTTAAGATGAACATCAGATCCAATGCACAGTGTTATGATTGGAGTGCAACAGGATTTCAATAGTGATGGAGGGAGCTGGTGTCATGGCCCCTATAAGATGTTACAAGAAAGCTCCTGCTCATACTCATCGCTGCCTCAGACTGAACCAATGAGTGTCTCCATGAATAAATCTATTTAGGAGGGGAAAATTAATTTAAATGACCTACTTTTTGTTTGCTTTAGGCTTTGTTTTTTGGAAGCTCCTTTTTTTGAGAGGGGGTGAGGAAACACAACCATGTGTTCACCAAGTTTTGTGCAGAGGGGGAAGACGTGAGGCATAAAGACAAGCCTTTTCCCTTTGTCTGTTGTGGACAACAGTTGTGGCAAAGAGTCCAGTCTGCAACCTGTGGAGGATCTCATGCTGGATGCAGGAGACTAGTCCTTAAAATGGCCATAACCTGGAAGGCGACCCACACTGAAGTATCTCTACACTGGAGGAACTGCAGTCCATGGGAAATTCCCATGATGGTCAGAGAAGTTCCTGAAGGACTGTCTCCTGTGGGTGGGACACCATGTTGCCACTGCAGACAATTGCAAGAAATCTTCCCCCTGAGGAAGTAGCAGAGCTGGGCATGTGAACATACATGTAAGAAACACATCTATCTGTATTTGATTCAGGGGTTTTGTTGTTTTAATCAAATTTAATTTCATTTTCACAAGCTGAGTTTGCCTTTTGTTTATGGCCATAAGTGGCAAGTGGTCCCTCCCCTGTCTTTGTCTCTTAATTAGAGCAAGTCTGTCACAAGACTGCCTTATCCAACTGCTGACACACAGTCTGGGGAGTGAGGCAATCCAGTGATTGCCAAGTTACATTCTGTTATAACACTTCCAAGAGAGAAGATGTTGGATCTTTTTACTTTATTATGAATCTCTTAGATGTTTGGTGGCTTAGAAAACAGGATCAGACTGGTACTGAGAGTTAGATTTAGCAGGAGTCAAATGTGTTTATTGTTCCAGGGTCAGACCATTGGATTAGGAGTTTGCCAACTGGAGTGAAAAATGGTTTTCAGTTCAACTAAGGATATGTGTGTCTTTAATCTTGAGAGTTATCTGATGGAAAGGGACCACGGGCTATAGAATGATAACTGGCTACATTCAATCCAACAGTGTACTCAGGTGGCTGAGCAGGCCAGTGGCATCCTGGATTATATCAGAAACAAATATATGCATATATATATACATATATCCGGTAGCCAGCAGGAGAAGGGAGGTGATCTCCCCCTGTAGTCAGCAGTGGTAAAGCCACACTTCAAGTACTGTGTTCACAGAATCACAGACTGTTAGGGATTGGAAGGGACCATGAAAGATCATCTAGTCTTATTCCGCAAACACAGCAGGATCACCTACATCAAGCTGAACAGGAACATGTCCAGGAGAGTTTTAAATGTCTCTGGAAAAGGAGACTCCACAAGGTCCCTGGGCAGCCTGTTCCAGTGCTCTGTTACCCTCTCTGTGAAGAAGTTTCTACTTATATTTATGGAACCTGCTATGTTCCAGCTTGCACCCATTGTCCATTTTCCTATAACTGGATGACACTGAGAAGAGCCTGGCTCCATTCTCCTGACACTCGCTCTTTGCATATTTATAAACATTAATCAGGTCATCACTCAGTCTCCTTTCTTCCAAGCTAAAGAGACCCAGCTCCCTCAGCCTTTCCTCAAAAGAGAACTGTTATACATCCTTCATCATTGTTGCTCTATGCTGGCCACCCTCCAACAGTTTTGTGTCCTGAACTGAGGGGCCCAGGTCTGCACACAATACTCCAGATGTGGTCTTAGCAGGACAGAGTAGAGAGGAAGAAGAACCTCTCTTGATCTACCAACCAACCCCCTTCTGATCCACCCCAGAATGCTGTTGGACCTCTTGGCCACAAGAGCACATTGCTGTCTCATAGTCATCCTGCTGTCCACTAGGAACCCCAGGTTTCCTTTTCCTATATTGCTCTCCAACAGGTCAGTCCCTAACCTATACTGGAACCTGGGGTTGTTCTTGCCCAGATATAGGCTACACTTGCCCTTGTTATAGTTCATTCAATTTTTCCCCTCCCAACTCTCCAGCCTGTCTCGGTCACACTGAATGGCAGCAAAGCCCTCTGTTGTGTCAGCCACCCCTCCCAGCTTTGTGTCATCACTTTCTGACAGTGCACTCTATTGTCTCACCCAAGTTGTTAATGAATATATTGAATAGTACTGGTTCCAGTACTGACCCTGGGGGGACTCCACTAGTTACAGGCCTCCAACTACATTCTGCCCCATTGACCACTACTCAATGGCTCCTATCATAGGCAGCCAGTTCATAATGCACCTCACTACTCAATTGTCCAGAACACACGTCCTCAGTTTGTCTGTGAGGATGCTGTGGGAGATTGTGCCAAATGCTTTATTGTAGTCACACCATATCATTTATCCAACTGGTTATATCCTCATAACAGGCTATTGGGTTGGTCAAGCATGACTTCCTCTTAGTCAAGCCATGTTGAGTGCCCCTAATGACCCTCTTGATATTCATAGAGACAACGTCAAGGACAAGTTGTTCCTTTGCCTTTCCAGGAAAGTGAGGTGAGGCTGATTAGTTTATAGTTGCCTGGGTCTTCCTTCTTTCCCTTTTTGAAGGTTGGAGGGACAATTGCTATCCTCCAGTCCCCAGGCACCTATCCTGCTCCCCATGACTTACCAAAGATGATTGAGAGTGTCTTAGCAATGCCTTTCAGCATCTCCCTTAGCATTTGCCAGTGCATCCCATAATGACCCCTGGATTTATACACAACCAGACTGTTTAATTGTTCTCTAACTCAGTCCTTGTCAACTAAAAGAAAGATATTGAAGTGCTGTAAGAGGTCAAAAGAAGGACAATGATGTTGGTGAAAAGACTGGAGTTCAAGTTTAAGAGGAGTGGCTAAGAGAACTGGGGCTATTTAGTCAGAAAAAGATGAGGCTGAGGGGAGACCTTATCACTGTTGGTATCCTCTCACAAGTACCAAGTGATAGGACAAGAGAAATTTCCTCAAGTTCTGCCACAATAAGTTTAGGTTAGACATTAGGAAAAACTTGCATTATAAAAGTCATTAGGCAGTCAAACAGGTTGCCCAGAGAAATGGTTGAAACACCATCCTTGCATGGAAATATGGTGCTTAGGGCCATGATGTAATGGTGGGCTTGGTACAGATAGGTTAGTGTATGGACTCAATAGCCTTAAAAGTCTTTTCCAACCTAAATTATTCTATGGACAAATAATAAAACAAATTAACAGATGCAAAATGAGCCAAAATATCATCCAAATAGCAGGAGGAAACTGTTTTGGTGTTTTACCCCCAGTCTTTTTGGAGGTATTTCTGACATGAATCTAAAATTTAAGTATTGTCAGAATTAAAATACTTTGTTTTAAGAAGAAACCTCTTCTGAGGATGCTTAATGGAAGTGTGTGTGAGAAAGGAGATGATGTTTTAGTAATTTAAAGTTTGAATAACAACAGTGAAATTAAGAATGCAACCTATTTTAAGTTACTTTATAGAGGTAAAATTAATTTCAATACCTAAAAAGCTCTTGTAGAAATCTTATTTAAACCCTCAGCAGTAAAGAAGGAGAACTTTCCATATTATGAAATGTCCTTTGGTAGCCACAGATGAAGTATAAGCAGGCTTCATTTGTAGAAAACTTAATTAGTCTCTCAAGTGGTTTCAGGTCACTAATTCTTTTTTAGTTTGTATCTATATGGAGGAGAAATATATGGCTTCTGAACAAAAATGATTGCAGGAAATGCAAATTACATTCTTGGTATTTTTCTTTAGAAGTTATTTTTCAATATCAGATTTGCTGTCTGATATATTCTTCTTAAAAGGTTGAATTAGAAGATATGTACAAGACTGATAAGTGTTGATTTGAAAATTCTTGTCATCTTATGAGCAAAAGCTGCAAGAGCATATCAGCACTAGACATCATTAGAGAATGGAATAGCACTTCCCTGCACTCAGCAGAGAGCTCCAGTACTTCCTACAATATTGTATCCACTTATAGCACTGAAAAAAAGATCAGACTATCATTCAGTCCAGCCCCACACTAATATTACCATAACATCAAACTGCAGAGAAATATAATAAACTGCATGTTTAGTTAAGATAGAAGTTATCAGCAGTTTTTATTAATGTAAAAAATCACTGTTTTGTTTTCTTCCATTGCAAATTTCAAACTCAAACACTTTTTATTAATCCAAACAACCAGCTTTATACAGTCTATTTTTGAGATTGAGAACTGCCGTTAAATTTATTGTTGCTAACAGATATGTAGGTTTTTTTAAATAACATTACTCTTCCCATATAATATTTACATACAGTCTAGCTTAAAGTGTTTGAAGTCCAGTTAAGGAAATTAGTAGCAGGTGGGGCTTTTTATTTGACAAAAACCACTTTGTTTAAGCAATATAACCCACTCAAGATGCATAGGATAATATTACAGGAAAATGAGAGTGAATATCATAAGAACTGAAAAAAAGAAAAAGTGATACATGTTAAGCCCACAGTAAATCAATTTGTTTTACTTAATGTCTTGGGTTATGGAATCAAGAAGATTGTATTCTATTTTCATCTGTTGAAAGCAGCTGAGAAGCTGTATGGTTTTGTTTTTTGTAACTCCAGGGGGATGGGGGANGGTGCCCAGCTGAAGCCGCTTCGCGTGCTTTTGGTGCCTTGCAGCCTCCTGCCTGCTGCTGCACCGAGGAAAAGTGTCTTCACGTGACCTGCTCCGGGAGAACTGAACTGCAGCAGGTTTTACTCTGTCGGGATCCCTAGGACTTTCTTTTGACTGGTTGTTTGGGTGTACTGTTGGGTTTTCTTAGTGTTCTTAATAAAGAATTGTTGTTCCTTTTCCCAAATCTTTTGCCTGAAGGCCTTTAAATTGAAAGAATTTGGTACCTGTCTTCCTAAACTGAGACACTTAACTAATGGTGTATCGTGTAATCAATACATGTATCAGTTATGAAGTACAAAATGTTTCATTGTTAGAGGAGATAGAAAAAGTATATAGAGTATATTTATGTATATGTGTGCTTCAACTGTCAATGAAATGTTGAATTATCTTTTGTATTTTGAGCAATCTGATACATCACAAGTAACAAAATATGCAATATCTAAATGAGTGGGAGGTGCACAGTGTTACATCATATATAAACATCACAACATTCCTTATTGTGACAGTGCAAGAAACAACTTCGATACTTACAGCTACACCCACAAAGAAAAGAAAATATAAAATAAAGGGTATCTTTCAATGTTTCTTTTTATAGAAGAAAAATTTTAATGCAAGATGTGAGGTGCATATTTTTCTCTGTATGCCTGGCTGTAAGAAAACTACTGCAGTTGTCTAGCACCTTTCTAAGCCATTGATCTCCTGTACATACCTTCAACAGAGTTTTCCAGTGGAACAGTGGTACAGTTGATAATGGCCAGAGTCAAAAAGAAGAACTTTGGGAAATAAGGATGCTACCCTGTATTTTTGTGTGTCTTTGTATTTGTATTAGCTCCACAATTCTTGTAACACCAGTCTTTTCCTGCCATGATTTCTGTGACTAAACCATTCTTATTTGCTGTTGCAATCAACGTCCACCCTTGCCTTGAAGCCAATTGATTTTATCTGTCACCTGCTTCTATGTGATGACAGAAAGACTTAATTTCTTCAGTCTTCTTCCACATGAACATGAAAAAGTTTCTCCAAATGTATTTTAAGACAATAAAGGAAGTAAAAAAACCTGAATAAATGCAACTAGTCAAACACTGAAAAAATACAAACAGTATAACAGTAACATTTGCCTCTGTAATAAATGAAAATTTTACACCTGAATTCAGTCAATTATTTAATATATAAGTGAATTCAGGTCAATACTACCGTGTTGTTATGCATAACTGTATGAATGTGACATTGGAATGTTAAATGGAAGAAGGGGAAGCACACAGACCAGTGAACTCAGCTATCTTTCAAATCTAAAAATCCATGAGCATGTCTATGGTTCCCTGATGGAGCTTTTCATACAAAGAAGTCTTTGAAGAATTACTTACTTTTAATTTGTTAGGATTGACAGGAAGAATTTTACATCAAGATTATCTAGATTTTCCCTACTACTTTTTTTTTTTCTTTTTTTTTTTTACTTTTTTTTTTACTCTTGAGAGTCAGGACATCTGGAAACTCATTTAGGTAAAGGACAATTATTAATCACCATCCTTTATTTCAGTTATGATGTATGAAGTCTTTCACACTTGTGAGATTTCAAAAGAATTTAAAGCTTGTATCTCTCTTCTGCTAATTCAAAGTCTATTACAAATAGCTTTCTTGTGGAAACAGCCACCTGTGATCATTTAGCAGCTCATGGTCACTCCAAAATCCATTACTATGCTGCTGAATTTTTGTTTGCTTTCTTCTGGAAAAAGCTACTATTAGCTGCTTTTCAATTACTGTGCCTTTCAACTCAGTAGGGTTGGATTGTTATGAATCGTTTTAGAAGTTAATCATGTGCTTAATAGGACACCATCAGCCATTTCTCATTTTGTTGAAACTGAGAGAAGTCAAGAAATTAATGAAAAATTCAGAGCTCAGAAGTGCTGTACTTATAGGAACATATAAAAAGACATGAAAGTGGAAGGTTTTATAATGTTCCAGTTTATGATCCTTTACTCTCCTTCTAACATATTTTTCTTCTCCTGTCCTCCAGTTATAAACTCTTGAACTTTTTGAAGACAACATTTTTGTTATCTACAGCTGCAATGGTATGAGGATTTCACATATATTTACATTTCTCTGCATTATGGGAGAAAATGACCACAGTGAAAGAAAAAAATAGCAAGTGCTTTGGCCAAATGTATGTCATGACTAATACATTAGTGCTTTTTCCATGTCTAATTCTTTTATTTTTTATAGTAGTTTAAAGACTTTAAAATTAGGAAAACAGCCCAGATATACTCTGATACTTGAGAAAAATATATACACACACTGAATATAATTAATCAGATCATGTTTACTTAATTTTCTCAGAAATCGTGAAAACAAAAATAAGTTATCAAGTAAAATCCTTATTTTTCTTTTCCACAGAGAAGATCCCTCCAAATAGATGTGGCAATACTAAATGATTACTGAGAGGCAGAAGTGTTTTTTCTCTTCTGTTTCAGAAGAAGGCTGCCACATCTTAGAAAAATATTTGTGTTTTCTTATATCCTAGGAAACAGGGTGGCAAATAAGAAGTGTGTTTATAAAACATTAAAAGTTCTTCAAATGAATAAATAAAACCCAAGATTCTTCTCTTGTAATATTTTACTTCCATACTTTAAAAATGGACTTGAAATGTCATGTAGTTTTTAGAATCATAGAATAGAATCATAGAATCATCAGGGATCGGAAGGGACTTCAAAAGATAATCTAGTCCAATCCCCCTGCCACAGTAGGATCACCCAGACCAAGTCCAGGTGGGTTTAAAACAGCTCCAGAAAAGGAGACTCCACAACACCACTCCCGGGGCAGCCCCCTCCAGTGCCCCATCACCCTCCCTGGAAAGAAGTTTTAGAATCAGTGGAAGGGACCACAGGATCATCCAGTTCCAATCCCTCTGCCATGGGCAGGGACACCCCTCTCTAAAGCAGGCTGGCCAGCTTTAGGGTGGCCATCAGGCTGGGCCTTAAACACTTCCAGGG
>VZRI01007441.1:157256-221108 GCA_013397515.1 Upupa epops | reverse complement strand
TTAAAAGACAGAACTGTTAATGATAGTTGTCTGTGGAATAGTAAAATCCACATAGACCTCTTCAAGACATGTACATGGTTTGATTTGTGTATGAGGCAGTCACTTTGGAGTCAACAGCAGTATATGACATTCGTATAATAGCTTAAAAAAATCTGCATGAATCTGCATGAATTTGCTGGTAGTATAATATCAAATAGGGTTAAACATAAGTGCATCTTGATTCCAGTTTATTTGTGTTTATTATGTAATCTCTTATACTTTACATATATTTTATATTTGTTACACCACGTAACAAATTGTACTGTAAAATCTAGTAAATAAAATAAAAAAATTCAAAATGAGAAGGTGTCTCCCCTACTATTGCTAATTACTAGGCTGCTGATGTATTACAATTATTGTAAGTATAACTGTCTGAACAGCTGTCTGTTTTGCTTTACCTGTGCTTGTTATTCTCATCATCATTCTGTCTTACATCATAACTGTTTGAGTTAAAGAGCTTTACACAGTATGCTTTAAGAAGTAGCTGGTAAGTATTATTGTGCTATAAATAAAAGTTACCTTGAAACACGTTATTACTTTGTATGATTGATTCTTGATATCAGTTGACCAATACTCAATGTTTATATGACAAAGAAACTCATCAAACTGCATGGCTTCAAGAAGAAAGACTCTAGCTTCATTTACCTTTTGATTAATCCTATTATTATATTTTATTTTTATGTATACTAGGAATTTCAGTTTGACTTTCTAGCCTGCTGCCTATGTCTCTGACAGAAACTAGAAATTTTTATGTCCAACTATATCCTATCATATAACAAAAGTTGCATCTATCAGCTCAATAAATCACTGCGTATAGCAGTAGGATTTAGGGCTAATGTTTGTAATTTGGATGGAATAGATACTCATGAAAATATGTTGAATTTTTTACATATTCTGCAAGCATAAAGTGTCCTACCATAACAAATCAGAATAGTTACTCCTTTTTACAGATATTTATGGTGATTTTTTTAAACTAATATATGCTTGCTTGATGTTTAGATACGCTGTGAAAAACTTGTTAAAGTACTTGAAAGATACACTAAGGATGTCGAAAAATTTAGCACATTTGGAGATATTCGTCAAGTCAATGAGTATTTGAAGAAAGCTCAAGAGTTAAATACAAAATTGGATCTTGCTACTAAAAAGGTACAATTGTAGTCTAAACTAGTTCAATAGTATAAATTACTATTCTTAGTATTTGTGTTATCAGAATCAACAATTTACTTGAAAAAGCAGTTACTAGGTGCAGTAAAATAATTCGTAATTCAGCTCTGAAATATTTTTACATTATTAGTTGTTTAAACTACAAATTTACTGAACACAGTAATTTATTACTATGAGTTAGTACGGTAATGCCTTGTGTAGTGAAAGATTGGACCTTAGTTAGGTAGGTTTGCTTAGAAATTGTACTTTTATCTTCTTGGAAGTTAAAAGTACATGTCTGTAAAAGCCTTTGCAGCAATGAAAAAATTCTAGAGGAGTGCCCAGACACTAATTTACACCTCTAAGTATATTCCTCTGTTGACTAATGTGAATGCTGAGCTGTTATTGATAAAAATTACTTCAACAGCAATCAGTGGCTGCAGTTACATAATAGACTGGTTTAATAACTCAAACCCTAATTTGAAACTTAAGACACCAAAAACACACCCTACCTCACTTTCACCTCCCCTCTATGCCTATGTTAAGGACTTGGTATTGTGGACAGCTTTTTCTGCATTTCAGACCTCATTTATCTCTCAACAGATTGATCAGTTTAATGAAGAAGAAGAGTCCTTTGGATGGCCACCATCTCAGTACCCTCAGCTTAAAACCATCCAGAATACTCTTGCTCCATATCTTCGTCTCTATGATATGACTGTTGAATTCAACAAAAACCACAAAGACTGGACAGAGGGATCATTTACAGAAGTGAATCCAGATAAAGTAGAGGTAGATGTAGGAAACTACTGGCATGGACTTTATAAACTAGAAAAAGCCTTGCACAATTCTCCAAAGGCATTAGCAATAACAAGGCAGGTTAAATCAAAGGTAGAGGAATTCAAATGTCACATCCCTCTAATCCAGGTGATCTGCAATCCTGGTTTACAAGAAAGGCACTGGGAAGAGATGTCAAAAATTGCTGGTTTTCCACTGTCTCCTTCTGAAAACTCAAATGTCTTATCGTATATTAACTTGCATCTTGAATCATTCCTAGAAAAGTTTGAGACCATTAGTGAAACAGCCAGCAAAGAACATTCCTTTGAGAAAGCTTTAATGAAGATGATTTCAGAATGGGACCAAATAGAGTTCACTCTTCTTGCCTATAGAGAAACAGGAACCCATATTTTGTCTTCTGTAGATGATATTCAGATGTTATTGCAAGACCATATTGTCAAAACTCAGACTATGAGAGGATCTCCATTCATAAAGCATTATGAAAAGAGAATAAGGTAATTTGTTTTTAATGGACAATCACCAAGTAATGTTACCAAATAAGAAATATTTTCTACTAAACGTAATCTAAACCTTACTGACTTCAAATGCTTTTGTTTATCCTCCCTTAAGTAGTGAACTAATGTCATTTCTAAGGGCTAAAGTGTCTGCTCTCTGTCAGACACTATTCCCATAAACCTGTTTTTAATTAACAATATGGTAAAAATCTACTGAATCTTTTAGCTCTTTAACAGTTAAACAGGTTTATACAAATAAATGGAGAAAATTAAAAGTGGACAAGCTTTAAGGAAGTGCTGAAAGGTTTTTTGGGGTTGTTTTTATAGGGGATGTTTTTGGTTTTGTTTTTCCTAATGCAGAAAATTCTAAAACCTAGTAGCACTGCAGGTTAAAAATTTGGTACTTGTGTCTTTTGGTATAGATTTTAATCTGGTTTTGTCTCTTTTCTCAATAAATGCTTTATTTGCTTCTTAAATCACCCAAAGAGCTATATTGTAGAAATACAAAGATCTTCCATCTAAATTTTTATTATAGTTGTTTACCTGTATAGGGATTTCCAAATTCCCATTAACCTTCAAAAATACTCTTTTGGATTTCAACATATTCAATAAATACAAATATATAAATATATATATATGTGTACATTCTGATAATTATTAATTCTCTGTTCTATGGTATAGCAGGTCCTTCATTATTACTATAAAATTATACATTTTGCTTATTTGTATATTTTGGTGACTGACAGCATTTGCTGAGGTATTACTGTTACTTTCAGTCTTTGAGATATAGGTGATTACAGGATGGTTTCTTTGTCAATAAGAACAACAAAGCACATAGAATTCTAGATTGCTGAGAGGTATGATTTCAAATTCGTCATCTTCATTTGAATGTAGTTTTGGTATAATCTAATTAACTGACCTGCCTAACTTTCACCATGGAAAGCTGCATTTTTCTCTGCCTCATGGTAGAAGTAATATCTCCAGAGATGAGGTACCAACACCTAGAATATGAAAGAAGGGCTTTGGGTAGAGGAGAAGACTACTTTGCTTGCATGCACTGTTGTTTAGAATCTGTGGCAGGTAAATTAATGAAGTTATGTTTTGAGATGTGTCACAGAACTCAGTGCAACACGTCTATGAGTATCCTATTGAGAAGCTCATCACCATAGTTTATCGCCATATACATTTTAACAGCTTTATTTTTTTGCAATAAATCTGTCTGTACTGTCTGCTGATATGAGAGTTGTGGAGAATAATACTCACATGGCTTATGCAGGGAAAAAAGAATATGTGTACCTACTATGTGATTATAAAAAGCATTTAATTTGTATATATTTTTTGCAAATTGCTTATGTCAGAGAGTTAGGAACACCAGTGACGTTATAAAACTGATAATATCACTTCTGTCTGATACTGGTGAGATAATAATAAAACACCTGGAATTTTGGCTATCAAAGCAAAGACAGAACAGCTGCTGAATTATAATACTGTGTACCCATTGTAGTGTGCAACATATTGCACATCCATCCACATCTGGAATTTGAAGTCTGAAAGAAAATGTCACTTGACCATTGGACAATCTACTATCTGACATCTTTAATAAAGACTACATGTGTTTTTCAGATAATGTCTACATGTTTTTGGTTTAATAGTTTAGGTTCCTCTCATGTCTTTTGTCATCTTATCCTGTCTCTTCTAGCAAATAGAAATTCTAATTTGGGCTTTAGTGTAAGCTAGAAACCAGGTTACACACTCAATGAAGTGAATTAGTTTGCTAAAGTGTATGCTACATTTATTCTCTGATACTGCTAGTCTGTTAATTTGATTAACCTAGTTCATTAGATCCTACAGTGAACCTTAGAGATGATCCAGTTGCAAAAATTAATGTGGACTTTTTTATGAAGGAAGTCAGGCTAGGTGAATATGATCTTTTGCTGAAGTCTTTGAAGTTCACAGCTGTTATACTTGCTGCTGAATATGCATACTGCTAGAAGTCTCCTGGAAATATTTTATGGGAAGTATCAATTAATGTATTTGAATTAATGCTTTTTTACAGGGAGTGGGAAGGAAAGTTGTTGTTGGTACAAGACATCATAGATGAATGGCTAAAGGTTCAGGCTACTTGGCTTTATTTGGAGCCAATTTTCAGTTCTCCTGACATCATGTCTCAAATGCCTGAGGAAGGCAGACGCTTCAGTATTGTAGTTAAAACATGGAAAGACTTAATGAAAACAGTTTTTCAGGTAAGTACTGCTGTCTTAAGACTATAGAGTGAATTTGAAGACTCCCTTCCAATTGATTCTGTTATTTCTGGTAACAGTAATCTGTTTTCTGTTTCACCTTATCCTTTTTGTTTAGATTCAATATAAAATATTTTACATAACTGGAGGGGCCACTAGGGTTCAGTTAGTGAAACTTCTTTCTAAAAACCTAACTTTGGCCAACACTGCAAGCTTTGTGTAGCCAAACTTCAAAAACATTGAAGGACAGAGATTTTGTGCAGACAACTTCCAGAAACTTAAGTGCTGCAGTGTCTTCCTTGTGAATTTTTTTTCCTCCAATGTCCAAGATAATCTTGCAAAAAAAAAGGTTTATATCTGTTGTCACTGATGAGAGTCTGGATTTGTTACCTTAATTTCCACTTCACCAAGCTGAAAAGATCAAAATCTACTGAGCTTTTCTCATAGGCTATATGCCATTCTGGTGTGTAAAATTAAGTAGCATACAAAACACAGCAAGGTTGATTCTGGCACTGTAGGTAAATTGACATGAATCAGTGAAATTTTACACTGATGGTTCCTTTTGAAAAATGCTGTTGATTTGCAGAATGGTAGATATGCCTCTGTAGCTTTAAACTCTTTTTTATAGTTGTTTCAGAACAGTGGTCAGGCACCATGACTGCATGCACCTGGCAGTTCAGAATGTTACTGTTTTGCCAAACTGGTGCTTGTATGATGATTTCTTTAAGTTAGAACTGTTATTATGGTCAATTAATGAAGACTGCTTGAATGCACTTTGCCTCAATACATAGGTGTTCTTGCATTGGATTAGATTGGCTATATTTGCCAGCCTAACTGGGTGAAGAACATACTTAGAATCGTGAGCGGGAAATTACTTCTATCAAGGAGATAGTATGAGTAAGGAAAGAGGTAACATCTGAAACGCACAGCTGATTCCCCAGCAGTTATATGATCAATGGACTGAATGCATGCTCAGTTAGCCTGTCCTAGTAACCCTATTAAATAATTCTAATTATTCTAATGATGATGAAAAACACTAAGGTCATTTCTAGTAGAATGTTGCATTTAAAATATTCTTTTAACTGGGATTACTAAATTATTCAACAGATTTAGAAGATTTATGAGGTCTCACATTTTCTATGATAGGGAGGTAATGTTGCAGCTTTGTTTTCATTAGTCTTGTGCCTTTGCAGAACTTCCAGAGACTCATTACATCATTAGGATGAATGTCTTCACTCAATCTAAACACTTCTGGTGTGAGCTCTTTGCAAATTGCAGTTATGGTCTTAATTTAGGAATACCAAAAATGTGTAGTATGCAAAAAGAAGAATCTGACAGCTCTTGATTTAACTTGATCAGTTAAAACAGTTTTCATTTTTTATCCGTTTTTTCTTCTTTCTCTTTTTCTCTTAGTTTTCCCTTGCTGTTTTTCTTCCTCTATCTTAGTTTTCTCCTCTCTTTCTCTGTCTTTTGTTCTCTGATTTAGAATAAAATTTATCCCATAGGGCTGTGAAATCAATAGTATGAACACTGCTTTGACAAAATCTTGTAATTCAAATATTCCATGCTACTCAAATACAAATCATTCCAACAGAATGATTTGAGATGTGCTGTGTAATTAATTGATTGTGTTCTGAAAATTATTTTCAAAAGTACTTCATAATTCAAAATGTTGAATATCAACTGCCTAACTACTTTTCCAATGAACTCTGGCAATGAAGAAAGTTAGTAAATTTTAAACCTGACAGTGGTTTGAGTAAAGCAGAATTTGAAATCAAGATTCCTTTTGCTTGAAATGTCCTGCTGTGCTATGTGGTGATTTACTTGAGAAGGCATTAACATTTTTATCTGGAATATTGCTTTTCCAGGACAAGCATGTACTGACAGTGCTAATGATAGACAAGATGCTAGAAAAATTAAGGAAGTGCAATGAATTTCTGGAGCTAATTCTCAAGGGACTTAATGAATATCTAGAGAAGAAACGCCTATTTTTTCCCCGGTTCTTTTTTTTATCTAATGATGAACTCCTTGAGATCCTCTCAGAGACCAGAGATCCGACTCGGTATAGTAATATTTAATAGGTGTATTTGTGACACACTGCATGCAGATAGTCTTGTCATATTGTTCCTCTGAGGCCATAAGTCCTCTTAGTTCTTTGTTGGGTTTTTTCATTGATTGTTATGGTATTGAGTATCTACTTGATTAGATTTTGTGATAGGTGAATGCAGATTAATTTTCAATATGAGCAAATAAATTCAGTTCTGTTTTCTAAACTAGTAACTCTTCCATACATTAGTCTTTGGAAGAATTAGAGGTGAAAGGAAGTTACATTATTTTTTTCCCAATATAAAAATGGACCTGTATACTACTGGCTTGAATTTATCCTTTTATGGGCACTACTTATTAAAGGTTTTCAAAAGGTTTTTCAAAAGGATTTCTAGTCCTCAACCTCTTCCAGGATTAAATTGCAAAATGTGTATAAATATTGCATTGAGTGGAATTAACTCTACAAATACTACTGCGTAAGTAATCTGGTTAAGCAATAAAGCCTTTGCTATAAGCAGAGGAGCTGGGGTTTGATTCCAAATATTTTGTATGTTCATGTAAAACTATAAAAAGAAATAAAATGCCAATTCAGTGAGAAAGAAATATTCAAACAGTGCAATAAAGAGGGCAAAAGATCTTGTGAAGAAAAGAATTAGACATAGTGGTGAGTGTTTTGCAGGGGGTAGTACGCAATAATTACTATTGAGGATAAATTATTTAGCATACTTGAAATAAATGTTTAAGTACATTTCAAATTAATTTTAAAATTGTTTCTCCTTTGGTAGTATGGGCAAGAAAAACATGTCAGATCAGTTCAATACTAGTTTTGTTTTCTAGAGTGCAACCTCACTTGAAAAAATGTTTTGAAGGAATTGCAAGAGTGGAATTTACTGATACATTACATATTTCACACATTAAAAGTAGTGAAGGAGAGACTGTGGAACTCATAGAGACAATCTCAACATCAAGAGCTAGAGGTCAAGTTGAGAAATGGCTCAGTGAACTGGAGGCCGCCATGCTGACATCTGTACACAAGGTAACAAGTCCTAACCTCGTATTTTCTAGGCTAATGTCATTCAGCATTGATGTATTCAGTAGACACTAATATATACTGGAATCACTTTTTATTCTTTGCACCATGCATAAATTTTAACACATGAATGAAATCTTTAAAGTGTGTGTATATAAATATATATACACACACACACACACATATATTTAGTTCTGATGTCAATTTCTGGTTGTAACATTCTCTGAAATTCTTTAAAATATAATTGCAGATTCAAATAGGTTTATGTCAATGTTTCTTATGCCAGAGTTCTTCCACACTTGATGTGGTATTGAGGGACAAGATTGGCCAAGTTTGGGTTTTTTTTTTTAGTGTTCCTCTTTATTATGACTACCTTAATTAAGACCCTTAACTCCTTAGTTTGTATCATTCTACTCTTTATAGTGTCTCATCCCTGTGTCATATCTTTAGCCATCACTATTTTCTTTTCTGTGGTCCTTTTCAAAGTCAGGTTCGGTAATGTGACATTGACTTAAGAGCATAGTAATATGAGCTGCACGAAGAAGAAATTGTTGAGCTCTATTTGTCTGCATTTAGATTTGATTACAGTACTTTTAAAATGACTAAAATGAATAACAGATGCATTGTTTTAATGTCAATACAGATGCTCATGGTTGGATTTTTTTTATATGTTATCATGTGTATGGATTTTTAAAAGCAAAAAGGATTGGAATTGCAACATAAATAACAGTTTATCACTCAAGTGTTTTACAGTGCTTGTCCAAGAAA
The DNA here is from genome assembly GCA_013397515.1 of Upupa epops. NCBI lineage: Eukaryota > Metazoa > Chordata > Aves > Bucerotiformes > Upupidae > Upupa > Upupa epops. Next base: position 212,553 of record VZRI01007441.1, on the reverse strand, counting down.
CCATTTGAATTTATTGAGGAGTTTGATAATAAAACTTTATTCTTGCTTATGTTTTGTTGGTGATAGGAAATTAACTTGCTGGTATAGACAGGAAATTTATTTCCAGTGTGAGCTTGGATTTCACTGGGATTATTCTTGAGTGGTACCAGTATCAAGTTAATTATTCTATTGTTACAGTATACACTTGGAGTTAGATATGTGTTTAAATATCTACAAAATGAAAAGCTCTGGGTTTGTAATAGAATGATTAGATTTTAAATCTATCAGTTTGAGATATTACTTCTAGCTAAATTGTATTTGTACTTGTTTTCTAGTTTCATTGTAGATAGAGCTAGAAAATTCTGGGTGTCTGATGGCAAGAATTATTTTAGAGCATGTTATGAAATCACTTCTGAGAAATTCCAGATGATTTCTTTATTTATAATATGACAGTTGAGTCTTTTTTTACATTTTATTTTCAATAGTACAATCTAACCTATATTAATTCTAAAGCTGAATATTATATGCTTTCACTGTACTTACAGAGTGCTTGTTTTCCTCTTTAGGTCATTGGGGATGCACTTGAAACTTATCCCAAAACTCCACGTGTTAATTGGGTGAGACAGTGGCCTGGACAAACTGTTCTTTGTGTATCTCAAACTTTCTGGACAATGCAAGTAGAGGTGTCTATTAGAAAAGGCCAAAAGGTATGATTCTTTTAAATTTACATTTGTTCTTTAGTGTTTAGTACCTTTTGCAAATATAGGCTAGGACAAGCATTAAAAGCTATATACCATCCTTGCTCTTGTCAAATAATGAATATATATATATGCCTGTCTGTTACAGAATTTATAACATGCTTGCTAGTGCTAGTGGGTCTAAAGGTACTTAAGGCACTGATTTAAGATACAGGATACATTTTGTAAAATATATGTAAAGTTATAATTTGGTGACACTTCAAGATATTTCTTTTTTTATTCCTATTTCTTTGCAATGACAATGTTTTGTGCAACATTGTATTTTTGGATTCTCCCTATTCATAGATTGCCAAGCTGTACCACAGAGTTAAATCTAACATTTAATCTATATCTGCACCAGTATTTTAAAGTTGTATAAGATTTTCTGTTTGTTCAGAAGTTGAAGCAATCGCTTCTGGTAATGCTTCCTTCTTTGAGCAGCATTCTGGCATGTGAAGAAAAGATGCTTCTGAGTCCCTCTGAAGAGGGCATTAAAAGAAGACAATGTTGTCTACTAATACAAAGAATAAACTTAGCAGTGTATCTGAAGATCTCCAAAACATTTGAAAACATATTCTTCTTCCTAGTAAGACATCAGATCCTCAGTTTCCTGGGGAAAGAAATAATGTTTCTACATACTGCACCATTTAGTCTCAACTGGTGAAAGACTTTCAGAAAGGAGAGACAGGAAATCTAATTTTAGAGATTTTAGATTTTTAAAAAAGCCAATCTCAGTCTGTCACTTTTGTTTTTAGTGAATAAAAGAAGGAGTTAAACAAGAATGATAATAAACAAGTTAAACAAATTGGCTTTTTGGAATGTTGGTTATAGAATTTTGACCCTAGATGAAATCATTCTGTAAATGTAGAAGCAAAAAAACCCAAACCCCACCAAACAAAAAAAACCCTACTGTTATAATAAGTAACTCTTTAACACAGAGAAATAAACATAATAAAACAAAAAATCATGCCTTATACTTGACAAGCAACTACTTTCAAAAATATTTTTCAGGCACTAGAGGATTTTCTGGAACAGAATAATAGACAGATTGAGGACATAGTCACCCTGGTGCGAGGAAAGCTGTCTAAGCAGAACCGAGTGACTCTAGAAGCACTTGTTGTGCTTGATGTTCATGCTAGAGATGTTCTTGCATCTCTAGTAAGCAAGAAAGTCAAAGATGAGAATGACTTTGAATGGTTAAGTCAGCTTAGATACTACTGGGAGGTAAGTAATATCTCTCAATCCTATTAGAAGGTTATTTATCTTCACAGTTTTTCAATCTCTACTTGCACATACAGAGAATTGTTACACTGAGAATTTCCGCTGATAAGAAAATACCTAAACCAAATAAATTTATGGATTGATAACTAGAATGGGCAGTACCTAGATGCAGTTTTTAATTAGCATTACTTATTTAATCTCTGCCTACTCTCAGTACATGTGTTGAATTTGCAGAAGAGACAAAATCAGCTCACACACAAATTGTATTTTGGTTTTCTGGTTTTGTAGAATAAACAGTGCTATGGGGATGACATTTTTCTGCTAGTGTTTTTAAACTAATCCATCTTTACTGTTTTATTTGTACATCTCATTTATTGGAAAAATAACTGTTTATAGTGGATAGTGATAGGATATGACATTTTGCATTCATCAGGACAAGATTTCTTATAATGCAAAAGAAGTTGCATGTGAAATTTAAAAAAATGGTATATGTATCCTGTTTATCTTTTAGAGAGTCCATGAACTTTCTCAGTATCTACAAAAGACTGTTTAACTGCAGTAAGTAGGATTGTTTTTTGGTAACAGTAAATATAGGAAACAGTGTTTTATTTTGTATCTATGAATTGGAGTTTTCTTTTTCTATTTGGGCCATGTAGAATCTAGTATCTCAGAGCAGTCAGTAGTCCACTGTGTAATTGTTTCTAACAGCATAGGGCCTGTTAAAGAGCTTGAGTTGTGGATGTGTGGTTTTATTTAAAAATTCTTATAGATAAGCTTAATGCCTTTTTTATTAGGAAGGACATCTACAAACAAAGATGATTAATGCTGGACTGAGGTATGGATATGAATATCTTGGCAATACCCCTAGGCTGGTTATTACTCCACTTACAGACAGATGTTACAGGTAAATACTGTAAGTTACCGAAACTACTGTATTAGCCAGACTTTATTGAATTGAGATATTTTAATTAGCCCCAAGAATAGATGACTCAAAATTAGGTATTATTTGTTCTAATAATCATAATTAGAATAGGATACTTTTTGCAGAATAAAATTGATCCAATAACAATATTTTAATTTAAATTTGTAATAAAATTAATCTTTTGTAGCATTATAATTAATGATATGTTCCACATTCTAAATCTAAACCTTCTTGTAATTTTAGTTATTCTGTGTCATGAACTTCTATTAAACTTCATACATTGCTACACATAGTTGATCAGAGGCAAACACTTCATAGGCAAACATGGACATGCAACAAATTTTTCAAATTTTCTGGTAAAACCTGTTGTGTTTTGTACACTGTGGCTGTAAAAATAGCCTTAAAATTGTTACAATTTATACTTCTTCTATTATCTTCTTTCTAGAACACTATTTGGTGCACTACATCTACATCTCGGAGGTGCCCCTGAAGGTCCTGCTGGAACAGGAAAAACAGAAACTACAAAAGATTTAGCAAAAGCTGTAGCTAAACAGTGTGTGGTTTTCAATTGTTCTGATGGATTGGATTATCTTGCATTGGGAAAATTTTTTAAGGTTTGGATAAATCATGATGGTTATATTTTTTATTATATTAAAGTCCTTTCATTATTCTTGCACTTGAAGTGGTCTTCAGTTAATGTAAATGTATCTTTCTCCACTTCCAAGCCACTATGTGTTGTTAGTATTGTGCAGATACGTCTTACCACCAGAATCCAACTGAAAACTTTAAATGTTTTTTGTGTGCTTCAGAAATGAAATACACTATAATGATTTTATTTCTTTTAATCAGGTAGCATAGGTGCCATTTCAATGAGTGCACGTTTAATAGCTGTTTGCAAATTTTATGGGAATTGAGTTTTAACCTAGGCTTTAAATATGCCATTGTATTATACAAATCAAGCATATGTTTATTTCAATATTAGCCTGGGTTAGACAAGTCTGTATTATGAAAATCTATCCTGGACATCTGTGTCTCTTACGCAGTATCCTGATTTGGACTGGTATGATACACAAAAAGGAGCAAGTATGCCTTCCTCCTTGGAATTATGCTTACCTCCTGAGTCAGAGGTGGCATTGGAACATTGTAATTTGTCTTCAAAATTCAACATAATGCAAGTTCACCAAAATGAGCCAAATTAAGGTTTTTTAATTTAGAATGATGAAAACAAAACTCTGTGTCTTACATGAGAATTTTAGAATTACTCTTTAAAAAGCATGAGATTACATTGAAAAAGTACCATTGCTGCAGAGGTGATACTCTGGCTTCTGGGGCTCATATCTCAGAGAACACAAATTAATCAGAACTGTTGCAAAAGGTAGCTGCACTGTAGGTAACATGTTATGTCATAAGATGGCATGGTTAATTTTAGCTGTGCAGAAGTTCTTTCATTGCCTTTTGTCGCTGTGAACCCTGTTAACATAGATGCAATAGAAAAGTAGGTTTTTTGGAGGCAAAATACCAACTCTAAAGGTAAAACTTGCAAAATGTATGTATTTGATAGACACTTTTCATACCACAGAAGAAATATAGAAATATTATTTTGGATGAGTTTGTACAGGTTTCGTGTTTTAATTGTTGGGGTCTTTTACAGAAAGAAATCTGTTTTTTATATTTCTGTAGTTCTGTTTACAAATTCTGTCTGCAAGCTTGTGCTCTGAATCATGAGTAGAAGTTCTTTTCATGCACATTAAAATTTATTCTTGTTATAGAATTGTTTTGAATAGCATATCCAAAGGTAGTAGTCACCTAGTAACTATTCATATATCTGCCCCTTCTAGGGTTTATTGTCTTGTGGTGCATGGGCTTGCTTTGATGAATTTAATAGGATTGATTTGGAAGTTCTCTCTGTGGTTGCTCAGCAGATTTTTACTATCCAAAGAGGTAACCTGTTATTTTAATCTTCTTTTTCACTTACATATGACAAAGAATAAAGATGCAAAAGAAGGTACCCAGCAATTACATTAGTTTTTATTTTTCCACAGGCATTAATTCAGGATCTGATTTAATAGTGTTTGAGGGAAGTGAACTGAAACTGAACCCTACATGTGCTGTCTTCATTACAATGAATCCTGGTTATGCTGGGCGTTCCGAGCTTCCCGATAATCTTAAGGTATCATAACACTGGTCATTTCATTATTTTAATAGATAACTCAGAAAGTAAAAACAACCAAAACCCAAAAAAATCCAGCTTTTTGATAACTATAGTTATCAAATAGTTATCAAAACTATAGTTATCAAATCCAGCTTTTTGATAACTAGTGCAAAAGGATAATTAGGACAGGAGTACATAAAACAGGAGTGCATTTTTAAATGTTGGGAAGTGGTGGTTTCATTCAAGTTTTAGCTGTCAGGATTTAAAAAAAGAATTAAGTTAAACCAAGCTTCATGTGTTCCTTGTTCCTTGCTAAGAAAGGAATATTTCACTGTGTACAAGCAGTGAATAATATCTTAAAATTCTACAATTTTATTCAGTTTTGAATTAACGTTTTGATTAACGTTTTTTGTTGATATTTTGGGTGGATGTGAAGTGGCTTATGATGTTTTTAATGTAATGCAACAGAGTTTTATATTCTGTTTATTTTTGAATGATTGTCACATCCTTTCTTACCCATTTGTCCTGTGTTCACAGAAAGCAAAGACTGAACAAAGACTTGATGAATGAATAAAAGTGTAGAAAAGCAGAGTCTTCATAAATATTTCTGAGAACTGTCATAGTAAAAATAAAAAATTCAAAATACTAGTTGTATAGGTGGAAAAGGATAATTTAAAAACCTTTCTACTAGACTATGGAAAGTAGTGAAAGAATCTGAAAGTATTCTGATGCTTGTTTGTAAGAACAGGGTAAAATTGAAGCATAGTGTAGAGCTAAACAGTGCCAGTGGGAGACCAACAGCATCAGTTTATTTGTGGTAGTTGTATTTGCACTCCCTTTTTCCTTCTAGAGTTTGAGGTATTTTATGAGTTTTTGGTGTTTGTCTTAAATGAAGACGGCCTACAACCGCGAATTGTCACAATAAAAAGCAATGCATTTCAGAAAGCCATTACATATATATTAGTCATAATTGTAATAGTTAAATTTGTCTTTGCCTGAATTAATGAAATAATAATTCAAAAAATAGCATTTTATGCAACTGTAGAAAAAAATTTGCATATAATAATGTGATAGACTTTTTTCTGATGTGGTTTTTTTTTGTCTATATGCCTAATAGGCTCTCTTTAGAACAGTAGCTATGATGGTTCCTGATTATGCCATGATTGCAGAGATTGTTCTGTATTCTTGTGGCTTTGTTACTGCTCGACCTCTATCTGTAAAAATTGTTGCTACCTATCGTCTGTGCTCAGAGCAGTTGTCTTCTCAGCACCATTATGATTATGGAATGAGAGCTGTGAAATCAGTACTCGCTGCTGCTGGCAATCTGAAGGTAAATGAGTTTTCAAATTTTCTTTGTCATCCAATAAGTAAATTGTCTTTTTTCTAACAGAAACTGTTCTACGTAATGACAAGAATCTGTGACACCTATGAAAACAAAAAAGGAATGTATTATATTATAGCATAAGCTGAGAGAAGTCAAGAAGATATCAAGCTACCAGGCCATTTGCAACATCACTTGTCATGTGATTATTAAGCATGCTGGTTATCTCTCAAAAATTTTAGTTAAATGCAGGTTTACTGAGTTGTTTGGTGTGTTGGCCACTGCTTTGCTCTGATTTTGTTATTAGGTTCAAATGCCTTTGCCACAGTATATGAACACTTTTGAGCAGCTCACTGGCTCCTTCCTGTCTGCTACATGTGGCTTTCATCTCATATTTAAAAAATGGTGTACATACACTATTTTGCTTTGGCTTGCATTGTGGATGAGTGCATACCTTTTACTAAGAAACTAAGCTGTCATTTTACTCATTCAGTTATACTTGTCTACCCAAACAAAAATAATACATAAATCTCTTCCATTCAAAACTATAATCCTACTATTATAAAAAGAACCCTACAAAACAGAACCAGTAACGAAGCTATACATTGTGGCAAAAGAGGTACTTTTACAAAAATGTACCTAGATATATCTGTGTGCAAGCTTGCTGAAAGCAGCTTTATTTCAATGTTGGGAAAAATATCTTTCTTAGGAAGAAAAGAAAATAAATCTTAGAAAGCAAAAAACCAGTGGTTTAAAAATGTCATATCAAATATATAGTAACATCCATCACTGAGCATAAACTAAAGTGAAATTGGCCTGACTATAGAAACCTACAGCAAATCTTTCTTGATATGAATTTATAAACATACATTCTGGATATATATTATCAGTGGACCTGAACCTGTCACAATAATAGCATAGATTCAAAACAAGAAACGTTTAGTATAATAGGCAAGTTTAACATCTGTTTTTTGAGAGTATATAACTAACACTATTTTTTATATTTTTTAGCTGAAATATCCATCGGAAGATGAAGAAATTTTACTCCTTAAATCCATTACAGATGTCAATTTGCCTAAGTTCTTCTCCCATGATATTCCACTTTTTGAGGTAGAAAACCAGTAAAGAGCTTGCTAAAAATAAGAGTTGATAAAATTATTATGCAACAGGTTCATCAGAGATACAGACCAAATACTTTTAAAATCTCGATTGTTATTATTTTATAACTTAGTCTTAATAGTTACGTCCTAGCAAATATAGTGAGCATTTTAACTTTGATAGTTTAGACCAATAAAAGTTTCTGTCAAGTCTGCCACATTAAATGGTAACATACTCTTTTTATATATCTTGTATTCAAGATTTCAAATTACTTCTTACATACTGTTATGAAATAAATAGGTAGCAATAATCTCCTTTATAAGAGAAAAATAAGATTTTCATTTAAGATGTGAAAAACTGTAAACAGACTAAGTGGCCTATGTTCATTCTTGTCTGAGTTGATTCAGTTGATCCCAGTACGGGACTGAGCAGCAGAAATTATCTGTAATTTGCTCCCCTGTTTTACAGGATGTATTAACACAGTGTCATGATTTAACTCCAGCTAGCAACTAAGAACCATGGAGCAACTCAGTCACTCTTCCTCACTTCCAGTGGGAAATGGAGAGGAATTGGGAAAAAACCTTTGTAGGTCAAGATAACTACTTAATAATTGAAATAAGATAAAAATTAATTATAATAATACTATAATATGGAAACCAGTAATACACATTACAATGCCTTACCACCCAACAACTGATGCTCATTCCCAGCTAGCAATCACAGAGAGAAAATTTCCAAAACCGCAATTCCAAATGAGAGAGAGAGAGACTTTTTTCCAGCTATATACTGAGCATGATGTTGTGTGACATGGAATATTCCATTGGTTGGAATTTGTTGTCTCTAGCTCTAGCTATGCTTCCTTACAGCTTCTGGGGCACCTGCACAACAACACAACATGGGAATCTAAGTAGGTCTTGGTTTCTTAGCAATAACTAAAACCATCTGTGTGTTATGAACACTACTCTTATAGTATCACAGTAATGATAAAGATGATCCAGTCCAACCTAAATCCAAATAAACCAAGTAAAGTCTCTACATTGCGGTTTGAATCATAGAATTACTGAGGCTGGAAAAGAACTCTGAGAACACCAAGTCACCGTATCACAGTAATGATGAGGCTGGAAAAAATCTTAAAGGTCATCCAGTCCAACCTAAAACCAACCAAGTAAACCTAACATCTGACATCTATCTAGATCATGCCACTCAGCACCTCATCCAGACTAACCTTAAACACCCCCAGAGACAGTGACTCGACCAACTCCGTGGGCAGCCCATTCCAAAATCGGATCACTCTTTCAGTGACAAACCTTTTCCTAATGTCAAGTCTAAACCTCCCTTGATGGAGCTTAAGACTGGGACCTCTTGACTTGTCTCCAGTGTCCAAGAAGAAAAGACCGACACCTGCCTGACTACAGCCACCTTTTAGGTAGTTATAGACAGAAATAAGGTCACCCCTGAGCCTCCTCTTTTCCAGACTAAACAGACCCAGCTCCATCAGGCTCTTTCCAGCACCTCGACCTCTTTCTTAAACTGAGGGGCCCAGAACTGAACACAATACTCCAAGTGTGGTCTAACTAGTGCTGAATACAGGGGGAGGATAATCTCTACTGGCTCTGCTGGCTACACCACTCTTGATGCAGGCCAGGATGCCATTAGCCCTCTCAGCCACCTGGGCACATTGCTGACTCATGCTAAGTCTGCTGTCCACTAGTACCCCCAAGTCTCTTTCTACCTGAGTACTCTCTAAAAACCAGCCCTGTTGTAGCTAGTAAGAATCAAAAATAGTTGCATACCAGCTGAAACCAGTACACAGTCAGATTGTGTGCTAATATTTACCATTTGGATTGGAATTCCAACCTGTTCCTGCATAATAGGTATTTTTAATATATATCTGAATGAACCACATGTGCCCAACACTTTATATCTTTCATTTTACCTTTTCAAACATGAGCAGAAAACAATTATTTCTTCATGTACAGCTGTGGGAATTTGTTTGCAATTATACACTTACTGCATAACAGAATAAAATGAGGTAATTTCTATTAAAAAATCATCCACAAGTCAAGAAAGTAAAACAGAAGCTCTTTTATTCATTAATTTTAAAAAAAATCTTTAGAAATCTGAAAGGTTATTGTGTTGCTGAAAGTCATATAAAACCATGATAAATTAGAAACTTTACACACATATCTGGGCACTTCAACTCTAAATAAAATTCAGCCTAAATTACAGACTTGTTTCTGAAAACAAGTCATGAACCTGAAGGGATATTTCATGTTTTTCTAAGTTTTGAAATAGTAGAGATAAATTTAGAGATGTTGTCTTGGACTGTTCAAGAATCTTCACTAGCTGTTTTTGTAAGATTCCATCTTTAAGAAAAGGAATATCTATGCAAAAGTGTATACTTAAAGAAGTTAACTCTAAATATATTTTTGAAGTAATATTATGTTTTTCACTTTCATATGGTGGTTTAGAGATGAAATAGCCTTGCATGTACCAATATTTTGCTTGTTCACTATCCCCATAATAGGAAAAATTTTATAAGTTTAAACTAGGAAGTATCACTTTACTAACTTGTACAGCATAAGAAATCTAAGGGATGAAAGGCTAATAAATAAAGTATATGATTATGTCAGAATATAAATGATTATGTCTGTGCAGAACAGAGTCACATTACAGGAAGAATACCATTAGTTATACATTGGCTGACAGATGAAAGAGTCAATAGTAAGTTAGAGTATTGGGGAATTGTAATAACCTAGTTCTGTTAGTTCTTGTTTGAAATTGTCATAGAAACAGAAGGAATTAAAAAATTGTATTTCAGTGGTAGTAATTTAAAATTTTAAATATGGTTTTTGGAATTATTTTCATTTTTGAGTATTATTAATTTATTCTCTTAATTTATATATCATACTTGAGAGAAATGGGAAACACACATGTCCTGTAAAACTCATTGTATTTTTTTCTGAGTTTGCTTCTTTTTCAGGCTTCCGGGGTAGTCAGGTATATCTGGTTTGAGATTCATAGTAACTCTCTGTGTATATAGAAGCATGCAGATGAGTCATGCTTTGACCATCATATACTTTCTGGGCCCTGTTAATGGCTCTTTTTATAATGCTGTGTTGTAGAGAAGACACTTGTGCCCAGCACTAAATTTTAATACTGAGATACTAAATGGTTTCTTTTAATATGATATTCTTCCATTTCTCCATATTTATGTCATCCATTTTTTAAGAAGGAAAATGCTAATAAATTTTTTCTTTCATTATCTTAGCTACAAAATCTAGTAGGCATAGAAAGACAATTTATTCTCTAGTGCAAGCATATAAATCTTCTGTAATGGAGAAGAAGTGCCAGCAATGAATGATGAATGAAATTTTTCTATGAAATTTGTTTCAGACAAAACCTGCTCACCTTGAACACAGCTTCATATTTGTAATTGGGAAATATTATTATTTTCATTAGGAAAGCCCTGGTTCTGTCATAGTAAATTGTAAAATGTGCCCCTGATAGGACAGTGTTAAATATCTTTTAATATATTTCAATAAAGCAAACACTTTAAGATTGGGATATGGTAAGGTCAGTTAGTGGAAACTAACAGTACTAGAAGAAAATCAAACCACACAGTAAAAAGAAACCAGCACACATAGTAACAGATGAAATGTCAAAATTCTAAATTCCTCAATATTTTCTGTCATAATTTCTAAAGAATGTAGTTTATTTTGAGTGTTTTTTCAGTAACCCTCTTTTTCCAAGTTGATATTGCAGGTCTGTCTAAATGAAATAATAGCCCAGAGATACTTTTTCTCATTTTTTGTGTCTCCAGTTTATCTTACATCGTTCTTCTTCTGTTGTAAGCAAAATGGTAGGATCTTACTTTTTAAATTTATATTTCAGTGCTGTGATTTTCAGTTATTGGTAAGAAAAGGTTAATATCTTCTGCACTTTCTAATTGCAAATTTTATAAGCTACTTTAATAAAAACTACTGTTGATCAGGAAATAAAATACTTAGAAACAGAATTTTGACTGAAGTAAGGGTGACATTATTATTTTTTAAGCAAAATAGGTATTAGCTTGCCTAGTGGCAACAACATGAGTTTCAAATGAAATTATGTGAAAATAAGTACACTTTCTCATTAATCGTTTGGATAGGGTATTACTTCTGATTTGTTTCCTGGTGTGAAGCTGCCGAAACCTGACTACAATGACCTATTGGAAGCTATCAAAGCAAACTGTGATGCTATGAATTTGCAAATGTCTGATGCATTTACTATGAAGATCCTTCAGATATATGAGATGATGATTGTGCGTCATGGCTTTATGATAGTTGGAGAGCCTTTTGGAGGAAAAACATCTGCGTATCGAGTTCTGGCAAGAGCATTGGGAGATATGTGTGAGAAGGTATCTAAAACTTTTTTATAAATACGCCTGCTGAAAACTATTTACAAACAAATTTTATAAATATATTTTAGTATTTATGGTGAATAACTTTTTTATTTGAAGAAACTTAGAAGTCTAAAAATTTTGATTGAGAAGCTGTAGCTTCAGACTTACATAAGATAGGATGACTCAATTTTAAATACACACATTTCATATATTTCATGTGTTTCTACAAATGGTGTTTTCTCTAAATTCTTTCACTGATTTGGGCAAGAAATCAACTAGCTGCTTGAAATTTTATGATAAACTGTTCCTTCTGAAAGTTTTATACCAGATTTCAAAGTTATTCATATGAGAACTGCTGGACTCTCTTAATAGGTATGATTCAGTTAGAATGACTCCAAACAATAGATCAGCTTAATGAGCTTACACATATTTTTGAAGATTTGCTGATAATATAATAAACCCACATAAACCCAATACCTAAATAGTGTCAAATCTTGTTTATTTTTGTAACCAGAGTATTTTAATTTTTTTTAGACAAGTTTTAGATCTGAAACAAACCCAAGATCTGTTCTGCTAATTTTTTCACCTGATGTAGGATAATTGGATAATAATTATTACACTACTGTACCACTGAAATGTTCCAGAGGTAACTGTACAAAATCCTGCTCAAATCCAAGCCATGAAAATACTTGTTTCATGTGGGAACTTTGAAATCCTGCCACTGGGGCTATGGAGACTTTTACAGAACAATCTAATTATAGTTAGGTAATAACATGTCTTTAGTATTTTGTGCTCTAAGTACCTCTAGATTTAGTATAGTCTTTCCTCCTAGGATAGAATATAAACCCAGTACAAGGCACTTTTGTAGCTATTTTTGAAATAAAGTGCTTAGGACTTGAGACTAGAAACATGATTTGCCTACTTGATGAATTCCAGTCACCCACAAATCATAATAATAATAACCATGAAGCATAAGCAGTCTTCAGGACACTGAATTTCTTCAGGCTGCATGGCTGGAAACATCCAGACAATGACCTTAATAAAACTGCTTCATTCCTTTAATGGAATCTTCAGGCAGGTACCTTGAGTATTTGTGTAGATACCAGCAAACCTAGAACTGGCTAGCCTTTCTCATTGATATAGCTATCACATAGAATGCTAGTCATATCATTTATTAAATGCTGTTGCTTAGTTTCTTCCTATATTATAGATTACATTCTGAAGCTTTTGCTTTAGGTACATATGTGAAATTCTGTTTCTGCCTGTCAGTCCAATAAGACAATATTTAACCTTCTGCTTTTCCATTTAATTCAGTGAATCATTGTCCACTCCTTCCCATTTCAGTCTCCAAAAGAAAAAAATACATAGTTGAGCAAGAAATGTTTATCTGATTTTTTTTTTTGTCCTGATATCTCACCTTCTTAATGCTAAGGATTAATTAAATGGACATCACACCTATTGGAGCTTTTTTCTTGGTGTGTGTTGTGTGTCATGTCTTCCCACCACCCCAAATCCTCACCTTGGTATTCAATTAATCAACAAAATTTCATGTTTTGATTATAGTAACAGTGGCTTTTTTTGAGGATTTTTGCCATCTCGAAAAAAATCCTCACATTGATCTGAAGCTGATTAGTGTTTAGATCTGGGGACTGTACTAGCTGTATTGGGACTCTATCTGGATTCTGTAATTAGGGGATATGATGAGTAAGATGAGTTTAATCAAGTAAAATTAGTTATTATTACATGGTTTAGGATGAAAAAAATTGCATACAAAACCTCAAACCAACTTTGTAACATAATTTTGACATCAATCTCAGAAATTCACCCAGGCAGTCATATTTATTCTTTAAACATGGGGAAAACAGAATAGAAAGACCAAAGGATATGGCCTATTGCAAACCCTGTCACTGTAAGAACAGAGCCTTGGGTCTCCTGATGGACTGCCTAAAGTGAGTTTACTCACTTAAAAAAAATTTCAGTTAGCAAACCACTGTTCAGTATTAAAATTTGACTTCCAACTACATATGAATAAGTTGGGATAGGTATATTTTGACTCTTGTAAATAATTTTTGAAATGCAAGATGTGTGATGTTATTCCTGCTGTAAAGAGATAATTTTTTCATGAAGAGTTAATCATTGATATCTGTAAATAAAGCAAATGTCATAAGAAGTTGCATGTTTGTTGTTAACAGACATTATTTTTGTGATTTCAGGGGCTGATGGAAGAAAACAAAGTTCAAATCACTGTTATAAATCCCAAATCTGTAACAATGGGCCAGCTGTATGGACAGTTTGATCCAGTGTCACATGAGTGGTCAGATGGCATCCTAGCAGTGAGCTTCAGAGCATTTGCTTCTTCCCCAGTAAGTGCTTAACAGACTTAGAGCGTTTCGGGAAATGGTTTTACAATGTATATATTTTGGATTTTAATTCCATGTTTGCAAAAACATTGTAGAGTCATATGCTTAATAATTTAATGGCAAAGACAGCAGTTAGCTTGATTTGTGACTCCAAAGTGCTTCTGTGAAGAAGGTTTTTTGTTTGTTTTGCACATGTGATAAATAAATACTTAATCTTTCTATCATAATATGGAATAGTATTCCTTATTTTGTCTGATTATGGGTCCTATCTGCAGTTATGTATATGTGCATTTGAACATTTATTGTGGAAGAAATTGCTGTTTCAGTGTGGCATAAGGCTGACCTTCCACTGAAGTCTTTTAAAATATTTTGACTGGGTATAATAAAAAGCATATCTACCCGACAGGTATTTCACATTTTTCTAGTAATTGCCATATTTAACTCTTTACCCCTACAAGCTTAAATAAACTACTAGTGTAGTGAAGTAGATCAGTGCAAACTTCACCATCTGTAATAACATTTCCATAACTGTACAACCACTTTGTATTTTTCTATAAGAAATATGATGAATATGTAAGGCTATTTACAGATATTATAAAAACTTAGACATGTTAATTACATTTAGCTATTAATATATTCATTACATTGGTCCTATTGACTTTCATGGTAACTGTGCAGTATGTATTACAGTTGAGTACTAGTATTAACAGTCTCACTGTGTTACAAAAGTGTGAGAGAAGCAATTACTGCATTCTAGTACCAGTCAAAGGTATTAACCTTTTATAATTAACTATAGTATTTGCTTTAAATTTATAAAACTAAATCATGAATATAGACTGTGATTTAACTCCATATTCAGAGTATTTTCTCTTATTGTTTGTGGAAAAAAGCTTATAAACTGTAAATTTATTGTACAATTAATGAGATAAAAATAATTGCACATATTTAATTTAAAATATTTTATGCAAACTAGTCTCCAGATAGAAAATGGCTGATTTTTGATGGACCAGTGGATGCAGTATGGATTGAGAATATGAATACTGTACTTGATGATAATAAAAAATTGTGCCTTATGAGTGGAGAGATTATCCAAATGCCACAGCAAATGAGCCTTATTTTTGAACCAATGGATCTAGAAGTTGCTTCTCCTGCTACTGTAAGTACCTGTCTTGGAAAGACTGATTACAAATGTCTTTGATTATTGTGATACATACACTTTATAATTTATAAGAATTGTATGTAACAATTTTGTGTTTCTTTGATATATAGCTTGTTGTTTTCTTTGTTTTTCATAATCTTACAATCTGATGTGAAAGGCAGTGCCTGACAAGAAAAATAAAACCATTCATATGCAGATATTTGATCCCAGACAGATTCTGGCAAAACATGTAATCACTGCATTTCTAGCACGTGTCTGTATCTATCACACTTAATTTTTTCTGATAACACAGATTACAGATTGCAAAAATTTTCTCTTGAAACATGAATAGAGAAATAGAAATAGAAACATGAATTTTCTCTTGAACATGAATAGAGGTTTAGATAATAATACAAACAGAACAAAATGTCTGCATGGTCATAGTAGGAAGAAATTATATAAATTTTCATTTCAAATTAGATGTATGCACTCTAAGAGTTAATTTATTATCTATTGTCATCTTAATGTTGGGGACTAATTCTATTTAAGAGGAAAATCTGTCTTTGACATTAAGTTTAGTGTTAGCTGAAGAAATAAAGCTAGGCTTGAAACTCATCTTTCTCAAGATTCACAGAACTGTATGCTTTATATGAGCCTCTCAGGCTCATACATCTCAGGAGCTGTATGATATAACACTGGCTTTAAGTTTTTGTTTAACTGGTGGTTAAGTGGTTTAAGTTCTTGTAGATAGGAAAAACCTTTACAGATTGTAGAAGATAATATGCACCTGCTTGTTTCTTTATTTTTAGGTTTCAAGGTGTGGTATGATCTACATGGAGCCCCAGATGTTAGGATGGAGACCATTAATGATGTCTTGGCTAAATACAATGCATATGGGAATCAACTCTGTGCATAAAGAATTTATAATAGGCCTGTTTGACAAAATGGTTCCCCTTTGTCTTGAGTTTATTAGGAAATACACAAAGGTAGGATAAAAACCTTTTCTGAGAAACTCATCTATTTTCACTTCCAAGTGCCAGACGACCATATTAATTTGTATTTATTAACTTTTTTAACAGCTGTTAATATTACAGCTGTGAGCAAGGTTTCTGTGTATTGTTTAACTTGCTTGTGAATGTATTGTACACACATTTACTTCAGTTTGGTTTTTTTTATATTCAGAGTGAGGCAAAACCCACACTATTTTGCGGTCTTTCCAATGGGTAAAACATATCTACAACTGGGAATATTTCTTCTTTCTTTTCAGGAACTGTCTCCTACTTCAGATACAAACTTAATTCAGTCACTAATGAATCTGATGGACTGCATGATGGATGAATTTGCTGATGAAGACAAAGTTAAAGCTATGAATGACCATGACATTTTTTCTTGGCTTGAGGTAGGCAGTTTATTTAACATACAAAATACAGAATTCCAATCCAAGCTGTACTGAAATGGACTTCAGAAGTAAAAAGCCCTGTACTTCATGATTAGAATTAATTTTTTGCATTGCCCATTGAGAACAATGCCATTACCTCCCTTCTAATTTATACATCATTGAGTTTGATGTATTTGACATCTTGAAATAAATATAATGGATTTTATACAAACTAGTAAAAATTTTATGTTTTTCTTCAGTTTCTGGTATCTGCTTTTGTTAGTATTTAGATGACTAGTATTTAAGGATTATAATTCAAGCAAAGTTCTTCTAGCAGACATAGCAATCACTGCATGAGGTAGGCTTGAGCTAGGCTTTTGAATAACAGAAAGTTAATCCAAATTGTTTTGGAAAGAAAAGCAGTCTGTTCTTGAACTTTCTCAAAATTAAAGCTCTTTGTCGAGCAGGTCAGGCTCGACTGTACAACCGTAAATGTGCTGTCAGTTAATATGATGGTATTCTTCTTTACCAGCAGCATATTATATGTATAAAATCAAGTTGGTCTGGTGTAATTTGTGTAATTTGAGGCAAAGGTTTATTTGATTTCAATGAAATGAAACTTTGTAATATGCAGATGCTAAAGTTACTTTTTTTCCCCAATTCTAGGGGATTTTTTTGTTTTCACTCATATGGTCTGTAGGAGCGAGCTGTAAAGGAGATGATCGACTGAAATTTGACAAAGTTGTGCGAGAAGTAATTAATGGATCAGTTAGTGAGGAGACCAGAGGACATTACAAACTGTTGAGCTGCTCAACAGTTGATCAGCAGCCTTCAAAACCTTTCACAGTCCAGATTCCAGCAAAAGGAACAATTTATGATTATCGATTTGTCAAGGAGGTGAGGACTGCAAAATAAGATGTGGATTTTAATTTTGAAGAAATTTTTAATGAATTCTACTAAGTGTGTCTTTTCATTGTAAATTTGTTATTGGTTCTGCTTCTTTTATCACTAGTTAGACCAGACATCCATTCTTGCAAGCTACTGACAATCTGGTGTTTTGGCTGGGACTTGCAGTGCCAAAGGCTGTCTTTTTGGAAACAGAATAATTGCCTGTTGTGGCAGAAAAAGTTTGCAGCAAATCTCAATGAGGTTTTTTTCTATTATGATTTTTTTATTCTTGAATTCATGCAAGATTATTTTATTGTGGGTTTCATCCCTTTTCTTAGGTTGAGAAAGCACTTGATATACATTAGGCCGTAACTCTTTCATTCCTGTAGTAGGCTGCTTCTCTACATCTTCTTCTGTCCCTTTTTCCTGGCATTAAGTTGTGAAACCATGATGCATCTCACCCAGGGGAGAACAAAAATTCTTGCACTGGGTATAGTGTTCACCAGAGGCTCCAAAATAAATGCACCCTTGCTTTTCATTCTTGTGAAGTCGTGTTGTAGTACATTGGAAATTGCTTTTGTTGAGAGTTCAACTCATGTTGAACTGAAGTCACTGAAATTTCAATCTGCAGCGGTAAGGGCTTTGTCTTCTGTCATGATCCATAGAAACATGTCCAGTAAAGGAATTTTTATGTTCAGATGTGGGAATGTGCCCCCTCTAAGAAAGACATAGGGAGAAGCAGTCTCTACAAATGTCATGTGACTTCTATACAGTTGTTTCAGGACTATTTGCATGTTTAGAAGTAGTCTTTAGATTAATTTACTACTGGAGAGTTTTGACATCTTTCAAGACTCCTCCAATATGCTGATCTAAATGAGAAATATTTGTTGTGGAGCTTTAGGACTAACATTAACCTGCCCTCAAATTCCATAATTTGGAGGTATTCATTATGAATGAAAGTCTGGGAAAAAGCTGAGTATGCTTTTTTAGTGTTTGTGATTATATAGTAATTTAGTCTTTTATTAGATATTTATATACTACATGTAATGCATCTATAAATATAGTTTTCCTGTTAAGTATATGTTTAATATGTGTACAGTATGAAAAGTTAAGCAAAATCCTTGTCTGTCAGTAGCTGCATGATTCAGGCATTGGTATGAAACAAACTTCTGAGATTATTCTTTAATCCTTTTAAAAAATGGTTGATGATCCCAACTGTTAAATCATAGAACTTTGATTTTCTATTTGCATTGGTTCTATTCTGCTTTTTCCTGTTTATTATAATTATATGAATTTCAAACAAACTAGGGAGCTGGAATTTGGGAACCCTGGGTGGAGACACTCAAATCAGCTCCTCCTATTCCTAAAGATGTGATGTTTAATGAAATAATTGTTCCAACTGTGGATACCGTTCGATACATGGTATTGATGGAATTGTTGACTGTGCATCAAAAACCTTCTATATTTGTGGGACGAACAGGAACTGGAAAAAGTACCTACATTACTGTAAGTATCTTTAATGCTGATATACATAGTTACAGAATGGGATAAGATCAGGAATAATTTGATAACATTTTTAAAGGAGAAGACAACATAAATTGTTGGATATTACAAAATGAAATTATGGGCAAGTAAAAATGCAGTTGCATAGCAAAAGGCGATGTTCTTTTTTTTCTTCTATGTACTTCCTGACTAAAATCATAAGAAACACCCAGATAACCACTGAAATAAGCTGCTGATAGAACACAAACAGGATGATTCAGTTTGGTTCCTAAAGTGGTCTAGTTTGCATATAGACACGTAATTAGGATAGTTCACACAGATACTGCAGTGCAAAAGACTAAAACATTTAGTAAGCCATCCAATAAACATGAGAAGAAATATGCTAAAAGCAGCAAAAATGAGTGCTGCTATTGTGGTGGAAAAGTTCAGTGGATAACATTTTGTATTAAGAAGCTACTGTGGCAATTCCATGCACTGGAAAACAGGGAAGAACAGGAATTTTTGTAACTGAAAGAAATATTAAGATAAAAAAATAATGGCAGTGTTAATAAAATGTTATTTATAGAAAAAGAGTATAATGGGAAGACTTATAGTAATAGTAAATACATAGTAAATACATAGTATTTACTATGCTAGTAAATACATAGTAAAATAGTATTTACTATGCTAGTAAATACATAGTAAAATAGAAAGTTCAGAAACTAATAAATTCTATCTTGTTCAATAATATGACATCACTTGTGTGTTCACAAGCTTATGTGAACTTTTACTCCTGCAGAATTCAAATCTTAACCACTATTGGTATTAGACTTTCTACTTACATTTCTAAAAGAAAAGGAAAAGTGACTGCTTTAGATAGAACCTCTGCTCCATGAACAGAGCTTCAAAAAATTTAGAAAAACATCAACTCTGGGAGATGCTTTTTATCCCTGTCAGAAGTCCTTCGTAACAGTAGACAAGCCACCCAAGTTAAACTTTACACGGGCAATGGTTTTGGTCTTCATTTCCTTGAGGGCTGGTTTGAAAGCCTGAGATCTATTTTGCAGAATTTACCCATTATTTTTCCATATCTTTGTACTGGTGTGGAAAAAAAAAAAACTTGCAAGAAAATTACTAATTTTGTTTGGATTCTGTTTAAGAAATGTGATGAGCACTGAAGAGAAATAATTGACAGTTGTTTTTTAAGTTACCTTTGTGCATTTAACATTGAAAGAGGTAACATAGCTAGTTCGTAGTGTGAACACATGATAGTAAGTACAGCAAAATTAAATGTGTTTCTCTCATTCTTGTGAATTTCTAAATGAAGAGAATAACAGTCTTGTAAAAAGCATTGAAGTTACAGGTATTGGAATAAGAAACCAAGATGAATGGAATTAGTATTTTTTCATGTCTATAAATACTATTTTTTCTGTCTGAAGAGACTGTATAATCAAAAGCAAATTTTATGTTTTAAATAATTAGGTCATTGTTTTGATGGTACATGGGGCGATGGGCACAAATTGGCACACAGGAGAGAGAATTTAATGTAAGGAAAAGCTTTTTTATAATGAGGGTACAGAGTACTGGAACAGGCTGCCCAGAGAGGTTGTGGACTCTGTCTCTGGAGGTATTCAAACCCCACCTGGACACATTCTTGAATCATCTGCTGTAGGGGATCCTGCTGTGGCAGAAGGGTGGAACTAGGTGATCTCCAAAGGTCACTTTCGACCATTACCATTATATGATAATATGATTCTATGATTGGGATAGAATTAATTCCTTATTTTATCTTCAGTCACCAAGTCATGCTTTGTTCATTTTATTTTTGTCATGTGCTTATAAAAATAACAGTATAGGTAGTATGGAAAATTATTCTAATTGATTACATTAAAAATTCAAGATAAATTCAGACAGATACTATATATTAAATTCTGACACCATTAAAATTTCTGGAAGACTATTAAAACCTGTCAGGTAATAGAACTATGCCAATAGAAGTTTCTTGCTGTTGAGATTCACTTGCAGAACTTCTCAAATCTGTCTCTACAGCTTCCAAAAGTAATCATTATTTTTGTGCAACAGCTCGTATTTTTCTTTAAAGTATGGAGATTAAATATTCTTTCTGGTGAAGAAACTATATTGTCTGGAAGGTTTAAATGGCTGTTGACAGAGATCAGAAATTAGACTAGTCATTACAGAAATTATTGTATGCTGTAATCACTCTGTAACAAGTGCAGCAAGGAAGGAAGATTATCTTCCCTCTGTGGTTTTACATGCATGTGGGTAAAAAAATTAATCAAGTCTTATTTGAAATGCTGACTTTGATCCAAAATTCCCCTAGAGGTTGCAGCTAATGTGAGGGACCAATCTTGATGGCAAAGCTTATCTTTTACATATTCTTGCCTATGCCCTTCAAAGAAAAATTCCTGGAAAATCCTCAAAATTAGGCATCAATTTTTGGAGCTGTGGATGAATTTGCTAATTTGGGTGTGGACTACTAGAGGCAGTATGTGTCAACTCCTAATCAGTGTTAAAACATTAACATGTAAGCAAAATATTAACATCCTTTGGATAATACATTTTTATGTTAAATTTTGTTTTGTGCCAAAGTCTATGTTTGAGGTAGAAAATTTTATCATACAATAAATTTATTTATTTCATTATTTAAGAATGTTAGTTTATCTGGTTTAATATGATTTTTAGTCTTATTTTAGGGATAAATTGCTATTTTGGCTGTTCAGATGTAACAAAGATGGTATATCTGATTGCTATTTGCTAAAGTGCAATTGAATTTGATTATCTATGTGTGTAGTTTAACTTTGTCCTCTTCATAATAATTCCAGAATTTTCTTTTAAAGAATTTGAACAAAGATGTCTACAAGCCATTGCTCATTAACTTTTCAGCACAAACTACAGCAGCTCAAACGCAGAATATTATAATGTCTAAACTTGATAAAAGAAAAAGAGGAATTTTTGGACCTTCTCTTGGCAAAAGAATGGTAACTGATACACTTATGTATGTAATTAAGTGTGCAAATGCAAATATATGAAGTAGTATCAGAAAAAGATCCTCAGTTAGAAATAGACTGTCACATTTTTAATTCTGCTAATTTGGTTCATGTTCCTCTTCCTTTACTTTTCTCTCAGTAATATGCATGCAGAGTAACTGTGAGCAGCATTGTCTGACTTCCCTCCCCATATAGTGTGATATAATCCTTAAGATAAGAATTATGTATGGATAAACATGTTATTGGTATGAAGTCACTGTTGAGAAGTCAGTATTGAGCATAAGGTTGAACTAGATGAATTCAGGATTACTTCCAGAATCATCAGCTGTCCAGGCTGGAAGTGCTAAAGGAGAATTGACTCTTGTGTGTTGTTATCCTTGATGCCTGCCAAATCTTTCAAGAATAGAGGACCTCTGAGTACTCCGAAACTCAAGTATTATATTAAAGTAGACCTCTTTTTATTTTTTCCTATAGTAAGGAAGTCCTTTCTCCTCTGTCTAGAAGAGTTGCAATGAGATTGTTAATTAAAATGTAGGAGTTTGCTATTTTTTAATGTATGTATAGATCTATTTTTCCTGGGTTAAGGAAAAAAAAAGTAGCTTTTAAGAAAAATTTAAAAATTCTCTTTAAAATGCAGTGATAGATGTGTATGATTTAGTGTGAGTACTTTAGGTTATTTTCAGACTTTTTATATGTTCAGCCTTGGGGTTTTTTTTATTTTCAGCATTTGCTAGCTATTGTTTAAAAAATGTTTGTTATCAAGAGCAGTGTACAAATATTAGAAGTTCCTGAAGGAAGTACTATGTTGTTTGAAGGTTTTCACTTGCCTCCCTCTCCAAACTATTATGTTAAGCCCAGTATTTTTACATATATGTATTTACATATTACATATTTACATATATTACATACATATTTTTCAAATACTTTGAAAGGGATAAATTTTGTCTTGATCTGTATCAATAAAGAACACTTCAAACCATTGTAAGGTGTTGCTCAAATTGAGGTGCTAAAGAAGTTACAAGGTCCATGATTTAAAGTGTATTTCTTTTGACCAAATTGCTATTCTGTATCAGTTAAAGAAGAAAAGGGCATACAATGCATGTGTGTTTTGAAGTATTGGTTTATGGTCTTTCATTAAATATACTGAGAAGTAAGAAGAGAAACAGTTTTACTTTCCTTAATAGATATGTTTTACAATGGTCTTAGAATGGCACATTTACCTAAGTTTGTGGTTTTTTAAATGCAACAGCAATTCCATTAAAACCTTAATGCCACTTTTCAAAAACATGCATTTGTGCGTCATCCATTAATTTTAATGGAAGTGAATTGATATGCACTGTATCCTGAAACAAGCAAAAAGATGGCATATATTCAGTAAAATAAATAAATGTAAATTTTTTAATGCTTTTTTGGTCAGGTTGTATTTGTAGATGATGTTAATATGCCAGCGAGGGAGGTCTATGGTGCTCAGCCACCTGTTGAATTACTACGGCAGTGGCTAGATCACTGGAATTGGTATGATCTTAAAGACTGCTCAGTGATTAAACTTGTGGATGTTCAGATAATGTGTGCAATGGGACCACCAGGTGAGAGATGTCTCTTACTCTATTTTCCATTTCTTTGATTTTGAAAGGCTGAATTCTTACTGATGCATAGTTTTATAATTTGTGGGTTTTGTCTCCTTATTTCCATACATAGCTTCATTGTCCAAATCACAGTCTAGTCATAAATATTACTAATTCCAGAACTGGGATAAAACAGCTTGAATAAATTATACATTGTTTCCTGTTAGAGGCTTATTTCATTGAGGTGCTTTGAAAATTATGAACATGGTTTTGGAGTTTGTAATGTATTTTTCTTTTATAATAGAAGCATAGTTTACATAGGGCCAAAGCTATCGATCTATAACTTGATGATTTCAATGTGTGTTTTACAGGATGTTGATTACAAAGGAACTAATTGACATTGAATTCCATGTTGCTTTCATTAGTGTTATGATAAGGTGTGGTAGTTTTCAACAAGCCTGCTAGCTGAATCAAAGATGAATAATAGAATAAAGTTATTGGGGGCTTACTGGTTTATTTTGATCTTTTATGCTAGTTTTAGTATTAAAGATGTTTAATATTTTAGGTGGTGGTCGAAACCCAGTAACACCACGATTCTTGCGGCACTTCAATACAGTGACTATTAATGAGTTTGATGATGAATCCATGCACACTATTTTTTCTAGAATCTTAAGCTGGCATCTAACAGTACAGTAAGTGCCTTCTATGTACTAGGAAAAATAAAATCAGTGTTTAAATTATGGTACTAGGAAGTCTCCAATATTTGTTTGTAGGACACTGATTTTGAAAAAAAAAAAAATCAGCTTTTATATCCTGTGCCTTTTGAGTTGTTCATTAACCCACAGCAGTATGAATCATCCTAAATACTCCAATGGTAAAGTTCTGTTACAGATTTCAAAACAACAGGCTTAGATTTACTGAGACTATTTCAGTTAGCTGGGATATTTCTGTAATACAGTGTTCTTTGATGTATAATACATAACAGTAGAATTTTGTTAGTCATTATAAAAAGAAAAGAACTGGAAACTGCTCTTAAATGTTCAGTGGTTTAAGAAGGCTCACTTTCTCTGTCCTTTCACCACCATTTCTAAATACAGTATTATAAATGGGCTTTCACTCATTTTCTATCCATTCTGGCAGCTAAACCTCAAAAGGTATTCATACTGTGTTTTGAAGCCAATCTGACAGCTTCTGACTCTCTGAGGGACTGAAGTCCCAGAAGACAGCAAGGACTGTTTGACTTGTCTTCCTTGTTGCTGCTGTTAGTCATAAAAATGAGTGAGAGAAAGGGTATAATTAGCTGTCGAACATTGCCAAATTTGTCATCATGTTCCACAGCTACTAGCTTTGATTTGAAGATTTAAGCTGTTAATCCAGTGGGAGAGAGCTAAGATTTGTAAAACTCCCTGTGAGGAAATAACAGAAGTTAAAAACTGTCACAGATTTGTACATAAATCAATATACATATGTGAATTAATAAATAATATTGCATACTTGTGTGATAGAAGTATAAGAAGAATTCTGTTCTTACCAGCTTTTATAACTTGTCAGTTGTAGCTTCCCATTACAATACCTAGAACTGACTCCACAAATTATTAATGGAACCATGCGTATACATAAAGAAGCTATGAAGAACCTGCTTCCTACTCCAGCCAAATCTCACTATTTGTTCAATCTTCGTGACTTTTCACGTGTTATTCAAGGTGTTTGCCTGTCAAGGCCTGAAACAACAGAATCGGCAGGAATGATAAAACGTCTCTGGGTTCATGAGGTAAATAAATTAATATCAATAAATGGTAATATATCTATAAATTATTATAAATTTCAAAAGTGTATATTTGTGTATTAAGCTTGTTGTAATGTCATCTCCTACTAGTTAACAGCTGTGAACTAATACCATACTCAGGCAAAAGGAATTTCTATACTATATGGACACAGGAAATCCTGTCTTAGTAGACCAGTTACTTGCTGATAACTTCACTTTCATGTGATAATGTAGCCTCTGCTGCTTTGAATGCTTGTTCAGTTCCTTCCATTTCTTCTCTCTCTCTCCTTTAAAAAAACTCAAAGCAGTTGAGAACAGCTAGTCCTGCATCATTGAAATGTAGTTTTTTCCCCAGTCTTTAGTTTGTTTTGGATTGCTTTTTTTTTTTTAAATTTCTGGGCTGCCTTTAGAAGAAATTCTTGAGCTTACTGTCTTCAGCCAAAGTTTTCTGTGTTTCAGTTGCAATAGGACAGATACATCAAATGACCTCAGTGAAACATCCTTTTAAAAAGATGACCATTAAAAGTTCGTTGATAATTGTTCCTTTGTAAAGTATTCATCCATGGTTCATAGAACCAAATCAGTATAAAGTGACCATTGAAGAGACATTTGGTGATCACCAAGTTCATTATCATTCCCAAAAGCAAGATCATATGTAGAATGAGGCAGCAGTAACTTTTGGGTTTTTTTAGAAAATTTCTTAGACTTCTCTAAGGATCAAGGATGTTTAGACTTCCAGGCAATCTATTAATGTTCTTCACTATCTTCACTATCACACAAAACCATATTTTTTATCTACTAGCTGTAGTGGAAAGACCAGTGTGTTTCTTTCCTCTTTGAAGCAGTCTTTTATGAGTTTCTGTAATAACATCTGTAAATATCAAATAATCAAATATGTTAGCATTTCCATATGTGTGTTCAAATTAATTTTAAATACCTATTTTGTGTATTTTCCTAGGTAGGGAAGTTTAAGCTGTTTTCAGACTTGCACTTATTTTCTCTTATTTAAACAAGTATAGATTCAGGAGCAGAAGTAATTATAAAAACAATTAAAATCATTACTAAAAGAATTACATTTTTATTATACAGGTACTTAGAGTGTATTATGATCGCTTGGTGGATAATCCTGAGCGGAACTGGCTTGTTGGATTGATCCAAGAAGTAGTGAAAGATGACTTACATGAAGACTTTCATGAACTTTTTCGAAATCTGGACTTCAACAATGACGGCAAAGTGGAAGAAGATGATTTACGTAGCTTAATGTTTTGTGATTTTCATGACCTTAAGAGAGAGGACACTAAATACAGGGAGATTAGTAATGTGGATGAGTTGAGATTAGTTGTAGAGAGTCACCTTGAAGAGTTTAATAACATGAACAAAAAGCCAATGCAACTTGTCTTGTTCAGATTTGCTATAGAACATATTTGTAGAATTTCCCGTATTCTGAAACAGCCTCGCAGCCATGCCCTCCTTGTTGGTGTTGGAGGTAGTGGTCGACAATCTCTTACTCGATTAGCAGCCTATATGGCTGAGTACAACCTTTTTCAGGTGGAAATGACTAAAAGTTATGATATCAGTGAGTGGCACAAAGACTTAAAAGTTATACTAAAAAAATCCACTGAAGGGGAAACACAGGGAGTTTTCTTATTCTCAGATACACAGATTAAAAAGGAATCATTCTTAGAAGATATTAACAATTTACTAAATGCAGGTGAAGTGCCAAACCTCTTCACAGTAGATGAAAAACAAGAAATCTGTGAACAAATGCATCAAGTAGATAGCCAGCGGGAGAGGAAAAAACAGACAGATGGCAGTCCTATAGCTCTTTTTAACATGTTTGTTGGTCGCTGTCGAGATCAGCTTCATATAGTACTGGCAATGAGTCCCATCGGAGATGCTTTCCGTAATCGCCTTCGGAAATTTCCAGCTCTTGTCAACTGCTGCACGCTAGACTGGTTTCAGGTAAAATCTAAACTTTTTGGGGGGTTGTTACTCTAATGTAAGTGCAGCAGAAACATGACTTCTACAATTTTTTTAGCCTTGCAATCACAGGCCTTGGTAGGAGGAAGGAGGTTCTCCTTCCCTTTCTGCTCTGCCTTGGTGATGCCACATATGGAATATTGTATCCAGTTTTGGTTTCCCTAGTTCAAGAGGTACAGGGAGCTGCTGGAGACAATCTAGCACTAACATGATCAGGGGCTAGAGCATTTTCTTCATGAGGAGAGAGTGAGAACTGAGGCTATTCAGCCTAGAGGAGGAAACAGAGAGGAGAATTTCATGAGTGCTTATAAATATCTAAAGGGTGAGTGTCATGATGATGGAACCAGGCTCTTCTCAGTGGTGCCCAGAAATAGGACAAGGGGCAATGAGCAGAAATTAAAACATAGGAGATTCAATTTTAACGTTAGGAAAAACTTTTTCACAGTGAGGGTAGCAGAGAACTGCGACAGGCTGTCTGGAGAAGCTGTGGACTTTTCGTCTCTGGAGACATTAAAAACATACCTAGACATGTTCCTGTGTGATCTGCTCTAGGAGAACCTGATCTGGCAGTGGGGTTGGCCTAGAAGAGGTCCCTTCCAACTGCTACCATTCTATGATTAGCAATTTGCATTGATCAAGTTACAAGTGAAAACTGCCCTGAATTTTCCTAGTGTCATGTTTTAAATTGTTTACAGCATTATAACTGATCTCAATGTAAAGTCAATACAAGCTGAATGCAAATTTCTCAAGAAAATAACTGATTTTGATATAAGAGTAGAACTGAATGAGCATAGCAGTGTAGACATTACAGATTGATTCTTCTGTTACCAGGACTACAAGAATCAAGGTACCAAAAAAGTTTGTACATAAAATATCTGTCCATAATACAGACACATTTTGGTGCAGACCAAATTTCCACCCCATTCTCTGCAATAAAACCGTATTCTATCTGTAAGATGTAGAATTTAATCTTAGAAAGACTTCTAGGAACTTAAATTTCATCAAGTTTTGAAATGTAGTACTGTATCCTTAAAAGTTATTTTTAAGAGGAAGAGCAGAGACAGTTATACACACATATAGACATACTGAAGACACAAAAGTTTCCATTTAGTAACTGCATTTATATTTGCTGTAATGAGGCATTGTAGTTTGTTTCTTTCCAGTTCTGTTATTGTCCTGTTTGCTAATTGTAATTTCCCCATGTCTCAGTAACTTTATGGAATAGCATACATACACTTGTTTGAAAAGTGTTTTGAAATTTATCCATCTGAAGTACTGAATAAGAGAAAGGTCTTTATTAATTTGTGTTAGACATGGCCTGAAGATGCACTAGAAGCTGTTGCCTCTCGCTTCTTGGAAGATGTTGAAATGTCCGAAGAAATTCGAAGTGGATGCATTGATATGTGTAAAACTTTTCATACATCTGCCATTGTTTTGTCTGACTTATACCACACAGAGCTTCAAAGACACAACTATGTTACACCTACTTCGTACTTGGAATTGATCTCTACTTTTAAAAGTCTGCTTGAGAAGAAACGCACGTAAGGACTTAAAATGCAACCTTTCCTAGAGGAACTCAAGTTCACTAAAAATTTTGTTTTCTCTCTGAACAAAGAAAAGTTAATTTCTTTTAGTTAATTTAATTGACAGAATGGTTGGCACAGTTGTAGGATGCATGCTTCCTTATTGAACAAGAAGTCTGGTGATATTGCTATATGTTGCTTATGTACCAGAATAATTGACACAGCCTGTTTACTCTCTGGTTCTCTGGAGAATGTAAGGAATATACCATCTGTGAAATCAGCTTCCAAGTTGCTAAGTCTCATTGACTTGCTAGAAGTGCTTAAGTGTGCTCTGTCTAGGCAGAAAGGACATACTTATGCATGTGCACAGTTGTTCTGTTTTCACAGATGGTGATGAAATGTTCTTCCTTTCCTTCTCACTAAGAAGACACTACTATAACAATTAAGAGAAGTACTTAATTTGATCATCAGGCTGTGTGAAACACTGCATGCAGCTATGAAACTCTGTGAATAAAAGAATACAGAATATAGTGATCCAATGGCTTTGAAATTTGTTGGTCCTGACTGTGTTGGCTGTCCGCAGAGCCTTTCATGTTCTTCTGCTAAAATGATTTTCCCAATTAATCCTGTTTCACCTCAACTAATAATCTTCATCTCCTCCCTCTCCTTTTCTTGTCTGTTACTACTGTGCTATCCTGATTTTGCAGCTGCTGCCAACAGAGACAGAAGCTTAACAATCACTTATTTACCTGTAAGTGATCACTCATCTCTATTCCAATCTTTGAGTATACATGATAGAATCATTCAAGAATATGGCTTGAGTAATCCCTGCTGTGTTTACTATGTGTTGAGCAAATCAAATATGATTGGCAAGCATTTGATTATTTAGTGTAGTGAGAAATTTGGGGAATGGATCCCAATGAATGAAGTGATCAAATATCAATAAAGTACCTTTATAAAAAAATGTTATTTATTTACAGTAAGGTGATGAAAATGAAAAGAAGATATGAAGTTGGCTTGGAGAAACTGAACTCTGCTGCATCTCAAGTAGCCTTAATGCAGTCTGAGCTAGAGGCCCTGCAACCTCAGTTACAGGAAGCTAGCAAGCAGGTTGATGAGATGATGGTCGTTATTCAACAAGAATCTTTGGAAGTAGCCAAAACTGAAGAAATCATGAAAGCTGATGAGGCAGATGCATATGAGCAGGCTATGGCTGCAAAAGCCATCAAAGATGAATGTGATGCTGACTTAGCACAAGCTATGCCTTATTTAGAAAATGCTCTGGCTGCACTTGACACCCTTACTGCACAGGTATGGCTAACAGTGCACACTGGACAGGTAGTCAGGTATACATGGAATATCTGGAATATCTACCTCTCCATGTTTGACATTATACTTACACAGTTTTGTAGTTTACAAACTCAGTGAAATCTTTCTGTTTTAAAAACCAAGATGTTACTCTGCCTTTATTTTCTATGAAAAAGCTGTAACATTCCATTTACACAGACTACAGTGGTGTTGTAGACATTTCAAAATTCCTAGTTATAGAAGGATTTTGATTCAGCAATTAAGAAGTTAGAAAATGTATACTTCTTACATTCTTATTCAGAACCTGCCAACCTGTCAAATCATATAATTATATCTGGTATTTCAGAGTCTAGAAAATAAAGATTTTTTTTCAATAGATTGAAATTCTGTCACTTCATGTTAAGGGACTAGCCTTCATAAGAGTAGGACAGTGGAGACAGCTACCTTTGGGTTTATTAATATTCAGTTTTTCTTCACTGGAAAAATGTTTTGCTTGTTTGGAGGTTGAAAAGAATTCTCCCAGAATGTGAAAGTGAGGATAGACTATGTGCTCTAGCTTTTGTTGCCAAAAACATGTTTTTCAAAGTCTTTCAAGGAAATGTTAGAGAAAAAGGTAGTTTATTATCTACAAGTATTGTTTCATATCAAAAGTTTTAGATTCTGACATAAAATGTTTTTTCTGTTTTGTGAAAATAGTAGATGAGTACTAAGTCACTTCAAGACAACTGTGTTTATATTTGTGAATAACAAGATGAAAATAAGGCTTTGAAGACTGATGAACTAATACTTCAGCTGCTGCTGCTGCTGCAGTATTATAATACTAGAAAAAAAGAAGGAGAAAATCCATAGTGGGAACTTCCAAGGGGGAAAAACCCAGAGATGCTTTCCTCAGAACATAGATACATAGCACGATGAACACAAAACAAATTGTGTGTAGAAAAGCATAGTGTACTGAACTCTTGGTTTGGATTCACCCTTCACTCTGGTGACCACTGTTGGAAAGCATGAAATGCTGGAAAAAGTTAAATAAAAAATTTGTAAATGGACTATATATCATAGCATGATTTTACGATGAACTGGTGATCATTGTGTACTTGAAATTAAGAAGTATGAGAATAGCAAATGCATCTGTAAATTTTATCTTGACATAAAAAGGATTTTTATTTTTTACAGTAACAAAAGAATTAATCCACCTATGTTCAGAGCTCTAAAGGTGTTTTTTTAAATTACTGTTTTAAGGATATTACAGTGGTTAAGTCCATGAAGAGTCCTCCTGCTGGTGTCAAGCTTGTAATGGAAGCTATATGCATCCTCAAAGGCATCAAGCCAGATAGGATTCAAGATCCCAAAGGTTCTGGAAAAATAATTGAGGATTTCTGGGGTCCTGCTAAGAGACTTCTGGGGGACATGAGATTTCTTCAGTCTCTTCATGCATATGACAAGGATAACATTCCCCCAGCTTACATAAGTATTATAAGAAAACGGTATCTTACAAATCCTGAGTTTGTACCAGACAAGATTCGAAATGCTTCCACAGCAGCAGCGGGTCTTTGCAAATGGGTCATAGCCATGGAGTGTTATGATACGTAAGTATGGTATAGAAGTTAAATAAAGGTTAAAATAAATTTGAGAAAAGAGATCAGTTCACTTGAACCCCAAAAGTTATGTGAAATTACCTCTTATGAGTGGGAAACTTGAAACATCTATGCATGGAAGATACCTGGTGTTAAAGTGTAGAACCTGATTTTCTGGCTTGAATTTTTCTAAGGTTGACATGGAAGAAACAATCTGCTCACTTAGTAAGTAGAGTTAACTTCCTTTAATGTGTTGCACAAAATAGAAGCATTGTTGAAATATGTGAAAGTTTCTGGTAGTCATTTCAAGTCCGAAGGTCTTTTCAGTACATCAAATACAATATGTAAAAAAAAAAAGGTGTGCTTCTATTTCATATTTCCTAGTGGAATTGTCTGAAAGTAAAATTTAACAATAAATGAGTACTGGGCAACCAAAGTCAACTTCCAATTTGAAAGCTGAATCATGGTAGGTAGTGCATGCCGTCATTTGAGTAGTTCATTACTTCACTGAAAGATTAGTCAGTACATACTTGGTAGAGTTCTCAATTTGAGAACAATTATTAATGTTGTAAGTACCAATTGTTAGAAAATTAACTAAAAAGATGAACTTTAAAAGAGATCTGCAACGTAATGCCAGTGCAAAAGGGGATTAATTAATTATGAGACTAATAGTGAAATACCATTGTTTTAAATGGTAATTTTAAAAGAGATCTGCAACGTAATGCCAGTGCAAAAGGGGATTAATTAATTATGAGACTAATAGTGAAATACCATTGTGGTTGAGCACAGTGACTTTATATTACATTCTCTTTGTTGTTGTTTTGAAAAGATAAACTGCTACTTCCAATACTCTCCTCTGAAAAATATCTGTATAAAAGACTGAAATCCTCAAAACTAGAAAATAGATCCTTTTGTATGAGAAGCTAATTTGGCTATTGTTTTGTGGACATATTTGGCTGTATTGGTGTACACAACATATGTAACGGTTCCTTAACGTATGTCATTATTTGTGCAATTTTAATGGACTCTAAATTGTGATCAAATAGGACACAGTTTGGAAGCATAATCTGGTTTGCATTTAATTGTTATCTGTCAGTGCAGAAAACTTGAAAAAAATTCTGTCAGTGCCAGAACTGAAGCAAATGATTTCAGTAAAAGCAAATTGTCTTTGTGTATCATGGAATTATTACATCGAATATTTTATGGGCAGCTGAGTTGCTGAAGATTTAATTTTTTCTAGATTCTTTTCTTTTTTTTTAAAATAGTAACCTTGGAGAGGATTTATCTCTCAGATGTTTAATTTATTCTTTGTCTTTATTTAGAGTGACAAAAAATGTTGCACCCAAAAAGCTAAAGTTGAGTGAAGCTGAAGGGAAACTAAAGATTGCTATGGATGGTCTAAGAAAGAAACAAGCAGACCTGAAGGAGGTTCAAGATAAATTGTCTGCACTCCAGGAGACTCTGGATTTCAAGACACAGGAGAAAGCTGACTTGGAAAATCAGGTATATGCTGAAAAAAATCAACTGATGTTCTACTGATACCCATATATATTATTTAAAATGTCCTGGTTTGTCAAAGAGTATTTTTCCTTATAACTACCAAGATGTTGAACAAGTCATACTTTTGGATAACCATAATTTTGTTTTAATGGGTCTTGAAGTTTTATAAATTGGCAAACCATGAGGAATAAAGGCTTTGGAGTAATAGAAAATGTACATATTATGAATTTATCAATCAATATCCCTCTCCTAAACCTCACTCATCCCTCCTTTTCTGTGAAGAGAGAAATTCTGTCACTGTATTAAGAGTTTAAATGAGCTGACTTGCAAGTCAACAGATGAATCAAAGTGCAAAGAATTTCTTTATGCATTCTGTGCTAATGCAATTTTGAGAATGTTTTTAGTAAACTGTTCCTCACTGCTGTTAGCCATTAAGTGTACTAAAATGTTTAGAAACATGTATTTCTGTTCTTTAAAAAATGGCAGTATATGGCAGTATATCATCTTGAACTTTTTTTTTTAAAAAATGACATCAGAATTTGAAATGGTGTCTTTATTGTTGAAGTCAGCTCTTTGTGGGGTTTCTTCTGTGTCCTGATAAAGGCTTGGAAATAGACAGGAGGGATAAACTATACAATTTGTTACTGTGGTGTAAAACAATAACAGACACAAGGATTATGTATTCATATGGATTTTTTTTTCAGAAGAGGATGTACCTACTTTCATGAGACACTTTCTGTAAAGTGTTTTTGTTTCTCTAGTGACATAGATAATTTTCTTGACTATTGATATTTTCCTCAGTGCATACAGTACTATTTTTTTTTCAATTAAAATATAATTGAATAGACTTTAAAGAACAAAACCAATCTACCAGCACAGTAAACACTTCCATTATAACAAGGTGTTTTCTTTTTATTTGATACCAAAAACTTCTGCACAGGAAAGTAAGCATTGAATGCTTTTAATATTTGTAAAATATTTTTGAAGTAATCATGTAATACAATCTGCTTTTTTTATTATTCTAAGGTTGACTTATGCAGCAAAAAGCTAGAGCGAGCAGAACAATTGATTGGTGGCCTTGTGGGTGAGAAAACTCGCTGGCATGAGACTTCTTTGGAACTGGGAAGGCAGTACATCAGTTTGACTGGAGATATACTTATATCATCAGGAATTATAGCTTACCTAGGCCCCTTTACATCCAGCTACAGACAAGTAATACCTACAGTTATTTTATCCCTGTGTTTTGTCATAGTGTAAATTCTAGTAATTTTTCTTCTAACAGAGAGATAATATTTTTAAAATTGTATTAAATATATTTTATAAGTGGAACTTAAGCTATATTGTGGGATTTTGAGTATTGTTCGTAAAACTCCTGTGGAAAATTCTTCCTTTTTTCTGCTATAAATTAGTTATTGCTGTGTAAAGCATGGAGTTTTTGAAATTCCAAATTATGTAATTTTGAGAAAGTCTTGTGCTTACAATTTGCATTGTGTATAGTATTGTGTCTGGGTAGGTAGAAGTACTTTTCTTGAGAGATCTTAAGGCATGCTGGAATGTATTTCAAGCAAATACATACAGATGATATT
This sequence comes from Upupa epops, assembly GCA_013397515.1. NCBI lineage: Eukaryota > Metazoa > Chordata > Aves > Bucerotiformes > Upupidae > Upupa > Upupa epops. The sequence continues at coordinate 177,684 of VZRI01007441.1, read as the reverse complement.
CATAAAAGGCTGAGACATCTGCATGATTATTCACTAAAAAATGAATACAGTATAGTGTAATTTTATTCTCTCTGATTGATTGCATAAATTATTTCTATGTGCTATATTAGGTAGGGGTTCCTGTTAGCTTACTCCCATGATTGAACATATTATTTAGATATCTCTTTCAGAAATTGTTAAATAGCACAATCATTTTTGTGCAGGTTTTCATTGCCTCTAGGGTTGAAATTGCCTAGCAGTTTTCATGAGAAAAAAAACTCACCATATTCATTAGAATATCAACCTGTTTAGGCAAATTAAAGAATCCTTCATTCACACCTCTATGAATGTATCTAGCCCTTAGACTGTCTCCTCTAACACTGCATTCCTTTGTTTTGTCACTTGCAGCTTTGTCAGTTCATTTTTAGTTTAGAATACTACAGCCTTATTTCTTTGACTTTCTACAGAGCTTTCATATTTGATTGTGCCTTTCATGTGAACAAGCTATTTCTATACCTTTTCCTTCTTTAGAAGCATTCTTCCTAGTTGAATATGTTTTTTGGTTTACATATTTGAAGGTGTGTCTCCATTGTTATACAGCATACAAACATGTTTACAAGTCTAAATGATTGTTAGGTTGTTAAGTATGGTTAAGTCCTGACAAGGGTTAAAGACATATGTTCTAAGAAATTACTAATGGCAATTTTCATATTTCCATTCAAAACACATTAATTTCTTCTACACTCATAGTTTTAAAGAATAGTGCTAAAATGGTAAAAAAGAATCCTACCAAGACTCTGACAAAATAAACTTCAGCTTCATATGGAGAAATCACATATAAGGGCATTTTCAGACTAATCACAAGGAGGGGTTCCTTTTCATTTGAGGATAGTGATATGGGAAATGGGTTGAAAAATACTTCTTTTAATAGTTTGAAAATTTTGTGAAGGGGCAGAACTTAATTATTTTTTTTCTAATTTAGATGCAAACGAAAGAGTGGGCAATGTTATGCAAAAATAAAGATATTCCTTGTTCTGATGATTTTTCCTTAATAAATACCCTGGGAGAACCAGTGAAGATTAGAGCTTGGAATATCGCTGGGCTACCTTCTGATACATTTTCTATTGAGAATGGAATCATAGTCTCGTAAGTAAAAAAACCAACCTCACAAAAAATACTCCCCAAAAAAAGTTTTCATTAAATAGCTTGTAACAAAATGCTTTTCAGTTATTATTTTTATACCATTTTCTACTGTATATTCAGTTTAATAGTTATTAAATGACTGTAATGCTTAAATTTAGAAGAAATACTAATAATACTTCCAAAGTTTGTAAAGTTTTTAAATCTGTGAATTCTCTGTAACTCTTAATGATTGCTATAATGTTACACTCTCTTTCTTTTCTTTTTTTAATGAACTTGATTTATTTTAAGGCATCCTCTAATGCTTCAGGAATAGAATTTTCAATTGCATTTTTGTAGTATAATCAGTATATATGGAAATAATTCTTAAAACTGCTATGGCTCTTTGAGTTTAAAAAAAACCCTGACATCAGTTGCTACCAAGGGGTGTTTCTGCAGAGGTACTGAAGATTCCTATCAGTGTCACATGCTTTGTCCCCTAAGACAGCACTGAAAATATTATAGATTATGTCTTCATTACTTCTCTGTGAACAGTTTTCCAGTCTATATTGCCAACTGGTAGAAGCTGTAACATATTTAGTGTGTAAAATCATAACATTTAGGAAATGTTGGTTTACACAGTGATGAGCTGAATTTTATTTTATTTGGCCACGATACAGCAAGAAAGCAAAATAAAAGGCCCATTTATATCTTTTGCTGAAGGTAGTAGGGGAGGTGCAAAATGCTACAAGTTTCTAGTCTGTATTACAGAGGGTGATCCCAACGATATACTCTTGCCATTTTCATCCTGTTTCATTTATGTACTTCTAAATAGCTTCAGTAAGAAAAGATTGGTCTTTCCTGCAATAACCTGATTGCAGAAAGTTGTACTTTCACATAACTTCAGGCACTTGGAAATTAGACACAGCTCTTGCCTGTCCATGGTCCATGTGACATTTTTAGATATTTAATGGAAGTGAAAAGGTGCATCTGTACTGACAGTCTGGAGTTTGTTTTCTTTAAGTCCTCATTCCCCTAGCCTCCAACAGTTCATACAGCCTAATCAATCGTAGGATCCTGTCTGGCACATAACAATCTTGTATATCCTGAGACAAAAGCTAAGAGAGCTTTAGCCTTTGGGTTAATGCAAGGACCTCTCTACCAGGCATTATGAATGGTTACCACAAAATATTCTTTGCTCGCAGTCCAGTTTTTAAAGTATTTAAAAAAAATACTACAGTGTGAATTCAAAATAAGAACATCATTACATCATTGGAATGCTGGAATTTATGAAATGCTATTTGCATTTAAAGCTTGGCAATTGCAATTGTAGCTTCCTATTGTAGTTTTTATGACAATAATCTTACCACTAGCTGAAGAAAGTTCTGATAAGAAAGATTTATTTTTCACATTTAATCCCTTTTTAGTTTTTAAATTTTCCCTTTAATGACTACCTTAAGATACATACTTTGACTTTATCTAATGTCACCCTGTTTGATCTAAAATATTTTCAAAATTCTTCTAATTTAATGATATTCCCATTCTTAGTTAGAAAGGGAAACATTCTGAAATGTCGAAATTCCTCATAGAAAGAAAATAAGGATCTCATGAACTCCAAATCTACTATTAATTCTTTTCGCTTTTAACATTACATTCTTACGTGCAGTATTAATAGGCATATATCTGTGTCTCACACCAGTCACTAGAATTACACTTGTTTCTGCAGAGTTCATCTGGTATATATTAATGTCAGAATCAGTGCAAGCACTAGCATAGGATCTGTTAGTGTTTTAATATCCAGAATTATCTAAAGCTCTCCAATAATCAGCTATGGATTAGCGTGTGTACTGATCACTGATTTATGCATGACACTGATAGTTTTGTTAGATACAGAGATACATACCTGCAGTAGGCTAAGCTTTGTGACCTTGTATAGACAGTTCCTTTGGACCATAAATGACCTCTCAGTTCTGTCCTCTGTGCTTGCTAATGCTTTTCTACTGAATTCTAGCCTTTAGCCTTTGTTCATAGAACCATAGAATTGTTTAGGTTGGAATAGACCTTTACGATCATAGAGTCCAACCATTAATCTAACTGTACCAAGCCCATTGCTAAACCATGTCCCTAATCAATCCCCTTGTACTCTGCATTGGTGGGGCCTCACCTCAAGTACTGTGTTTGGTAGTGGGCCACTCGCTTCAAGAAAAAGATTGAGATGCTGGAGCAGTTCTAGAGGAGAGCAAGGAAGCTGGTGGAGTAGTAGAGGGAAAGTTTTACGAGGAGAAGCTGAGGGAGCTAGGGTTCTTTAGCCTGGAGAAGGGAGATTTGGGGTGACCTTCTCCCTCTCTACAGCTACATGAAGGGAAGTTTTAGGCAGAAGGGGATCAGTCTCTTCTCCCAGACAACTAGTGACAGTACAAGAGGGCAGGGCCTGAACCTGTGCCAGGAGTGGGTTAGCTTGTACATTAGGAAGGACATTTCTCATGGAAAGGGTGATCAAACATTGGCTGCCCAGGGAAGCGGTGGAGTTGCTGTACCTGAGGGTGTTTAGGAAAAGATTGGATGTGGCACTTAGTGTCATGGTCTGGCAGATGTGGTGATGTTAGATCATAGGCTGCACTTGATGACCTTAGAGGTCTTTTCCAGCCTCAATAATTTTGTGATTCTATACCTACACATGTCAAGGGATAGGATGACTGGAGCTACATAGACCATCGGACATGTTGCTTTAACTAATTTTCTATTTTGCGATTGCTACCCATTTACTTCATGTCTGTTGGTACTCCTTTCCATATAACAATTAAGTCTTAGAAATCTTTTCTGTAGCCAGGTTAATGGTTGACAAGTCTATGGTAACATGTACCAAACATTTCCACATCTTTTTCTACTGTATGGTACTGCAGATAGACTGATAGAAATCTTTAACTTTTGCTAATGTTTACATGAAAGTTCTTCTCACTGCTTGAGCAGTCTAATGCTGTATAGCACTACTAAATGAATACTTCTTTTACCATAGAGTGAATGCTAGGTTTTCACAAATAACTGAAATTGACTATGATAAGGTTAGCCTTTGGAAGCAGAGATGAGTGAATAGATAATATTTTAGCAACTAGATAGGTGACAGTGCAAAATGAAACAGACAAAAAAATAATATGCTAGCTAAAGAAATTTAATATACTTTCATTTGACTTTAAAAATTGACATCCATTGTACTTCTGGAAGCAACACTACTTATAATCCCAGCATAAATCCTCTAACTTTAATGACTGTATATGTGACTTCTTTGAACATAATTACTGTATTAATAATTCACTCAGGCTAAACAGTTGACAAAAGTTGAAACACTTGAACATGAATTCTAACACTTTTGGAAAGCTTTGATCAAAACTGTATTTGAAGTAATGGAAAGAATATTATAATTTGAACACTAAGTAATGATACCTTTTAGTTTTGAAATGTGAGATACAATCTACTTCAAATTGATTATACATATTATGCCTGTACTTGTGAGTTTATGGCTAGATTGATTTTATATTATGGTGCCAGAAACCTTACAAAGTGCAACTCAAGCTTTTCATAATTTTTTTAAACATAGAATTAGAGCACTGTTCAAGGATAATTTGCAAACAAACACAGCATCTGATTATGCATTCCTATTAATGAAGAAGAATTTTATAATTGATGACAGCTATGTTTGTTTGGTTGTTATTAAAGAACCATTATCTACTCATTCAGTTTCAAGTATTGAATGTCTGTTACACAGTAAGTCTGAAATAATATATGCTGAAAAAATATGTGAATGAAACTTTGAAGTAATTAGAGAAAGAAATGCATACCATAGGTTTTTGCTGAGGTTTTCTTGAGTCCTAATCACCATTTTAAAATATGAACAAGAAAAATTATTATGAGCAAATTGCATAAATATTGTCTGGTTTGGAATGTTCTTAACATGTAAGTATACTGTGTTCAGTTTACAATTTGCAGTTGTTGGATGTTATTGTATCTATTTTACCCTTAAAATCATGTGGCTGTGTGTACCTTGGTTGTGCCCTTGCATTCTCATAAGTAACAGAACCATCTAGCATTCTGGGACTTCATGGGTGAGGATCAAAGGGAAGCCAGGGAAAGAGGAGCTCACAGTGGGAGGTTGCTACAGGCCACCTAGCCACAAAGACCTGGAGGATGAGTACCTTTATAAAGAGATAAGAGCAGCTTCAAGTTCACAAGCCCTGGTCCTAATGGGAAATTTCAACCACCCAGATATATGTATATATGTTGGAAGGACAACACAACACAGCACCAGCAATCTAGGAGGTTCCTGGAGTACGTTGGGGATAACTTTCTCATCCAAGTAATACAGGAACCTACACAAAAATATGGTGTCCTGGACCTTGCCCTCACCAACAAGGATGGGCTGGTGAGTGAAATGAAGCTCATGGACAATCTTGGCTGTAGTGATCATGAAATGGTTGAATTTAAGATTATTTGGGTACCTAAGAGGATGTGTAGAAAGCTTGCAGTCTTGGACATCAAAAGTGTTGACTGCACTCTCCTCAAGGATCTGCTTGGCAGGGTATCATGGGATGAAGCCCTGGAGGGAAGAGGTGTCTAAGAGAGCTGGTCATTATTCAATGACCAACTCCTCCAAGTCCAGGAGCAGTGTATTTCAAGAAAGAAGAAGGTAAGCAAGAATGCCGAGAGGCCAGCATGGATTGACAAGGTGCTCCTGAACTTACTTGGTCACAAGAAGAAAGTTTACAGGCAGTGGAAGCAGGGACAGATTGATTGAGAGGAGTACAGAGGACTTGTCTATGCAGCCAGGATGCAGATTAGAAAAGAAAGAGCAGAGATAGAATTAAATCTGGCCGGGGGAAAAAGGGAAACAAGAAGGGCTTCTTTGCATACATCAGTAACAAAAGGAAGGCTAGGGATGACATAGGGTCTTTCTGGAGGGAAAATGGAGAACTGATCACAAGTGATATGGAGAAGGCTGAGGTACTTAATGACTTCTTTGTATCAGTCTTCAGCAGCAAAGGCTCTAGCTACTCCACCCAAGTCCCAGTACAGAGAGACAGGGTGAAGGATGTTCCAACCACTTTCAGTGAAAGTCTGAAGAACCTAAATGGGCATAAGTCCATGGGGCCTGATGAAATCCACCCACAGGTCCTGAGAGAACTGGCAAACGAAGTTGCCAAGCCACTAGCCATCATATTTGAAAGTTCATGGCAGTCTGATGAAGTTCCTGCTGACTGGAAAAAGGGAAACATCATCTGCATCTATAAAAATGGAAAAAAGGAAGACTCCGGAAACTATAGGCCAGTCAGTCTCACCTCTGTGCCTGGCAAGATCATGGAGCAGATCCTCCTAAAGGCCCTGCTGAGGACTGGAAAATGAAGAGGTGATTAGTAACCAACATGGCTTCATCAGAGGCAAATCCTGCCTAACTAATTTGATGGTCTTTTATGATGGCCTTACAGCACAAGTGGACAAGGGAAGAGCAACTGACATCATCTACCTGGACTTGTGTAAAGTGTTTGACACAGTCCTGCATGACATCCTGATCACCAAACTGGAAAAACGTAGAATTGATGAACGGACCACTCACTGGATAATGAATTGGCTTGGTTGGTCACACTCAGAGAGTTGTGGTCAACAGCTCAAAGAAGTCCAAATGGAAAGCATTGTTGAGTGGTGTCCCTCAAGGGTCAGTACTGGGATCAGTGCTGTTTAACATCTTTGTCAGCGATTTGTTGGTGGAATTGAGCACACCCTCAGCAAGCTTGCCAATGACACCAAGCTGTGTGGTGTGGTGGACATGTTGGGGGAAGGGATGTCATCCAGAAGGACCTGGACAGGCTTGAGAGGTGAGTCAGTGCCAGCCTCATTGGATTCAACAAGGCCAAGTATGAGGTTCTGCACCTGGGTCAAGGCAATCCCAGGCACAAATACAGGCTGGGTGGTGAACAGATTGAGAGCAGCCTTGAGGAGAAGGATGGGGGTGTTGGTCAAAGAAAAGCTCAACATGAGCTAGCAATGTTTGCTTACAGCCCAGAAAGCCAACCACATCATGGTCTGCATCAAGAGGAGCGTGACTTGTAGGTTGAGGGAGGTGATCCCCTCTACTCTGCTCAATCAGACCCTATCTGGATACTGCAGCCAGTTCTGGAGCCCCCAACACAGGAAAGATATTGAACTGTTGGAAAGTGCCCAGCGGAGTGCCACAAATATGATTGGAGGGCTGAAGCACCTCTCCTACGGTGAGAGAGTTAGGGTTGTTCAGCCTGGAGAAGAGGAGACACCAGGGAGATCACACAGCAACCTTCAGTACCTGAAGGGGGCTACAGGAAAGCTGGTGAAGGGCTGTTTACAAGGGCTTGTAGTAGTAGGACAAGGGGTAATAGTTTCAAACTGGAAGAGGGGAGGTTTAGACTGGAAGTTAGAAGGAAGTCCTTCACAATGATGGTGGAGAGACTGTGGAACAAGTTGCCCAGGGAGGTTGTGGGTGCCCCCGCCCTGGAAGCATTCAGAGCCACATTGGATGGGGCCTTGAGCAACCTGGTCTAGTGGGAGGTGTCCCTGCTCATGGCAGGGGGGTTGGAACTAGATGACTTTTAGGGCCCCATCCAACCTGAATCATTCTGTGTATCTAGTCTCTCACAGCTTAAAAAGAATTTTTCTTCAGTAATGAATAGTGTGACTCAATCCAGAGTTATACAGTTGTGCTTCACAGAACTGTGCTTGAGTCACAGATAGCTGATCCCTTGGATTAAGAGTTCTGAGCATATTATAGTGTGTTACTGTATTACATGTGTATAAATTGGACTTTCAGCTCCACTTAGTCCTTAAAAATTCTTTGTATTCTCTGTAACAATCTCTATTCCACAAACTCCTTTTTCTCTCAAATTTACCTGCTTAAATATTACTCTCTTGAAAGAAGATCAAGGTTTATAATGTACTACATGGTTTTGCCTGACAGGAATTTTGATACATATAATTCTGCCACAATTTGTCATTGAGCTGTTTATCTGAGCATTCTTCTAGAATGTACATTGTATCTACTTTAATTAGTTGCTCTGAACCTTTTTGTAATCCAAGGCTTATCATTTCATATTGACAATTCGTGGAAACCATTCATTAAACATGATTCTAAGGTGTATTTGAAAATCAAACAAAAATGAGATAATGCTTTACTAAATCACACACATTTAATTTTTGATTTTTAGGGGAAATTCAAATAAAGGCGCAGACACGTTCACATTATTTCATACATGAATCAGAAATGTGAATAAATTGCCTTAAGAAGTACTTTGAAGTAAACATTTGAAAAGCTTATATTTCAATTTTGAAAGTTTGTATATTTCCATTCAGTAATGCAAGAAGATGGCCTCTGATGATAGATCCTCAGGATCAAGCTAAGAAATGGATAAAGAACATGGAAAAAGCCAATAATTTGCATATAATCAAACTCAGCGACCCTCAGTTTGTTACAACGTTAGAAAATTGCATTCAGTTTGGCAGTCCTGGTAGGTTCATAATTATAAAGTGTAAATAACAGAAGAACCTGGAGGGGGCACAATTAGATAAAAAAAGAAAATTCAGTGTGTATCAAATTTTCTCACAGTTAAGGAAAACAAATTTTTTTAATGTTTTGAATCAATTTAGTACAATCATAATTGGAGTCCTCGCCCCAGGTTACAAGATACATTTTAGCACTAATTACAATACCCTGTGACTTTTAATTGCTTCACGAGATTTGCCATTTATTTGTTTTCAGGTTACAATAATTTTATTTCTAGAATGTAATGTTTTTATTTGGCTTTTCAAGAGTATAAATACCAGGTTGCTAGTCTGTGATCATTAATGATTCTTGGATTCTCAGTAGTTGTTACCCTCAAGGAGAAACAAATTAATAAAATGGTAATCTCCAACTATGTGATAATGGCTAGCTGGACTACAAGTAAAGAAATTGATTTTTTGTTCTCCACTATTTCTTTCTTGATTTTGACAATCTAATGTGAAAATTGAAGCAGATTTAATTATTTCTGTGGCATGCAGCATTTAATTTGTTGTTGTTTCCCTTTTTAAAAATGGTAGCCTTATACTGCTGTTCTAAGCCATTTGCAAAAGTAATACTGATGGCATTTTAGCTGCAATTTGGAAATCAATATAATATTAGAAAATTAAAGATACATTTTTGGGACTCATTTGCCAATTAGCTGAATACTATAGGAATCAGTAACCTTATCTGTAGATATTGCTTGATTAATATTTTTACTCTTTGCACATGATAAATACCCATTATACATATGTATTGTAAAGACCACTTGATCAATAATATAAAAGCTAAGAAAGTCCTACTAAATCTTATGTTATTTTGAAGTACTGCTGGAGAATATTGGAGAAGAACTTGATCCTATCCTAGACCCACTTTTGCTAAAACAGACATTTAAGCAGTCAGGCACTATATGCATTTGCCTTGGAGGCTCCACTGTCAAGTATGCTCCTGAATTCCGCTTTTATATTACAACCAAGCTGAGAAATCCACATTATCTTCCTGAAACATCAGTTAAGGTAGGAATTTTGAAAATTAACTGCAGCTCTGTTTTAATTTTACAATTATTCTTTAGCATAGAAGAATTCCTGCTTTTTTATTATACCTTCCCCCCTGCCTACATTGCTGGGTTTCTTTTAAGCAGCTGGAAGATCGGTATCATCTTAAGAGTGCTGACATTGGTTTTTTTTTTATCTAATACTTCACCTTGAAATGCTGTTGTGCATTGTCAGGAATTTATTCAAATAATATTTACCAGTCTGTAGCTCCTGTTGCTATTTAGTCACCTTTTATTACAAAAAAATTTACAGGGACTTAGTATAATAGTTATCTCACACGCAAACTCTGCTTTAGGCTTTCATATTCACAACTTTTATCTGTTGCATACTTAGGGGCACGAGTCTTATTTACATTGTCAAGGATTGTGCTTTGTTTATAACAGATAGAAAATATATTTAAGGATGTGTATATTTGATAACTATAGTTACTCTTATTTTTCCATGTTAGGTCCCAAGAAAGAGTGGGTTTCTGACTTAATGAATACACTTGGTGTTTTAGTCTTTTTGAAGTTGCTTGGGAGGCATATTCCCCCTTGTATTTGTTCTCATTTTTTAATAACTGCTTTTAGCAAACTATCACAAATTTATACCTTGCCTAAACATAGATAATACCAAAACACAAATCTTGGCCTACAAGAAAGTTAGAGAGGGATGTTTTACAAAGGCTTGTAATGAGAAGATATCAGGTAATGGCTTCAAACTGAATAAAAGGAGATTTAGCTTAGAAGTTAGGAAGAAGTTCCTAACTATGAGGGTGGTGATACACTGAAAGAGGCAAAAAGTTGCAAATTAATTTTGAGGAATAGCATAAAATTCTATACATTCCTGTCACATCTCCTTTCTGTGATAACTCCAGGATTAACCCAAAAAGTTATGTTAGCTTTCCAACATATTATCTTAAACGCTCCACAGCAGTTCATTTACTCTAAAAGTTTCATTGAGTGTATTACATGTCATTATACAGACTCTTGTAAATACAAAACATTCTAATTGCATCTGGTTGTGTCTTTCAAAAAAATATTTATTCTAACAGGTGATGTTATTGAACTTCATGATCACTTCGGAAGGAATGCAGGATCAGCTTCTTGGAATTGTAGTTGCAAGAGAAAGACCAAATCTTGAAGAAGAAAAACAAGCTCTCATCCTTCAAGGGGCTGAGAATAAAAGGTATCAAGACAAATTGACTTTTCAGGGAAAGAAGCAGATTGAAGTTTGTGCGTTTTTTCTGCTGATATTTTGTATTTATGGGATTACTACAAAATGTAACACTTGATCCCATTCTCTGTTTTTATGCATCCCTTCCATCATGTTGGTATATATATTCTTGTTTTCACCATTTTTAATTAGAGAATTTTCATTGTGTGCTGGATTTGCACTAACTGTACATGACAAAGGGCATCTTTCCCCTTGGGCTACAAGATATGCTATATTCAGAGTGGTTTGTCACTTCCTCCCTTTGCCATCCATTTTTAGCCTGAAAGTGGATACATTTTTCAGAAATTTAAGGGAATATTTAGTAAGAAAAAAAGGGGGTTGCTATGTAAATTGCATACTGTGAATAGAATCTATACATTAGAGAAGCTAAACAGAAATCTACTATCATTTTCATACATGAAAAATATTGTCTATTGTTTTAGGCAGCTAAAAGAATTAGAAGACAAGATTTTAGAGGTTCTTTCATCCTCAGAAGGAAACATTCTGGAAGATGAAACTGCTATCAACATACTATCTTCTTCTAAAGTTCTGGCTAATGAGATTACTGAAAAACAAACCATAGCTGAACAAACAGAAAAGAAGATTGATGATACTCGTATGAGCTATCGTCCTATTGCTATCCATTCGTCAATCTTATATTTTTCTATTGCTGATCTGGCCAACATTGAGCCAACTTATCAGTATTCTCTCATGTGGTTTATTAACCTTTTCATCATGTCAATAGATAATTCAGAGCAGTCAGAAGTTTTAGAGACAAGGTAAGAGTGTACACCATTTGTAATTTGTGATGTATTTGTAGTTACTCAAGAAATGTTACTGTCATTTCTTCAAAGTGTATTGTCTCAAGCACTGATATTTGAAATATTTTTATCAGGTATTTTTCTGGAAAATAAGTTTATTCAGAGAAACAAAATGATATAAGTGCAAAATATTCCATTATTTCTATTTAGTTATTACTACCTCAAGTTGCTTGTGAAACTACAAAATATCAGACAAAAATTATTCCCTTGCTTTGGTTTTATGCTTCATTTCATGTAGCGCCTTTATATGTCTTCAAGAAACAGACAAGAAACTTTTTATTCAGCTCGTGACAATGAAGTCTTGTGACTCAGACTTTTACCTATAGGGTCTGTGAGGCAGTAACTATTAACACAACCATGCTTAATATTTAATTCTGTCTTATACTTAAGGTGTCCCATCCCTCTTCCAGCCTATTCATGAGAAGAGAAGAAACTATGTAATCTTGAATGATCTGAATGTATTTTACATGAGACAGACCTCACTATTATAATCATATAAGGATTATCCAAAATACACCTTTAAGTGAATTATGAGCACAGAGACTGTTTAAAGAAAGTTTTTCAGTGTTCTTTTGCATAGGTTACTGAGTTCTATCTCAGCAGCTTAATTGATCTTCAAATCACAATTGCTTGTTCAGTCAAATGAATGTAGGAAAAGAGAGGAAAACTGCATTCCCAATTTATATATAGAAAATAATTTCTTGTTAATATCTCAAATAGTGATTTCTGAAGGATCCGTATTTTATTTAAAGTCAAGCAAGTTGTTCAGGGTAAGGTAGTATTTAGTGTACTAGCATAGGTGTTTTAGCAAAGGTATGGCTACTAATCATTTAAGACCAAGCTGAATATTTTAGTATCATATTTGAAACTACATTTAAGGTAGCCTTTTATTAATAAGGCAACCTATAAATTTATCTCTTTGACTTCAAATCTTACACTATCTCAAAAAAAAAAAAAACCAAAAACAAACCAAAAACCACACCTTCATGGCTGTGTGCCTAAATGAAAAGTACAAAATAAATAATATTTTGATTCAGAACTTTTCTGGCAGCAGAAATATAAAGATACTGTCAGTTGGGATTCAGGTGCTGTATGCATTCCCAGAGAATGGTTGGTGTAAGCCTATTTTGATAATTTTGCTGAAGGAAGTCAGAGTAAGACAGAATCACAGAAAACTGTGAAAAAATGATTCACATAAGACTCTCTGTCTTGTACTGCATTCCCTAGCTAGTAATTTTTTACTAGATGCTCTGTGCTGAGACAAAAAAAATAATCTTCCATTCCTCATGCAAACCATACTACTTCTCTAACTTGAAAAAAGACTAATTTTTGTCCCATGGCCATCTTTGTGTCAGTATTTTGTGTATAAATTGTGTAATTAATTTATCTGATGAGAAATCAGTAGTTATGAAAGCACTTGAAATGGTAAAACCTGAAACTTACATAGTAGTATTATTTAGAAAATGTCTATTGCTTATTAGTTGAAAGGAAGAAAACAAAAATAGATTGAAACAGAAGACTGAAAAGGAGACACCAAACAAAGAACGTAGATTGCTCTCAGTCTTCTTTCAAAAGCTATACTCTTTCAATGAAAATGGATAATATTGAAGTTTCTGAATTCTTATCATGATTGAATTGCTGAAATATCCTGACAAGGGACTGTTGATCTAGGTAGTTAAAAAAAAAAAAACAATACCACTTTTCTACATCTTTGATACCACTATAAAGAAATATTTGAACCAGTTGTGCAAATTTAGACACTGCATTTCTAACCACCCCAAGGGACTTTATTTTTACTTAGACCTTTATTAAACAATAGATGGCCTTAATGCTTTGTACTTAAAGGAAATTATTGATAATAAATCACAGACAGTTGTAGTGTATTAAGGAAAATACTCTACAGAATGGGAGACATTTCATACAATCTTTAAATAACCCTAGTATTTAAATAATTTTAAAATTGCAGCTTTTTTCCACCCTTCTCAAAAGTGACCTTGCACTTTCTCTGAAAAACTGTTATCAAGTTATATTAACATTTGAAAGACAATTTTTTTTCTCAAAAAATGTTAAATGCATTTAATAATAACTTTGAAGTAATTAGCAAGATAATTTATTGAAGCAAGTGAGATCAAAATGGTTTTTGTCAGGTTTTCAGAGCACAGATACTTTGTAGTGATATTAATAGAAAGTTGTTTTTTGCAACACCTGTAGGTTGAAGATTCTCAAGGATCACTTTACATACTTGCTTTATGTCAACATCTGTCGCTCTCTCTTTGAAAAGGACAAGCTGCTCTTTTCTTTTTGTCTAACTGTGAATCTCCTGAAACATGAAAACCTGGTCAGTAATCAAAAATAATTTGCATTTTGATATGATATATAGTAAACTGCATATATGAACTATCAGTAGTAGGAACAGACGGGATAAGAATAGAAAAATTAAGTTTACATGCAAGTATATTATTTGAGTGTCATTTTTATGGTGTTATTTTAATAGGCAATTATAGGCATTGAGAGAGATTCTCTAGAATAAAATAACTACATATTAAACAGATATGGCAAAACTGAGACAGACGGTAATAGATTCTCTTAATATTACTTAAACCAAAATCTAGACTATGTTATTCTTAAAGCAAACACTTAAAATAATTTTACTATAATATATTCCAAGTCCTAAGAGCATATAAAAAAAGAACTGTAACCACTGATTTTAAAAACTACAATTTTTTTCCACTGAGTATGATATTCATGCATTTGTAGCAACTGAATTCTAATTAATTTCTAGTAATTCTTTAAAAATATTTCTTTACAGGATTTTTTCAATTCATAATTAAATACACTTTAACCATATAAACTGCAAATTAGTATTTACCATTGCTTGGAGCTGTTTCAATGTAATACAGAACTATTTTAAATTGTAGACATTTTTGTTTTGTTTTATATGGAATATATAGAAGTGAGCTCTTTCAAGAGCTAACAATAATGAGACACCTTTCTACCATTCACATGGACTTCAATTTACAAATTCCAGTCAGTAAAGAAATTTTGAGACAAAGGAATATTGTGAAAGAGACAATTAATAGACTGATATTCCTTTTTCATATTGAGACTTTTAAGAATGGGCCTGAAAATCTGATCAGTTAACATTGTTCATTCATCAAGTTAGGAATGCAGATGAATGGAAATCAGGTCAAGTTTTTTGATTTCTTAATTCATATTAATTAAAAAATCAGACACTGAATACTTTGGAAATCTGGTTTTAGTAATTGAACACTTATGTACAACTAATACAAAAATTTAAGAATGCATTATTTTCTACATAATACACTAAACCTGGTAGATTTTATTGATTTAGTCCTGAGAGCAGTGTTTTTCATTGTAGATCAATGAGAATGAGTGGAAATTTCTGTTGACTGGAGGCATAGGCTTGGACAATCCCTTTTCTAATCCTTGTGCCTGGCTTCCTTCAAAATCATGGGATGAAATCTGTCGCCTGGAAGATTTACCATGCTTCACAAACATTTGTAAGGGCTTTACAGAACTGAAGGAAGGATGGAAATTGGTGTATGACAGCTTGGTATGTTAACATTGCTGATTACTTGCACTCATAAGCTAATTAATTAATTCAAAACATTTATTCAGGGAAAAGAAAGTGTGGTTGTCTTACATATATGACTGTTGCAAATTTGGGTGGACAGAGGCAACAAAAGCTGAAGAGGTAAGGTGGTAGTGGAATTGTCTTAATGTAGGGTAACCTTGTGACTACATACATTATTTTACTGTGCTTTAAGGATCTTTTATGTGTCACACTGATTTTCTGGAGAAACATAAAATAAGAATTATTGCTATGTAGAGCAACTAGAATGGGATACAGACTTGTGATTGATTCCCTATTGTCATAGTGACTCTCTATATTCATTAATGACTTTGTCTTTATCTAATTTCATCAAGGTTTCCTTAAATGTTCATCAGATTAATTTTATTCCACATTTGGACACCTCCTTTATCTTTAATCTTACTATTAACTCCTTTCCTAAAATTTATCTTAACAACTCACTCCTTCTGCTTCTTGATATGCAAAATGCTCACACACATACCTTCTAAGCAAATGATTTTAAAAAGTTATCCTTTTTTCCTACTTGCACCATATTTGACCTGAACCACTTCCATCTTCAGATAATACTGTTAATTTGTGCTAGTCCATTACAACAATTTTTTCCTCACTGTTAACCTAGATGACAAAAATCTCATCCATATTCTGTCATAAGAATTTTTCAAAATTGCTAATTATTACATCTGGGGAAGGCTCCTTTTTGGTAGCTGCATCTTCCTGTAATCACCAGTAGTTTATCCCCATCTTGTTAGTGATGCACAAATTAAAACATTGGGCTGTTTCATGCATGTTTGTTAAACAGAGAAGTCACAAAAATCAGTGTTCCTCGAGCCACTTTGTCATTAGCAGCCATACATGAATGTTTTTCATATATGAATGTTTTTCAAAGGAGTGGATACATTTTTCTTCTACTGTTGGAGAAGAGATTTCTTTCCAAAATCAGAGTAAACCTGACTGCAACTCCCCACTTGAAGGATTCCATGTATTTTATCTAAATCTGTATTACACATCTTGGAGTAGGGACAGAAAGCCAGTCCTGTGGCTGGCTGACAATCTCAAAGCTACTGACACATCTTCTCACAGAGAAGCATTTTTCACATACTGGCAAAACTCAGTGGAGTTGCACTGCAACCTTCACTCCTTAATGTTTCCTAATTCACTCATTTTTCTGCAAAACTTGCAACATTTCAGGTAAAGTCTTCAGCAGCCGTTACAAATGTCATTCTAAAGTAACTTTTCCCCCATATATGGACATAAAAATTAATATAATGCAGCACTTAGTCTACGTGCTAGAATTTGGAAAGGAGGGAGCCAGGCTCCAGATCCTTAGCAGAATATAAGCTCCATCACTATTTAATTTGCTAAATCAAGGTTGCTTGAAATACAGTTTGTGCAGGTCTGTCTGCATTTGCTTGTTATCAGCCTTCTGCCAATAAACCTCAGTGGCTCACCAGCAGAGCTGTAATATCAGACAATGACATGCCTAGCTCATGCTGTACTTCAGACCAATCAATTAACATGCCACACAACTGCTGTTCTGAATCTGACAATTGCTACAGCAGCATAATAGATGGATTATTCATAGGCCATTTACAAACTAAGTTTTCTGGTGCACAGTTTGACTTCACTATGACTCTTTCCTTCATGCACTTATTTTCTGCATTCAGATGCAACCCAATTCATTATTGTAACTCCATAACACCACCGCCACTGATTAAATGTTGGTTTTTGTAACACTGAAGATTGACAACAATTTTCAAGTTTTTTCCACGTCATTCCTTCACTTGACCATTACTGCAATTTCTCTGCTGTAAGAGAAGCTGCCTAGATAAATATATTCAAACCACTATGTTCTGGGGGTTTTAGGTGCTGGTGTTTGTTTCTTAAGCTTTAAACACGTTAACCTCATTTCTGTAAATTAGGAAAAAAATGGATTAAGAAAAAAATCATGGATTGATGTATCAAGTTAAAAGATAGTTTAGTCTCACTGTAGGTAAATCACAAATGCTTTAAAGAATGTTGAAACATATGTTTACAGGATCCCCAGCATGAGGAATTTCCTGCAGAGTGGCAAGCCAAGTTGGGAGAGTTCCAAAGGATGCTTATCATTCGTTGCTTGAGACCTGATAAAGTACGTACAAAACTTCTACCTTATTCAAAAAGGTCTGCCAATCTTGGAAAAATCAGGATTATTTGGAAGTATGTGTTGCAACTCTGGTGTCTACAACCATGATCCAACAGTCTAGCATAAAGGAAAATAGGAAGTAATGAGATTTCAAAACAAAAGCAAAGTAGAAATGGCATTGGAAAAGGTCTTTATAGAAGTAAAAATCTAGGCCTTTACTTTTTGTTAAGTTTCAGTGTAGACAAAATCCTTAAAGTTCCTGAGACTGCATTATAAATCATGTGACTTTCCTTTTCCAGTACATTTGCTATTTTTGCTTGTGTAATTTTGATGGATGTCATTATCTATACTACATTTTATCTGATCTAGGAAGACAAGAAACTGGTAAAGTGGAGTGTAGGTATCACAGTAATGATGAGACTGGAAAAGACCTTAAAGATCATCCAGTATAATCTAAATCCTAATAAACCAAGTAAACCTAACATCTAGATCATGCCACTCAGCACTTCATCCAGACTAAAGTCCAGAGACAGTGACTCAACCACCAACATGGACAGCCTATTCCAAAACCAGATCACTCTTTCAGTGAAAAAACTTTTCCTAATGTCAAGTCTAAACCTCCCTTGATAGAGCTTAAGACTGTGACCCCTTGTCCTGTCTCCAGCGTCCAGGGAGAAAAGACCAACCCCCATCTGACTACAACCACCTTTTAGGTAGTTATAGACAGTGACAAGGTCACCCCTGAGCCTCCTCTTCTCCAGGCTAAACAGACCCAGCTCCATCAACCTCTCCTCGGAGGGCTTACCTTCCAGCCCCTTTACCATTCTAGTTGCCCTTCATCTGGACTCATTCCAGCACCTGGACATCTTTCTTAAACTGAGGGGCTCAGAATTGAACACAATACTCCAGGTGCGGTCTAACCAGTGCCGAATACAGGGGGAGGATAACCTTCCTTGCCCTGCTGGCCATACCATTTTTGATTCAGGCCAGGATGCCATTAGCTCTCTTGGCTGAAGGAAATCTAAATGAAACACAGTCAAAACGTAGCTGCCCAACATGGGGCTCAAACCCACAACATTGAGTCTCATGCTCTACCAGTTGAGCTAGCCAGGCTTGCAGATGTCAGTTACTGCAAACACACAGATCCACTTTGTTCTATATGGAATGTAATTTGAAACAGAACTGTTCTTATTTGAGTCTGCCTAGCTGTAAAGCTTGAACGTGGCACAGATAACAGCAGGTGCTCACAGTTGTGAATCTTTATTAAAAAAAGTCATTCTACTAAAATACAGAATAAGTATTTGCTAGACATTTTTCATACACATACAGGTTAGTGGGACTACACACCTAGCCATGACTACAAAGCCCATTGTGAAACATAAGAAACATAAGGAACATTACTTAACATCAGTTTCAGAGACCTTAAGAAAGGAGTACTTTCCTTAGACAATTGGTCAGCTTTATACTAGTACCAAGATATGTTTGTATCATATAAAGAGAAGAAATGTAAAACCAGACACTAAAATCACTTCTCCTGGATTGGTTTTGGCTGACTATTTGAGCTTTCAAAATGTTGGGTAGATGGATCAGCATGGAGAGGCATTGATGGTGGTGTATATTGATGCTTTGAGACAAAGTTATCCACAAGTCGCTGTCTAGTTGCGGTGACTTCTTCTTCAAAAGAATTTATTATGCTTCTGCCAGTTTTGCACTTAAAGCAAAAGATTGAGATTTTTCAGTTGAGCAATTTAACTGTCTAGTTCCACAATATTCACAACCTGATCCTCAAAACCCCACAAATCTAGTTCTAGCAAAGAAGTCTATTTTGGACTATGGTCAGCAACAGTGCTGTGTGAATGGTGCAGAGTAGTTTAGCAGATACTTGATATGCATGACCATGTTTGATTCAGAAACTCCTCCAACTTGCCCATAGAGCTCACTCAATTCAACTGTGAAACTAACATTTAGCTGTGTTTTACATCACATCAGAGAGGGAGACTTGAGGCTGATTTTTCTTCAGCATGAAGGAGCATGACCTCGTTTGTTAGGATGCATTAGGATAGTGGCAGCATACTGTGGATCAACCCTAGTGTGTAGCCCTCCTAACTGTTGGTGACAGTGTTCTTGGGAGCAAAGTGTCCCCAAATGAAGCTGCTGCTTCAAGCTTTCTATGTAAAGCACTATTATGACAAATATCCCTTTGGTTTCTTGGAACACTAAATAATTAGCAATTCAGGTTAGATAGCAATGTCACTTTCTCACTTAGTCCACCTTTTAAGATATTGGACTGTTTCTACTGCAGCATGTGATCCCAGTTTTTGTATGCAAGTCTGTCCTATAGGGGACTTCTAATATATCTAGTGACTATCAATTTATGCATTTTCAATACAGAACATTATAAACAGGGTAAAGACCTTATTTGTGCAAAGCCCCAGGTTTGAACAAATGCAGAATCTTTACTGCATGCATTCAATGAACTTGTTTCACTTGTTTCTTACTAACCATAGGATTAAGGGTCATATGTCAGATCAGCTGATCTTAACTAGTTAGTTGAAGCAGCTCAGCTGTATATGCCTTCATGTATGTCAGCACTACAGTGCACAAAAAGTCCCAGAAATGGAGAGCTGTGAATCTAGAGAACCGTAAAGCATTTGAAATGGGCTTTAGAGTTTGAAAGCTTAATTAAAATTATTTACATGCACACTGGACATGTGAAATAACAGCCTGGTCAAATTGTCTTTTCATATATGTTCATCTCTAAGACAGATACAGCTGCCTATTGTAAACTGATTGATTCAGAGTAACCACAGTAATGATAAGGATGGAAAAGACCTCAAAGATCATCCAGTCTAACCTAAAACCAACCAAGTAAACCTAACATCTGACATCTAGATCATGCCACTCAGCACCTCATCCAGACTAACCGTAAACACCTCCAGAGATGGCAACTCAACCACCTCCATGGGTAGC